>WOXC01002835.1:0-555342 GCA_011680675.1 Gymnobelideus leadbeateri
TGATTAAACAATTGATCAAATGAAAAACAGTAACAGATAAGATAAGAAGTCAAAACAGATGGGATAATAAACAAATAAGTAACAGATAAGAAAACAAAATTTATCAGTTGCTTACAAAAATCACCTAAATATGCATAGAATAAGTTGAAAGGATGGAACAAAATTTATTTTATACCAGATATATACCCCCAAAAGCTAGAGATTCAATCATTATATCAAAGGGGGAGGGGAAGCATTCACAACAGAAAAAGAGGTAAATGAGGAAACTAGATTATTCTGAAAAGAACCATAGACAGGAAGCCAATATCAATAGTAAATATACTCCCGGGGAAGGCAGAGCCAAGATGGCGGAGTAGAAACAGCTCATCCAAGCCACTCTGCCCCCAGATTCCCCCCAAACGATGTAAAAGGGGACTCTGAACAACTTCTGGAGCCCCAGCACCCACAGAACGACACAGAGAAGCTAAACTCCCGCTGAGGACAGCCCAGCAGCCCTGCAGGAAGGACCAGCGCAGCGGTCTGGGACCTGGCAGCATGCAGCACAGAGGGCAGGAGCAGAGCCAAGCCCAGGTCCACATGAGCCGAGGTTTTAGCCCCAGGATGGCAGGGCCAGCAGCCAGCTGGAGGAACCCCAGAACACCAGGAGCTGTGGCGACTCCAGAATTATCAACATAGACTTGCCTAGGACAAAGTAAGAGGTTAGTGTCCTATGGACTTTGGGACTGGTATTAGGGAATGCGTCGGCTCCCTCCCCTGGGGGCCAGAAGCCGCTGAGGACAAACGCCATTTTGTAGTTTTCAGAGGCAGCTCCCGCTCCCAGCCTGCAAATTTGTAGGGAGATCCAGCGATCAGTCTTGGGGGGTAATCGCTCTTGCTTTAACCTCCCTGGATCTGGATTGTGATCTAGGGTGGAAGTCGTGGATGGGTTTACAGCTTGCCAGAAACGGAAGTTGCACCCCACACGTTTGGGACGAAAATTCCTCTAGCTGGCCTTAAAACCATAGTGTGGCAACAAGCCCAAAAGTCAAGTAATTAAGCGGCAACATGCCAAGGCAAAGGAAACAGGAAACAAGTCTAGGAAACAACCCTAGACTCCTATTTTGGGGGCATAGAGCGGGAAAAGGACTGTGAGGTCAGAAGTCCTGCTCCAAAAGCCCCAGGGGAAAACATGAGCGGGTTGCAGGCTATAGAGGACCTTAAGAAGGACTTTAAAAATCAAATAAGAGAAGTGGAGGAAAAATTGGAAAGAGAAATGAGAAAGATGCAAGAAAAGTATGAAATGAGGGTCAACAGCCTGACTGAGGAAAACAACACCTTAAAAAATAGACTAACTCAAATGGCAAAGGAGGCCCAAAAGGGCAATGAGGAGAAGAATGCCTTAAAAAGTCGAATTTGCCAGATGGAAAAAGAATCTCAAAAGTTCACTGAGGAGATTCATTCCTTCAGAGTTAGACTGGAGCAAATGGAAGCTAATGACTTTATGAGAAATCAAGATGCTGTTAAGCAGATCCAAACAAACGAAAGATTAGAAGGCAATGAAATATCTCATGGGAAAAACCACTGACCTGGAAAATAGATCCAGGAGAGACAATTTAAAAATTATTGGACTACCTGAAAGCCATGATCAAAGAAAGAACCTAGAAATCACCCTTCAAGAAATTCTCAAGGAAAACTGCCCTGATGTTTTAGATCCAGAGGGCAAAATAGAGGTTGAAAGAATCCACAGATCACCTCCTGAAAAAGATCCCAAAAAGAAAACTCCCAGGAATATTATAGCCAGGTTCCAGAATCCCCAGATCAAGGAGAAAATACTACAAGCAGCCAGGAAGAAACAATTTCAATATTGTGGAAACACAATCAGAACAGCCCAGGACCTGGCAGCTTCTACACTGAGGGATTGAAGGGCATGGAATATGATATTCCAGAGGGCAAAAGAGCTGGGAATGAACCCAAGGGTCACCTACCCAGCAAAACTGAGTATTTTGTTTCAGGGGAAAATATGGTCATTGAGTGGAATAGAGGACTTTCAAGCATTCTTGAGGAAAAACAGAATTGAATAGAAAATTTGACACCCAGACACAAGAAGGAAGAGATGCCTGAGAAGGTAATCAGGGAAAAGAAATCAAAAGGAACTTATCAAAGTTGAACTATTTACATTCCTATATGGAAAAGCAATAACTGTGACTGATGATATCTTTCTCACTATGAAAATAATGGAAGAAGGGTGTGTGGTTATATGAATACATATGTGAATGTGTGTGTATATGGTTACAGTTATATATGGATAGAGGGCATAAGTTGAATTTGTTGGGAAGGGAGAATACTCAAGGGATGAAATTATGAGGCGAGAGAGGAAAGTGGCAAGAGGAGATGGGGAGAGACAGGGTAGTGTAAACTATCCCATGCAGAAGAAGCAAGGGGAAGTGGTTGCAAAAGAGGGAGAGAATAAGGAAGGCTAAAAAGGCAAAACCACATTCACATTGAATTTGGTTCAGGGAGAAAATGACATACAAACTAAATGGGATAGCTCAACCTGCAGCAGGATAGGGGGAAGGGGGATGGGAGGAGGGATGATGGATGGGAGGGCATCCTTGGGGTGAGGGAAGGTTGGAAGTACCCACTATAAAAGAGGGACAGGATCATATAGGGAATGGACCAGGTGGGGGGTGGGATGAGTGGGAGGGAATTATAAGCAGCCTTGTACAGTATATCTACTATGATAATGTTTTGCATAGCTAGACATGTACAACATATACTGAATTACTTATCTCCCAAGAGGGAATGGGTGACAAGGGAGGAAGGAAATGGATCTGAAATTTGAGGTCGTAACATTAAATGTTTCAAATATATATAAATACTATTATTAATACTCTTTTGCTTGTAATAGGGAGATAAGATGTGCAGGTGTTGGGATGCAAAGACTCACCTTCCTCTAATGGAAAAGTCGATGGGGGTATGGGAGAAGGTATGGGAGAGAGCAGATTGGAGGAAGTGATATCTTGTGGGATTACTACTCTGGGAGGTTGGGTAGGGGAATAATGGGGGGAAAATGATTGTAACTCAAAATCTGGCGGAAATGAATGATGTAAAACAGAAGTTAATAAAGCATTTGTTTAAAAAAAAAACAAAAAAAATATACTCCCAATGCCTTAGCATCTGAATTTATAAAGAGAAAAATAACAATTAAAAGAGGACACAAAATAAGATATAATGCAATAATATCAAGAGATTTTGATATCTCTCAGTTTTCAATAATCTATCAGAAATTTAAATGAAAAGTTAAATAGAGAATTTGACAAATTGATGGAGAACTTATGAAGTCTTCTTTACTGCCAAAGAATTTTTTACCACTACATGCAAATTTTACAAAAAAATAGCCATGTATTAGGGCATAGAAATATAACAACTAAGTAAAAAAAAAGGCAGAAACAGTAAATACATCTTTCAGAGACCATATCACAATAAAAATAGCACAAAAACAAGACAGAATCAAATGGTTCTGTCAAATCAAATCCTAAGTTGATGAATTAAAAAACAAATTGTAGAAAGAGTTAATAATTTTGTGACGGGAAATTAAATGACATAACAAAATTCCTAGGATGCAACTAAAGCAGTCCTTAGGGAAAAAATATATCCCTAAAACATATAACACAGGGGGGAAAAAAGAAGACTGAACTAAATATACATTTCCAAAAATTAGGAAGCCAATCAATGAGCAAACCCAAAATATGCAACAACAACAAAAAAGAGAGAACAAGATAAATAGAAATGCAAAGAAGAAATTAGTAAGCTTAAAACAAAAATGACAAGGGAAATTATAAAATTAAGTGCTGGTTCTTTGAGTAGACTATCAAAATCAATAACTTTTTAGTCTATTTGATTAAAGAAAGAGGGGGAAATTAGATTTAAAAAAAAAAAGTGAGTAAGGAAAAATTACCACAGCAAAACCAGAAGAAATAAAAATAATTTTCAGAACAAGTTAACAAAACTGAGAACACAAAAGACATAGAAAATATACAATATATATATATATATACATATATATATATATAATATCCTAATTAACAGGTAAAATAGAGATTTTTAATAAGCAAGTCTTAGGAAATGCAATTAGCTGCAAGATAATTACCAAAGTGGAGGGGAAGGAAAGTGTCTTCTGGTCCAGTTGGATTCAAAGGGGAATTCTATAAAACTTTAAAGAACAATTATTACCAATACTAAACAAATTATTTTCAAAAACTGAGATAAAAAGCACTCTACCAGTCTTCTCTTATTAGACAAATCTACTTTTTTTTAATACCCAAACCATGAAAAGAAAAAGCAAAGAGCTATATAGCCCAATATGATTAGTGAACATAAAAATTTTAAGTAAAATCTTATCAAACAGATTATAATTCCAGAAATCATTAATAATGACCAAGTTGTATTAAACTAGAGATGAAAAGATGGCTGAACATTGGTCAACCAATATAATTAATCATATTAAAAACAAAAACATTGAAAACATTGATCATCTCAATTCATGCAGTAAATTTTTAAAAATCTTTAAAAGAATAATTTTTTTTTTTTGTAAATAGCATAAAAAGGGCAGAATCAAGATAGTGAAGTAAAAAGATCACAATTGCCTCAGCTCCCTGGAAACCTCTTCTATAATGACAGAGAACATGTTCCAAAGTTAACTGTGAGTAAGAAGAGGCAAGAAAGTCACAGTGAGTCATTTTCTAGGCCATGGAAGTTTAGGAAGACAGAGAGGTTTGAAGACACTAGAGTAGGGGCTGGCCAGCAATACAGCAAGTGGTAATATCACTGGGGGGAGGAGAATATTGTGCTATGGCTGCAGTAGTAGTGTCAGGGAGCAGCTGGGTGCCCAGATGGTAAGGAGATTGAAAACTAGGGTAGATCCTGGGTCACTATTCCAAGGCATTGAGTCCAGGTCAGGATCACAAGAGAGTAGAGACCAAACCAGACCAGGAAGCTAATCAGACCAGGCAGCTAATGAACAGAACTCTCCTCAGATCAAACTACATTGGAAGCACCAAAAACTTAAAAGTCTTCAGTCTGAGCTGTGAAATCAGCAAAAAGACATAAAAGATAGAAGTTTAAGCTAGTCATGATATTAGAGGTGAGCAAAGCCCTCTAACATAAAGTACAATATCAAGAAGTAGGTTGGGAAAATAAGGAAGCAACAAAAAGGAACCTGACCATAAAAACTATCATGGTGAAAGGAAAGGTAAAGATACAAACTCAGAAAAAAATGACATAGAAAAATCTACAAGCAAAGGTTAAAAAAAAAGGGGGGGGGCGGGGAATTGGACACAAGTTCAAAAAGTATTTCTAGGAGGATTTCAAAGATGTTTTAAAAGACCCAAAAATTATTTTAAATACAAATAGAAGCAGTAGGAAAAAACTGGGGAAAGGAAAAGGAGATATGCAAGAAAATTATGAAAAGAGAATTAACAGCTTGGTAAAAGTGAAAGTACAAAAAAATACTGGGAGAAAAAAACCACCTCCTTAAAAATCAGAATTCACCAAATGGTAAAAGGGGTACAACTTAATCAAAGAAAATAATTCCTTAAAAATTAGAATTTGTTGGGGGTGGCTAGGTGGCATAATGAATAGAACACCAGCCCTGGAGTCAGGAGGACCTGAGTTCAAATCCAGCCTCAGACACTTAACACTTACTAGCCATGTAAACTTGGGCAAGTCACTTAAACCCAATTGCCCTGCATTCAGCCCTCCAGGAAAAAAAATTAGTATTTGTCAAGTAGAAAATAATGACTCTGTGAGACATCAAGAAACAACATGAGGTCAAAAAACTGAAAAAATGGAAGAAAATGCAAAATATCTCAGCAGGAAAGCAACTGAAATGGAAAATGGATCAAGAAGAGATCATTTAAGAATTAAAAAGATGTCATACCTGAAAGATATGAACATAAAAAAGAGCCTAGACATAATATTTTAAGAAATTCTAAATGAAAACTGCTCAGATATCTTAAAACCAGAGGACAAAGTAGAAAGAGAAAAAATGCATCAATCAGCCCCTGAAATAGATCCCAAAATGAAAACTCCCAAGAATATTAAACCAAATTCCAGAGCTCTTAGGTAAAAAAGAAAATACTGACAGTGGATCCACAGTCAGGATCACAGAAGATTTAGCAGCTACCATTTTAACAGAATGGTTGGCTTGGAGTATGATATACCAGAAGGCAAAGCAGATAGGATTACATCCAAGAATAATCTACCTAGCAAAAATCCTTTCTCATTGTTCTTGTTCAGTTGTTTTAGCTAGGAGTCAAGATGGAAGTGGGAAGTCAGGAAATTGCCTGAGCTTTCTCCAGTTTCCCTAGGAAACATTAAATCAAGCCTCTAAACATATTCTGGAGTGACAAAACCTACAAAAAAGATGAAGTGAAACAATTTTCCAGCTTTAAGATAACTTAGAAGAACTTCAGTAAAGGTCTGTCTCACTTGGACAGAAGATGAACATAGACAAGTCCAGCATAGACAGTACCTGGGCAAGCCAGCTGGAGGTTCTTAGCCACAGCAGAGAACAATAATTGAGGGCCCTCTGCCCTGGATCTGCAAACCAGTGGCACAGAATATTAGCTGAAAGGCCTCCAGCCCCAGAATAGAAGGCAAACTGCCAGCCCCGGATTCCCCCACACAACAGGCATGACTAAAGTTGGGCCAATCCAGGACAATGGGTAAGCCACCAGAACATGAGGCACTGGCACTAAAAGCCAATGACCAGGCCATTCACCCTAAACAAAAGAAACTGCCCCCTGTGCCTCAGGAGCAGAAGTCATCTTGTAAAAACCAAGCAAAAAACAAACAAACAAAAGCCCTGACCATAGAAAGTTACTATGACAACAGGAAATATCCAAAGATAACCTCAGAAGAGGACAACAATGTCAAAATGCATACATGTAAAGCCTCAAGGGGGAATATAAATTGGTCTCAATTCCCAAAAGTCCTCTTGAAATACCTCAAAAAGGATTTTTTAAATCAAGTAAGACAGATAGAAGAAAAATTGGGGAAAGAAATAAGAGATATGCAGGAGAATTATGAAAAAAAGAATCAACAGCTTCAAAAAGGAAGTAAAAAAATTGACTGAAAAATTGGCCAAATGGAAAAAAATCCACTGAATAAAACAACTTCTTTAAAAATAGAATTGACCAAATGCAAAAGGATGAACAAAAACTAATTGAAGAAAATAATTACTTAAAAACTAGAATGGGGGGGGCGGTGTGGAGCCAAGATGGCGGAATAGAAACAGCACTTTCAAGGTGCTCTGCTCCACACAACTTCCGAACAATGTAAAAGGGGAATCTAAACAACTTCTGGAGCCCCAGCACCCACAGAACGACACAGAGAAGCTAACCTCCTGCTGAGGACAGCCCAGCAGCCCTGCATGGAGCGGCCAGCTCAGTGCTCTGAGAGCAGGCAGCACAGCATGCTGGGAACCGACAGCACAGCACTCTGAGAGCTGAGCCCAGGCCCGTGTGAGCCGCGGTTTTAGCCCCAGAGCGGCTGAGCCAGCAGCTGGCTGGAGGGACCCCAGAACACCAGCATCTGTGGCAATTCCAGAATTATCAGCACAGATATGCCTAGGACAAAGTGAGAGGTTAGTGCCCTATGGACTTTGGGACCAATATTTGGAGAACACATCGGCTTCCTCCCCTGGGGGCAAAAAGCTGCTGAAGAAACGTGGCACAGACGCCATTTTGCAGCATCAGTGGCGGCTCTAGCTCCTGGTCTGTGAACTGTAGGGAGATCCAGCAATCAGTCTGGGGGTTAATCACTCTTGCTTTAACCTCCCTGGATCTGGATTGTGGTCTGGGGTGGAGGTTTGGCGAGGCGGGGGGGGGGGTAATCCAGCTTGCCAGAGTGGGTGGAGGCTTTACAGAGGCCACCAAACCTGCGGAAGCTGTGAAGACCCCATGTTTGGGACAGAAGCTCTCCTGTCTGGTGGCAGAGTCCTACTGTGGCAACAAGCCCCAAAATCAAGTAATTAAGTGGCAACATGCCTAGGCAAAAGAAACAAAATAAACAGAAAAGTTCAACATTGGACTCCTATTTTAGGGGCAAAGAGGATCAAAGCATGGAGGAGGACTGTGAGGTCAGAACTCCTGCACCAAAAGCCCCAAATGAAAATACAAGCTGGCTACAAGCCATAGAGGACCTTAAGAAGCAGATAAGAGAAGTGGGGGGAAAATTGGGAAGAGAAATGAGAAAGATGCAAGAAAAGTATGAAATGACAGTCAACAGCCTGACTGAGGAAAATAACACCTTAAAAAATAGACTAACTCAAATGGCAAAGGTGGCCCAAAAGGACAATGAGGAGAAGAATGCCTTAAAAAGCTGAATTTTCCAGACGGAAAAAGAATCTCAAAAGCTCACTGAGGAGATTCATTCCTTCAGTTAGACTGGAGCAAATGGAAGCTAGTGATTTTATGAGGAATCAAGATCCAAACAAATAAAAGAATAGAAGGCAATGTGAAATATCTCATGAGGAAAACCACTGACCTGGAAAATAGATCTGGGAGAGATAATTTAAAAATTATTGGACTATCTGAAAGCCATGATCAAAGAAAGAACCTAGAAATCATCCTTCAAGAAATTCTCAAGGAAAATTGCCCTGATGTTTTAGATCCAGATGGCAAAATAGAGGTTGAAAGAATCCACCAATCACCTCCTAAAAAAGATCCCAAAAAGCAAACTCCCAGGAATATTATAGCCAGGTTCCAGAACTCCCAGATCAAGGAGAAAATACTACAAATAGCCAGGAAGAAACAATTTCAATATTGTGGAAACACAATCAGAATAGCCCAGGACCTGGCGGCTTCTACACTGAGGGACGGAAGGGCATGGAATATGATATTCCAGAGGGCAAAAGAGCTGGGAATGAACCCAAGGGTCACCTACCCAGCAAAACTGAGTATCTTGTTTCAGGGGAAAATATGGTCATTCAGTGGAATAGAGGACTTTCAAGCATTCTTGAGGAAAAAACCAGAGTTGAATAGAAAATTTGACATTGAGACACAAGAAGCAAGAGATGCTTGAGAAGGTAATCAAGGAAAAGAAATCAAAAGGAACTTATCAAAGTTGAACTATTTACATTCCTACATGGAAAAACAATAACTGTGTCTGATGAAACCTTTCTCATTATGAAAATAATTGAAGATGGGTATATGGGCATATGTTTACAGGTATACCTGGATAGAGGGCACAGGTTGAATTTGATGGGAAGGGATGATACTTAAGGGGTGAAGTTAAGAGGTGAGAAAGGAAAGTGGCAAGAAGAGATGGGGAGAGATAGGGTAAGGCAAACTATCTCATGTAGAAGAGGCAAGGGGAAGTAGTTGCCGGGGAGGGGAAGAACAGGAAGGCAAAAAGGCAAAACCATATTCTCACTGAAGTTAGCTCAAGGAGAGAATCACATACATACTAAATGGGATATCTCACCCTGCAGGAGAGTAGGGGAAAGGGGGGGAAAGGGGGGATGATGGAGGGGAGGGCATTTTAGGGAGAGGGGAGGTTGGAAGTACCCACTTTTGAAGAGGAACAGGATCAAAGTAGGGAACGGACCAGGTAGGAGGTGAGATGGGTGGGAGGGAAATATAAGCAGTTTTTTACAATATATCTACTATGGTAATGTTTTGCATATCTATATATGTACAACACACACTGAATTGCTTACCTTCTCAGAGGGAGTGGGTGACAAGGGAGGAAGGGAATGGATCTGAAAATTAAATTTTTAAAATTAAATGTTTCATAAGATGTCCAGGCATTGGGGCTCAGAGATTCACCTTGCCCTAATGGCAAAGTCAAAGGGAGTATGGGAGAAGATATGGGAGAGAGCAGATTAGATGAGGGGATAACTAGTGGGACTGCTATTCTGGGGTGGTGGGTAGGGAAAAATGGGGGAAAAATTGTAACTCAAAATCTGGTGGAAATGAATGATGTAAATCAGAAGTTAATAAAGCATTTGTAAAAAAAAAAAACACAAACAAACTAGAATTGGGCAAGTGGAAGCTAATGACTCTCTGAGACCAAGAATCAGTCAAACAAAATCAAAATAATAAAAAGTAAAAGAAAATGTAAAATACCCCATTGCAAAAACAATGGACCAGGAAAATAGATTTAGGTGATATTATTGGACTACCTGAAGGCCATGATGAAAAGAGTCTAGACAGTATCTTTCAATATATCATCAAGGAAAACTGCCCTGATATTCTAGAACCAGAAGATAAAACAGTTATTGAAAGAATCCACTGATCACCTCCTGAAAGAGAACCCAAAATAAAAATATGAAGGAATATTGTAGCCAAATTCCAGAACTATCATATCAAGAAGAAAATACTGCAAGCAGCTAGAAAGAAATAATTCACATATCAAGGAACCATAGTTATGATTACAGAGAACAAGCAACTTCTGCATTAAGGATCAGAGGGGTTGGAATATGATATTCCAGAAGGCAAAGGAACTAGGATTACAACCAAGAATCAATTACCCAGCAAAACTAAGCATAATCTTTCAGGGGAAAAGATGAACATTCCATAAAATAGGTAACTTTCAAACTTTCCTGAAAAAAAAAGACCAGAGATGAACATAAAATTTGATCTTTAAATAAAAGACTCAAGAGAAGCATAAAAGTTACAGGAAAGAAAGAAATGTGTTATTAAATAAAATTAAATTATTTACATCCCTATATGGGAAGATGATACTTGTAACTCTAAAGAACAATATCTCTATTAGGGCAGTTAGAAGGAATATACATAGACACAGAGGGTATGGTATAAAGTAACCTTGATGTGATGATACATTAAAAAAATAATCATAAGGAATGGGGAAAAAAGGATTATACTGTGGGAAGAGGAAAGTAGGGGGAGAATAATAGGGTAAATTCCATCATATGGAAGGCATGCAACACCTATTACAGTAGAGGGAAAGAAGGGAGGGAGACAAACATTGTTGGAACTTTACTTTCATCAGATTTGGCTCAAAGAGGGAATGACACAGTCTGTTGAATACAGAAATTTATCTTACCCTACAGGGAAGTGAGAGGAGAAAGGGAAAAGAAAAGAAAGGACTGATAGAAGGAAGGACAGATTGATGGAAGTGGTGATCTGAAGTAAAACACTAGTAAGAAGGGATGGGGTGAAAGGAGAGCAAAAGAATAAATGGGGGAAATAGGATGGAGGAAAATACATAGATTGCAGTCATAACTGTGAATACAAATAAGATGAACTCTCCCATAAAACAGAAGCAGATATCCGATTGGATCAAAAACCATAATCCTACAATATGTTGTTTATAAGAAACACATTGGAAGCAGAGAGATACACAAACAGGAAAGGTAAAAGGCTCAAGCAGAATATAATACACTTCAGCTGAAGTAAAAACAAAACAAAACAAAACAAAAAAACAGGGAGAGCAATCCTGATCTCAGACAAAGCAAAAGCAAAAATAGATCTAATTAAAAGAGACAAGGAAGGAAACCACATCTTGCTAAAATGTACCAAAGACAGTGAAGTAATATCATTACAATACATATAAGTACCAAGTGGCATGGGATCCAAATTCTCAGAAAAGTAGATTTATAGGAAGAAACAGCAAAACTATCCCAACTGGGGGCCCTCAACCTTCCCCACTTAGAACTAGACAAATATAACCACAAAAACAAGAAAGAAGTTAAGGAGGTGACTAGAATTTTAGAAAAGTTAGATATGATAAACCTCTGGAGAAAAGAGAATGTGGATGGAAAGGAATATATCTTTTTCTCAGTGGTAGATGGCACCTACACAAAAACTGATCATGTACTAGCATATAAAAACCTCACAATCCAATGCAGAATGGCAGAAATATTAAATTCTTTCCAGATCATGATGCAATAAAAATTACAATTAATAAAGGACTATGGAAAGTTAGACTAAAATTAATTGGAAACTAATTCTAAAGAATGTGTGGGTCAAACAACAAATAATAGAAACCATCAACAACTTCATCAAAGAGAATGATAATAATTAGATAACATACCAAAATTTATGGGATGCAGGAAAAATAGTTCTTAGGGGAAATTTCATTTCTCTAAATGTTTATATAAATAAAATAGAGAAAGAAATAGATAAATTGGGCATGCAATTAAAAAAAGCTAGAAAAAGGACAAATTAAAAATTCTTAATTAAATACCAAATTAGAAATCCTGAAAAGCAAAGGAGAGATTAATGAAATTGGAATTAAGAAAATTATTGAATAAATCTAAGGGCTGGTTTTATGGGGGAAAGTTAATTTGATTTTTAAAAAAGGACGAATTCATCATCAACAAAGAGGAATTTAAAGCAATAATTAGGAAGTATTTTGCCCAACTTTACATCAATAAATCTGACAATCTAAGTGAAATGGATGAATATTTGCAAAAATGTAAATTACCTAGATTAACAGAAGAGAAAATAAAATAGTTAACCCATTTTAGAAAAAAGAAATTGAACAATCCGTCAATGAACTCCCTAAGAAAAAAATCTCCAGTCAGATGGATTTACAAGTCAATTCTACTGGGGGCGGATAGGTGGCGCAGTGAGTAGCGCACTGGCCCTGGAGTCAGAAGGACCTGAGTTCAGATCCAGTCTCAGATACTTAACACACACAAACAAAAACCTAGCTGTGTGACCTTGGGCAAGTTACTTAACCCCAATTGCCCTCCTTTGTCAATTCTACAAAGTATTTAAAGAAAAATTAATTGCAATAGATGTAAACTATATGGAAAAAATTGGCAAAGAAGGAATCCTATCAAATTCGTCTTATGACATAAATATGGTTCTGATACCTAAACCAGGAAAAGCCAAAACAGAGAAGGAAAACGATAGACAAATTCTTTAATGAATATTGATGCAAAAATTTTAAATAAAATATTTGCAAAGAGATTATAGCAATTAATCATGAAGATAATACACTATGACCAGGTGCAATTTATACCAGGAATGCATGGTTGATTTAATATTAGGAAGGCTATCTGAATAATTGACCATATTCATAAAAAAATAACAAAAATCATATAATTCTCTCAAAAGATGCAGAAAAAGCTTCTGACAAAATACAGCACCCATTCCTATTAAAAACACTATAGAGCCTAGGAATAAATGGAGTTTTCCTTAAAATGATAAGCAATATCTATCTAAAACCATCAGCTAGCATTATATGTAATGGGGATAAGCTAAAAGCATTCTCAATAAGATTGGGGGTGAAAGAAGGATGTCCATTATCACTTATTCAATATTGTATTAGAAATGTTAGCTTTAGCAATGAAAGAAAAAAGAAACTGAAGGAATTAGAATAAGGCAATGAGGAAACAAAACCATCACTCTTTGAAGATATGATAGAATCAGCTAAAACCTAGTTGAAATAATTAACAACTTCAGCAAAATTGTAGGATATAAAATAAATCCACATAAATTATCAGCACTTCTATATAAAACCAACAAAAAAATTTCTATATAAAACCAACCAGTAGCAAGAGATAGAAATAGAAAGTCCATTTAAAATAACTGTAGACAAGATGAATATAATTACAAACCACTTTTCACACAAATAAAGACAGATCTAAACAACTGAAAAAATATCAATTGCTCCTGGATAGGCCGAGCTAATATCATAAAAATTACAATTCTACCTAAATGAATTTAATTATTCAATGCCATACCAATCAAACTACAAAAAGTTATTTTATAGAGCTAGAAAAAGAATGACAAAATTCAATTGGAAGAACAAAAGGTCCAGAATATCAATGGAATTGACAAAAAGGGAATAAATGGAAGATGCAATAGCCTACCAGATTTAAAACTCTTTTATAAAGTTACCATCATTAAAAAAATATTTGGTCCTGGCTAAGAAAAAGAGTGATGAATCAGTGGAATAGGTTAGGTACACAAGACAAAGTAGTAAATGACTATAGTAATATACTGTTTGATAAACTCAAAGATTCCAGCTTCTGGGATAAGAACTCACTATTTGACAAAAAATTTCTGAAAGAATTGGAAAACAGTATGGCAGAAACTAGACATAGATTAATATCTCACACCCTAAATCAAAGTAAGGTTGAAATGACTACATGCATTAGACATAAAGGGTGATACCATAAGAAAATTAGGAGAGCACGGAATAGTGTACCTATCAGATCTATGGAGACAGGAAGAATGTATGGCCAAACAAGAGATAAAAAAAACATTATGAAATGAAAAATAAATAATTCTAATGACATTAAATAGGTTTTACACAAATAAACTAATTTAACCAAGATTATAAGAAAAGCAAAAAGCTTGGAAATAATTTTTACAATCCATGTTTCTGATAAAGGCCTCATTTTCTAAAATATATAGAGTCAAATTTATAAGAATACAATTCATTACCCAATTGATAAATAGTCAAAGATATGAACAGGTAGTTTTCAGATGAAGGGTTTCAATCTATCTATAGTCATATGCAAAAATGTTCTAAATCACAACTGCTTAGAGAAATGGAAATTAAAACAACTCTAAGGTACCACCTCACTGTTACAATATTGGAAAATGTTAAATGTTGGAGAAGATGTGGAAAAATTAGAACACTAATGCATTGTTGGAGGAGTTGTGAGTTGATCCAACCATTCTAGAGAGCAATTTGGAGCTATGCCCAAAGGGCAACCAAACTGTGCATAGCCTTTGATCCAGCAATAATACTACTAGGTCTGTATCCCAAAGAGATCGTAAATAAGGGGAAAGGACCCACATCTATACAAACATTTATTGTAGCTCTTTTTGTGGTGGTCAAGAATTGGAAATTGAGGGTAGGTCCATCAACTGAGAAATGACTGAACAAGCTGTGGTATATGAAGGTCGTAAAATACTACTGTTCTATAAGAAATGATGAGCAAGAGGATCTCAGAAAAACCTGGAAAACTTAGATGAACTGAGGCTGAGTGACATGAGCAGAACCAGGAGAACATTGTACATGGTAACTACTGCAACATTCTGTGATGATCAACTACATTAGACTTAGCTCTTCCCAGCAATACAATTTGCAAGACAATTCCAAAAGACTAGTGATGCAAAATGCTATCCACATCCAGAGAAAGAACTATGGAGTCTGAATGCAAATCAAAGCATATTATTTTCACTTCTTTTTGGTTTTGTTTTTTTCTCTCTCGTGGTTTTTTCCTTTTGTTCTGATTTTTCTTTCAACAACATAACTGATGTGGAAATATGTGATTGTACATATATAACTTATATGAGATTGATTGCTGTCTATTTTTTAAGGTGTTATTTTCTTGAGTTCTGGGGGGTCTCCTTTAGCAAGCTGTTGACTCATTTTTCATGGTTTTCTTGTATCACTCTTGTTTCTCTTCCCAATTTTTCCTCTATTTTTCTTACTTGATTTTCAAAATCCTTTTTGAATCCTTTCATCACCTAAGACTTATTCATGTCTTTCTTGGAGGCTCTAGATGTAGGAGCTATGTTTTGATCTTCTTTGTCACCAAAGGTTCTATAGTCTGAGTTTTTTTCTACTGTTTCTACTGCTCATTTTCCCAGTCAAATACTTGACTTTGTAACTGTTTGCTAAGGTAGGGTTCTGCTTCCAGGGTGAAGTGTTCACTGTTCCAAGCTTCAGGGGTTTTGTTCAGGTGTTCTCAGAGATACTTCTGGGGACCTGTAAATTTTCAGTTCTTCCAAGGTGGTATGAGCAAAGGAGAGGTGTTTCCTCCTCTCCAGGCCTCTGCTCTGGTCTGTGAATGACCACAAGCACTCTTTTCTGCCTGGGAACTATAAGGAGGATTCCCTCTCCACTACCATCATAAGCTCCACCACAAGCTCTGCTACACCAGCACTTCTCTCACTCCAGGACTGTCACCCAAGATGGTGACCCAGATCCAAGCAGGGCAAAGCAAGAGAATTCTGCCTCATCACTAGCAAAGAGATCCCTGCAATCTTCCTCTGATCATCCACTCAATATCCCCACCATCTATGGGCCAAAAACTCTAGCAGCAGTCCCATCCACCGCCACCACAACCCCGGGGCTGGGAACCAACCGTGCTCCTCTCTCACCCAGGTCCAAAAGACCTTTCCTACTGACCTTCTAAATTGTCTTTGGCCTTTCTGGATTGAGAAGTCTGGAAACTGCCACAACATTCAGTCCTTTGAGGCCTGCTTCAGGTTTGCTGGGACCGGGTCTGTGCTCATGCATATTGTGCTGGATTGCAATCCTCTCTCAGACTACTACATCAGATCTTTCTTGTTGACCTTCCAGGTTGTCTTGGACTAGAAATTTGTTTCAATCTGTAATTTTGTGGTTTCAGCTGCTCTAGAATTTTAAAGTCATTTTTTACAGGTATGAGGAAGGGCTTGGGGGAGAATCCAAGCAGCTCCCTACTTTTACTCTGCCATTTTGGCTCCACCCCCAATTCCTCATTCTTCTAACAGAAATTACTCCATTCCTTCATCTGTTCCTCATAGAACATGACTTCCAAAGTCACCATTCTTATTGTCCTCATTTGGATACAGTCTAGTTTGTAAACAACTTTCCTAAAATATGGAACCCAGAATTTAGTACAATACTCCAGAAGAGGTCTGACAACTTCAGGGCACGAATTGTTTGATCTCCAGGATTATTTGTCTATTGATGGAACTTGAGTTTGTAATAACTTTTGTTTTGTCTAGCTTAAAAAAAAAAAAACAAACAAAACTGTGGTCAGATATGTGATGGAACATAATACATCTCCTTCATCTGTTCTATGAAATTAATAATCATACTGTCTTTTTTTTAGTATTTCAGAACAAATTTTGATCTTGAAAAATGCAAAATATGTTAGTTTATAATCCTGTGGACTATAAAATGATAAAGTATATCCCAAGCTTTATAATTTTATAGATTATAGAATATACACTATTGGTGACACTCAAAATGATCCTAGTTTAAATAGTTCCTCTGACAGAGACTGAGGATATTGTAACTATACCTTTAAGGGAGAGTGAAGAGAACTCTGAAGGGACTGATAGTTTGTCATTCTATCAGGAGTCTGTGAGATAAACATAAGAGTTTAACTGTAATTTTGTGTGAGACTAAAGAGCTAAATGTTATTGTGTAAGAGTCTGAGATAAAGATAAATTAACTGTCATCTGTGAGGAGTCTGTAAGTGATATTTTGAGGGATTTAAGAAACCCTTTGGAGAAGAGATATTCTAGAGAAAGTATCCTGAAAAGAATTTTTTAAAAGACTTTGATTCCTATCCTGAGAGCATAATCTTTAGACTGTGGTTCTAGTATCTGTGCAGGAGTGAGCAATTGCAATCAGTTGTTATACAGAAATCAAGGGCTGTGACTTTTCTCACAAGGAATATATTATTGAAACATTTATCTTTACATTTTATTAGATGATTGTGAATAAATTACATAGTCATTAATGTTTGTCTAAAACCATGACAACGAATTTTGATATTGAAAGAGTAAAGTTGATGAAGAATATTTTTTAATAAACTCAGCTGGAGACTCAAAGTAAATTAATAAATGTTGAAATTTTATTTGTGAGGAAATATCAAAACATAGCACTTGATTTTCTTTGAACCCTGTATAACAGAATTAATAAGGCAATGACTCAAGTGATACGATTGGCAGTGAGGGAATGTTTGTCCCTGAGAGCATCCCAAAGGTGTTGGTCATACTTTGCAAACAATACCCACAGCCTTATCTACCTCCATACTCCTTTGAGGACTAGCAAATAACCCTGAAGATAATTTCAATAAACCATCATTTAGGCCTAACAGCTGTGTAATCACTGGTCTGGTATTTTAAGCCTCCTCCAAGTTCTACTAGAGGATTTTCTCAGAATTCGGGTTGCTTTCAAAACAGCTTAGAGGGATTGAATTTTGGAGACTGAAAGTGATCCTTTAGAAAAAGAAAAATGAAGTAGAATGTCCTTGCATGCCAACACCATGCCCTTGCCAAAATTCAATGTGTTTGCCTTCTCATTTTTCCAGGAAAGCCTACAAATGAGAAAGCCTCCTCAACTTTAAGGAAGTTAACTAACATACATTTTTTATTTGTCTTGGTAAGGAGTTTTGTCCTTTGCATCTTACTATGAAATTTTGTGTAACTGAGAAAAGAACTATTGGCATTTAAGTGTGGGGGAGAGGAGGGGAATGGTTATTTTTTGTTTGTTTGTTTGTTTGTTTTTATAACAGTGAAGCTAAGTCCCACAACTGAACATGAACACAGCCAGCCAAGGTGAGAGACCTTAACAATGAGAGTCTAGTAATTATGATAAAGAAACTGTTTGAAACTTGTATATGTCATTTGGGAGAAAATTAGAAATGTTGGTGTAAGATACTAGAAGGAACCTAAAAGAGGAATTATTATTTTTTTATTAAATTAATCACTATTTTTAAAATTCTGAATTTCAAATTCTTTCCTTCCCTTCTGTCTCTTCCCTAGCCATTCAGAGGGCAAACAATATGATACCCATTATACATATATACATACACACACATATGTATGTACATATTCTTACCTCTTTTTTTTTTTTTTTTGGAGGGCAATTGGGGTTAAGTAACTTGCCCAAGGTCACACGGCTAGGTTTTTGTTTGTGTGTGCATTAAGTGTCTGAGGCCGGAACCGAACTCAGGTCCTTCTGACTCCAGGGCCAGCGCTCTACTCACTGCGCCACCTAGCCGCCCCAATATTCTTACCTCTTTTGAACAAGTTCAGATGAGAGTGAGGTTTAATGTTACTCTCTACATACACACACACCATTTTCTCCTCCTTTATAAAAAATTATATATATATATACATATTGCATACCTTTTTTATATTTTTTCCCATTTGTCTTGCCCCTTCTCCCTTCTCCTATGCATCCCTCTTTCTCATCCTTCCATTCTTCTTTTGAGATTATCCCAAAATAGTAGAACCATTGTTGGAAATATACTTAGTAGTGCTATTGCTTAGTCAAAGGGTACAGGCAGTTCATTGACCCTTTTTTAAAAATTCATTATAAGAATTTATTTCCCATGTTCTCTATGCATAGCATCAGGCATGAACTCACTCCCTGGTCTCAAGAAATTTACAGTGTGGCTTGTGAGAAAACCTGTGAAGAGCCGAATAACAGTGTTAAGACACAGCATATTCATCACAAGGCAATGTGGTGCAAAGGTGCCATGCAAGTGGTATAGATAAGAAACGCCAGAAGTGAAGAGAAGTCACTGTGCTCAATTTAGAATCATGTTTTTAAATTTTTTAATTATTTTTTTTATTTTAAGCTTTTATTATTTTATTTTTCCACAGTTACATGTAAAAACAATTCTTAACATTTATTTTTAAAACTTTGAGTTCCAAATCTTCTCTCTTCCTCCCTCTCCACCTCCCACCCCATTGAAAAGGCAAGTATTTCAATATAGGTTTTACATGTGTAGTCATGCAAAACATATTCATAATAGTCATGTTGTAAAAGAAAACATACATAAGAAAAAAACTCAAGAAAAATGAAGTAAAGCTGCTTTCAGACATACTTCAAAAGACCTGTAAGTTTTCAATTCTTCTAAGACAGTATGACAAGTTTTTGTTTGTTTGTTTGTTTTTACTTTAGTGTTTACTACTCTCCTAGCCTGTGCCCTCATCTGAGTACCCAGATTCAAGTATGGGCAAAGCAATAGAGTCCTGGCTCAGTGATAGAAAAAAAAGACCCGTGTACTCTCTTTCTGACAACTTGTTTGACCCCTTTACTGTCTGTGGGTTGAGAGCCCAGAAGCAGTCGCTGTTGTGGCTGATTCAGTCACTACCAAGGTCTGCTCCTGGTTTGCTGGGGTCAGGGCTGTGCTGGTAATGGCCTGTGCTAGATTGCACTCCACTCCACTCCAGTCTCATCCAAGTGCAATGGACCTTTCCTGCTGACCTTCTAAGTTGTACTGGGACTTGGTGGGCTAAGAGGTCTTGAAAGCACCACCACTGCCAGAGATTCAGTCACTCTGAGACCTGCTCCAGTTTGCTGGGTTCCAGTCTGCACTGGTGTGACCTGTGCTAAACTACACTCTTCTCTCACCCTAGTGCAACAGACCTTTTCTGCCAAACTTCCTGCCAAATTCGTCTCGGGATTTCGTCTTTCATCCTTCATCTTTTTGTGGGTTCTGTTGCTTTAGAATTTGTTTAGAGTCATTTTTAAAGGTATTCAGAACGGTTTGGGGAAGAGCTGCCTTCATTTTGTCATCTTGGCTCCATCTCAGTTTAATAACTCTTTAGGCATAATTCCAGATTGCTCTCCAAAATGGTGGGATCAGTTCACAATTCTACCAACAGTAAATTAATGTCCAAATTTTTCCACATCCCCTCCAACATTTGTTACTTTCCCTTTTAATTGTTTTAGCCAATCTGATAGGTGTAAAATGGCATTTCTCTAATCAATGATGATTTAGAGCATTTTTATATAACTATAAATTGTTTTGATTTCTTCATTGGAAAACTTCTTATTCATATCTTTTGACCATTTATCAATTGGGGAATGACTTGCATTTTTACAGATTTGTCAAAGATATTTATATATTTGAGATATGAGACCTTTATCAATTGGGGAATGACTTGCATTTTTACAGATTTGTCAAAGATATTTATATATTTGAGATATGAGAACTTTATCTGAGAAACTGTCTGAAATTTTCCCCCACTTTTTCGCTTTCCTTCTGATCTTGGCTATATTTGTTTTATGTGTTAAAAAAAAAAAACTTTTTAACAGCATTGAAATTATTTATTTTACATCTCACTCTGCTCTCCATCTTTTATTTCTTATAAATCATTCACCTTTCCGTAAATTTGATAAGTCATATATCTCATGCTCTTCAAATTTTCTTGTAATATCTCTCTTTGTATCTAGGTCATGTATCCATTGGTAAAAATGGTGTAAGATATTGGTAAATGGTGTAAGATATTGGTCTATGCCCAGTTTCTGCCATACTAGTTTACAATTTTCCCAACAATTTTTACCAAATAATGAATTCTTATCTCAAAATTTTAAGTCTTTACATTTCTCAATACAAGGTTACTATATTCATTTGCTGTTGTAAATTGTATGTCTGCTCTCTTCCATTGATCTACCTTTCTATTTCTTAGCTAGGACCATAAAGTTTTGATAATTATTGCCATATAATATAAGACCCAGCACTGCTAAACTTCCTTCCTTTACATTTTTAAAAATTAATTCCTTCCATAGTCTTGACATTTTGCTCTTCCAAATAAATGTTATTTTTTTTCTAATTCAGTAATATAATTTTTTGCTAATTTAATTTGGATGCCATAGACTATATAAATTGTGATTTTGGCCCTGCCTACCCACAAACAATTAATATTTGTCCAATTGTTTAAATCTGATTTTATTTGTATAAAAACTTTTTTTATAATTTTGTTTATATAGTTCTAGGATTGTTTTGGCAGGTTTACTCTCAAGTATTTTTTTTTCTTTTTGGAGGGCAATTGGGGTTAAGTGATTTGCCCAAGGCCATACAGCTAGTTTTTCTGTTAAGTATCTGAGGCCGGACTCAGGTCTTCCTGACTCCAAGGCCAGCACTCTATTCACTGTGACACCTAGCCACCTCACTCTCAAGTATTTTATACTATCTAGTTAATTTAAATGGCATATTTCTTACTATCTCTTCATGCAGGGTTTGTTTGATTATATCACTAACAAAGATGAAATTAAAGCAATTATGAGGAGTTCTTTTGCCTAATTGTATGCCAATAAATTTAACAATTTAAGTGAAACGTTAGAATACTTAACAAAAATATAAATTGCCTAGAATAGCAGAAGAGGAACTTCAGAATTTTTCCTTTTTCTTTTTTAAATTTGTCTTTATTTTCTTTCTTTTTTATTTATCTTAAATTTTGTTATTCTTTTTAGAAAAAGAAATTGAACAGGTCATAAATTAGCTTCCTAAGGTACTAGTGAATTCTATCAAACAGTGAAAAATCAACTAATTCCAATATTAAATAAATTATTTGGAACAGGCAAAGAAGGGATTCTACCAAACTCCCTTCATGAAACAAATGTGATACTGATATCTAAACCAAGAAAAGTAAAAACAGATAAGGATTATAGATTCATTTTATTAATGAATGTGGATGCAAAAATTTACACCTTAGTTGTGAAGAATGTGCTTTGCCTTCCTTGGAACTAAGGAATATATTGTATTATAATGATTCAGGTGTGTGTGTGTGTGTGTGTGTGTGTGTGTGTGTGTGTGTGTGTGTGTGTGTGTGTGTGTGTGTAGGAAAAGAAAAGGCAGGAAGAGAGGCTGGTGGAATAAACACACAGATACTCTTTCATTTGAAACAACGATTCCAACAAAAAATACCCATTATCAGGTGCTAGCTATAATACATTATTTATGAATGAACCTAATTATTTTACAGGCATTATTCACAGGTTATATAAATATTAAAAAACATAAATTTCCTTCTGAGTTTGAAGTTATTTTCACATCAGTAATACCTGACTTTAAAAAATTCTTTCATTCTCTCATTACATTAGATACTATAAAACGTCTGTTCTAGGTAACATCCTATTCATCTCCATTAGACTAGTGATAAAGTGATAAAATGGAGGATATGAATGATCTAAAGATTCAGAATGTTAAACATAGAGCGCAGTAGACATTTTTTCCCCACAGGATGAGAAATGGCAAAAGCCTTTTTTTATAACTGCATCATTTTGGGAATCTGATATATATCCCTGTCACAATATTTTGAGCTAGCAGCTTACGACCATAAAAACTGGTAAGAAAAGGAAGGATTAGATCTTTTATCAGGACATCTGGAAAAATATTTTATTTGGGGGGGGCTCACTTTGAAAAGAGTTGTATGATTTGACCAGACGAGACTCTGGACAGCTGTTGAGCCCCCTGGCTTTGAAAACCCAGATGTTGGTGCTTCCCTCTCTGGTAACTGACTAGAAATCCTTTATAAATGAAATCAATGATGATTTCCTTGAAGAAAAAAAAGCCAGAGTCACCATAAAAAGAAGAAAAAGAAAAAAGAGAACAAAATTGGGAAGTTTACAAGAAAGAATGCTCTAGCAAAGCAGGTATGTCAGCTGCAGATTGATGCAACCAGAATGATTCCATAAACAGGAGTGTCTGGAATACCTTACCATCCCTACCCAAGAAACCCTTCATTGATTTGGGTTCTACTCCAAGCATCTACCACAACAGGGGACACATATTTTGCAAATGTATGTCTCCCTGGTTTGATATTAATGATCATAGGCTTTTCAAACTCATAGATATTTTTCTCGTTCAGTTGTTCAGTCATGTTTGACTCTTTGTGACCTCATTGACCATAGCATGCCAGGCCCTTCCATCTTGTACTATCTTGAAAAGTCTCTTCAAGCTCATGCTCATTGTTTCCATTATACTACCTGTCCATCTCATCCTCTGCCATTCCCTTTTCCTTTTAATCCTACAAATATTATATATAAATACTATATTTACTTCTATATACACAGAAAAATACTTTATTTCCTGTTTACTCCCTCAAAGAGTATGAGGGTGTGTTATAGCTGGCCAGGGACACCATCTTCCCATGCACCAAGTAAATAAAACTACTTTGAACTATTTATACTACACATATGTAGTATATATACACATATGTATATATACATATATGACATGTACATAGGGTATATGAATGTATTTGTACACATACCTTATATATGTATGTATAAGCCCAATTAATCAAATACCAGCAGCTTTTAATTATTTGAAAATAACGTGATTTTGCTCTACACTGTAAATTACTATTTTTTTTTTTTGCTTTTTGGAGGGCAATTGGGATTAAGTAACTTGCCCAAGGTCACATGGCTAGGTTTTTATTTGTGTGTGAGTTAAGTGTCTGAGGCCGGAACTGAACTCAGGTCCTTCTGACTCCAGGGCCAGCGCTCTACTCACTGCGCCACCTAGCCGCCCCTATTGTTACTATTTTAAAACAACTATCACCTCTGAATAAGTACCTTATTAAATCATGTTAAATTGTTGGGTTTTTTTAATTTATAAAGAGCAACATATATGGTTCTTAAACTTTAGATAGACTTCACTTTATTGATGACAGAACTGAGACACAGAGAGAAAAGTTGTGACTTGTCAAAGTACACACAGGCAGTTAGCAATTCTGGATACAAATCCATTAGTCTTTCTCCTCTACCATGTTGCAATTAACTTTGACTCTTATTCTAGGCACTTTATAGTTGACATCAATGTAAAAAATATTAAAACACAAATTTCATATTTGCTTCATAGTGAAATGTTTGGAGGATTTCAGTTACCTTTCTTTTAAAATATTTTCAAATGATAAACATTTATTTTCTCTTATTTCAACTTCCCCTTCCCCAAGAAGGAGGGCAAAGAAAAACAAAACCTTAGCAAGAAATTACAAAGTCGAGGAAAACAAATTTCCACAGTAGAGAGTCATGATTATTTTATAATGCTTTAAGAATTGCTTTTCATATGTTTAACATGATTGTACATGTATAACTTAAATCAGATTGCTTGCTATCTTGGGGAGGGGGAGGACAGGGAGAAAATTTTGGAACTCAGGATTTTACAAAAACCAATGTTGAAAACTATCTTTACATGTAATTGAAAAAAAAGAAATGCTATTAAGGAAAAAAAAGGGGCAGACGGCTAAGTGGCACAGTGAGTAAGAGTGCCAGCCCCGGAGTTGGGACGACCCGGGATGGGATCTGGCCTCAGAAAATGCGCACCCACACATAAAACTTGAGCAAGTTACTTAACCCCAATTGCTTAAAAAAATAATAATTGTTTTCCAAAAACATTACCTGTCTCTTAATGTTTTTCAATGATAGCAGAGTCCCTTCACCTCTTAACCATGAATTCACTCAGATTTTCATTTCTGTACTTCATTACTCCTTAATCACACTATATTAAATGACCTCAAATAACTCATTCATTCTCCAGTTCTTGATAAATGTTTTTCCCAATTCTTTTCCCTTCTTAGTTTCAGAGACCTAACACTTCTCTGGTTCTTCTCTTACCTGTCCAGCCACTTGCTTCTTATTTGTGTCTTTCAAAAACTGCTCTTCCTTTTCCTTTCACCTAACTGTATTTTCCCTAAATTTCAATCTTATCATTAACCATCTCTTTTCCTTATCTCTGTTCTTTCCCATCAACCATCCATTGTTTCTCATGGCTTCAAATATTATCTCTATGCAAATGACTCAAGTTTATGTCTCCTATCCTGATTTCTTACCCAACTTCCATTTTCCAAACTGAATTCATCATATTTCCCCAACCCAACTTCATCCCCAACTTCCCTATGTGACACTGTCTTGTAAGGCATAATAATCCCATAATCCCAGATGTTTCGATTAGATATTTTGGGATACTGTATGAAAGTAATTGGAATTGGTTCCTGGAATGTTCTGTGAAGAGGAAGTCAGAAAACAGCTAGGTGGTGCATAGTGCTCCAGGTATTAAACTTGAAGTCTGGAAGAATTAAGTTTAAAGTCTATATCAGACTTCCTGCTGGGATTTGGTGATAATATACAGAAATGCTTGCGACTTACATAGATTTATTTTATATCTCACATCATTGCTAAGGTTATCATTTCAACTAATTTTTAGTTGACACTAAAGGGTTCTCTAAGTAAAGGATTATATCATTAAAAAAATTATCCTTCTGTTTCCTCTTTGCCTATGTTAATTTTCTTCATTTCTTTTTCCTGTCTTATTGCTACAGCTAACATTACTAGTACTATATCAAAAAATAGTGGTGCTACTAAACAACCTTACTTAATCCCAGGTCTTATTGCAATTATCTCTAGTTTTATTTCCATGGCATAATTCTGGTCCTTAGTTTTCCATTTCACTGAATAATAGGTTATTGAGGAACTCATATTCCAATGTGGAGATAACATGCAAATAAACTATATGTATACAATATATATGCAGAAAAGGTACAAAGTAATTACAGAAGGAAGGAAACAGCAACAGAAAGGACTCATGCAGAAGGGCGGATTTAAGGTGGGTCATGTGGAAAACCAGGGAAAATAAGTGGTAAAGGTTAGGAGGGAGAATATTTCAGGCATGAGGGCGATGTGATGAAAAATTCTCAGGGTCAGGAGGTATATAGTTGGATCACAGAATGAACAAAGTGTAAGAAGAAGAAAAAAAAAGGGAAAGAAGGGACCAGATTGGGAAGGGCTTGAAATACTAAACAGAGCATTTTATAGTTGATATTTGAAGTAATGGAAAGGCACTGGAGTCTATTGAATAGAAGAATGACATAGTCAAACTTGTACTTTAGGAAAAATAGCCATGTTAAGAATTGATTTGAGTGTAAAGAAACATGAGGCTAATTAGGAGCCAATCATAACAGATAAAGTGATGGAGTGATTCAAACTTGAACTAGGCTGGGAGCCATAAGAGTGAAGAGAATGTGACAGATGTGAAATGATATGGAAATAGATGAACAAGACTTAGTAACTGATTGAATTTGTAGGATGAGAAAAGTGAAGAGCAATCCATGGTTGTGAACCTGAATACCTGGAAGGGTAGTGGTACCCTTGACAGAATTACGGAAGTTCAGAAGGTCAGGTTTGGGGGAAAAATAATAAGTGCATTTTGGACAGATTGAGGTTGAGGTAACCTTAAGAAATGTAGGTGAAAAGTAGGCCTGCACAACCTGTGGCCCAGGGGCCACTTACGTGCATGGGCCACTTGTGGCACACCAAAGCATTTCCTCTACATACAAAGGATGTTTTCCTCTACATTTTTCTTCGGCCACCCAACATCCTTTGGCATACGGCAAGTAGCCCAAAGACTGTAAGTAGCCTGCAGGTCACAGGTGGTGCAGGCCAAGTGAAAAGGCATTTTGGGCACTTGGTGCTAGACTGGAATTCATGAGATAATAGATATATGCATAGATATAACTATTAAAACAATAAAAGTTGAGGGGATGACGAGAGAGTGGGTAAAGAGAGAAGGGAAGAGTGCCACAGACAGATTTAAGGGACAGAAATAGATGGTAATCCAGCAAAGGAGACTGAGAAAGAGTTACCAGAAAGGTAGAAGCTGAACAAGGAGGGAGTCGTATTAGAAAAACCAGGGAGGAGAGAAAAACCAGAAGAGGTGCTGCTCAACAGTATCAAATGCCATAGAAAGTTTAAGAAGGATGAGAACTGAGAAATCATCAAATTTAGCATTTAAAAGCCTAATTCAACAAACAGATGTTTTATAAATAGATATAACATTTTATAAGCAGATGTAATCATCTATATTTTACAACTGAAATAATAAATAAAAGTCAAATGCTACTTTTAAGTTATCTGTGTCCTATTTTGTAACTATGGCACAATTTAAATTATTACCAGTTCAAACTGCAATATAGTCAGCTCATAAACCATTGCCAGCTTACCACAAATGCATTAAATACTGATTTCAAACAAATATATTTGAACTATCTTCCCCTCCAGAATGCAACAATGACTTTGCAGTCCCTACTGTCCTCTAAAAAGGTATCACATTTGGTATTCTGTGAACTAAATAAATTAATCATACTCTGAAATAATCTTTCCTTGGGTAATTTGCTTTATTGTTGCTGCTGAGGTTTTTATTTTAGCTTACGTTAATTTGAAAGGAGAAACTATTGATAACTTGTGAAACAATCAAGGAAAAATACAAGAAACAGTTGGCCATTTTATAGATAAGATGAAATGCCAAGAAGCATCTGAGAGCTGCCATGCCCACAGGTCCTATTTTATTTGCCCAATTAAAAGCAGCACTCTTCAGGTCCTAAGTGATTTGCAGCCCACAATTGTTCTAGTTACACTGGTTTTGGCTGACTAGTAAGAAAGATATTATACAGTCTGGCACAAAACAAGAGAGAAATATTGCTTACAAGAAAATGGAATAATCTTTAGTGAATACTAAGAGCAAGCAATCATTTTAATAAGCAGAAAAAATCATTTTGCATCTTTCCATTATAACTTTTATAATACTGAGTATGTTTCATAAATGATTTTCTCTGCTTTGCTGAGTTTCAACACCTTCATTCTGTATCATTTTAGCAAATAGTGGGGTTTTCCCTCCTCTACTATAGTCCTGGTAGAAAAACCCTCCAAAAAAGCCAATCCCTAGATGCCTACCTTAAAATTAAAAAAAAATTAATAGTGGACACTATTCTCACAAGAAAAAGTCAATCTCAACCTCTTGCCCCACTCCAAGAAATATGACCAAAAAAGTCCTCTGCTAATAAGGATATGAACTATATCTGTCATTTCAAGACCATGAGATCTGGCAGTCTAAAAGAACTGCTTAGAGAATTGAGAGGTTAGATGACTGGCCCACCTTCATACAACCAGAATACACCAAAGGCATGATTTGAACCAGGAATTCCTTATTTTGAGGTATAAGATCTCTATTCACTACGACACACTGCCTTATCCTCCTGCTAATAGCCATTTTTATATGACGCATTTGGGATATCTTATGAAACCTATGTCATTTGGAAAGAAAAAATGATTGCTTTAGTGAGTGGAGTGAAAGACCAGAGAGCCCAGTGTACCTGCATGACAATAAGAAGATCAAAGACTAGGATGAAGGAAGCCAAGAAGGCTCTAGAGACTTCATCACTGGGCAGAAATCCACGATTCAACTTGTCCCAGCTGATCCAATCAGTGGTGATGACAAGCACAACGACAGAGGTCAAAGTGAAAAGAACACTCCTGTAAGAAACAAAACACTTCTTTAAGAACACTGTAAAAAAAAAATCTTAATGAGAGATGTGACTTGGTCTATGATTTGTTAATAAACTCCTTGTTCATCAGATCCTCTATCCCAAAGCATGACAACCTTAACAGAAAATACAGAAGTTAAATGTAGCAATTTCTTTTAAAAGTAGAAAGATATCAAATGTGTGTCATCCCATATGACTTTCTTTGACACAGATTTTCTCTAACAAAATATTAAAATCCTATGCAACAAATTATTATGCACAAATATAATTAATGAGGGTAGTTAGCTTTTCAGCATGAGTTCAAAACAGTACCAGTCTTACTACCTTACACATTGCACTTTACATATTTTTTTTTCAGGGCAACTAGGTGGTAGAGTGGATAGAGTTCAAGGCCTGGGGTCAGAAAGACTAATCTTCCAGAGTTCAAATTTGCCCTCAGACATTTACTAGTTATGTAACCCTGAGCAAGTCACTTAACCCTGTTGGGCTCAGTTCCCTCATCTACAAAAATGAGTTGGAGAAGGAAATGGCAAGCCATTCCTGTATCTTTGCCAACAAAACCCTATAAGGGTCAGAAAGAGTTGGACATGACTGAAAAACAACCAAACAATAATATTTTTCAGTTATTGCAGTGGTTGTAGTTGCACAAAGAATCACACAAGGTAGAGTGCAAATACATGGAGGAATCATCTGTTTTTATCATCCACTCTCTGCTGAGGACTATATTAAATATAAATCTCACTGCTTTCAGTGGTTTTGAATGAACTATTTTCTGTCTAGTTCCCTCCTTATTCAATTACTGTGACTTTAACCATCTGTTTCTATAAAAAAATTATACTTTAAAACTTTAAGGATCTAGGATTTTATAGATATATTACAAATACAGATCACAGGATCTGTCATAGAAGATGATTTGTGAAACAAGTTATTAATAATAATTGTATTAATAATATATTATTATTATCCTCTCACCACAATAGTGATGAGCCTCTTTCAATTTAGATAAGTTGATCCTTAGATGAGAGACAGTTCATTTCCAAACCCATTGTGAATCTTTTCCAACATGGAAGAAATTGACATCATGAAACTAAGGTTGCCTCCTCATCAATCAACAAATATTTATTTAAGTATCTGATATGGTCAAAGAATGTGCTAGGTACAAAGAATGAAAGCAATCTCCACTTAAAAGGTTAGCTATATTCAAATGAGGGAGACAACAAGAACATAAATAGAAAGTGAATAATACACTATATACACATATTAGTTTGGGAAGAAGGGAACTAATACCTGAGAGAATCAAAAAGTCTTAGTGAAGAAGATGGTGCTCAAGCTATATATTAAAGGAGGAGAGGGTTTCTGCATTACAAGAATGAAGGTAGAGTGACCAATGAGGAACAGAAACTGGAAATGTAGTGGCATGAGTGAGGAACAGAGAGAAAGCCAGCTTGGTTGGAAAAAAGAGTAGGGGGCAGGAGAGGGGACTAATGTCCAATGGGCTGAAGAGGTGGGTTGAGAACAGATTGTATAGATTTAAAATCTAAACAGGGTAGTTTATATTTTATCTTAGAAGATAAAAGAAAATTTGGGAGTTGACCAAGTAAAGGAATTAACATGGATAGAATGGTTCTTTTTCATAAAAAAAATTTATGTATTCTGTTCTTACTTAACCATAGTATCTCATGCATCCCTCCTCCCCTTCCCTGAGAGCCATTCAAAGTATTGGTGGGTTTTTTTTTTTAGAAAAAAATCGGCATAACTGATTAATAAATTCATTAAGTCCAAAAACATGCACAATGTGTAACAACTGTGGACCTCCCGGTTCCACAAAGGGGTTAGTTGGTGGTGTTTTCTCATATCTCTTCGTCTGAGTCCCATTTAACTTATAATTTTGCTACATTTTCATTTGATTTCTTTTTGTCATTCTTTCCATTTGCACTGTTGTAGTTATTGTGTATATTATATTCTCGATTAGCTTTCTTCTTTCTGCATTAGTTCATATGGCTCTTTCCATGCTTCTCTATATTCATCATGTGTTATTTCTTATAGTGCAATAGTGTTCCATTGCATTCATGTACCACATTTTGTTTAGCAATGTCCCAATTAATGGGCATCTACTTTGTTTCCAATTCTCAGTTATTACAAAAAAAAAGTGTTGTTATAAATATCTTGGAGTATATGGGGAATTGTTTTCTTATTAATGGCTCATTTGGGGTATAAACCCAGTAAAGAGTTTCTGGTTCAAAGTGTATAGACATTTCAGTCACTTTATCTGTATTATGACAAATTACTTTCCAAAATAGTTGTTACATTTTACAGATAAACCAGCAATGTTTTGGTGTGACTTGGACAGGATCATAGCTAGTAAGTATCTGAGGCCAGATTTGAACTCAGGAAGATGAGTCTTCCTGACTTCAGGGCTCAGCACTCTATCCACTGTGACACCTGGCTACCCCTTTATAATATGATACTTAATATTAAGGTCACAAGTTCATTTGGAATATATGGTGTGCAGTGTAAAGTATTGATCTAAGTCTAATTTCTGCCAGATTGCATTTTAAGTTTTCCTAGCAGTTTTTATAAATAGAAAGTTTTCCATAAGTGATATGTTTTCCATCTTATTAAACAATGAATTATTGAGTTTTATTATTTCCGAACCTCTTCTGTCTAGTCTGTTTCCTTGATTTATCTCTTTATTTTTAACCAAGACAAGAAGGATCAGATCACTTCTGCTTTATAATATAGTTTGAGGTCTGAAAGTGCTATTCCCCCTTCATCTTTACTTTTTTTTTTTTTTTTGCTTTTTTTTTTTTTGGAGGGCAATTGGGGTTAAGCAACTTGCCCAAGGTCACACGGCTAGGTTTTTTTGTTTGTGTGTTAAGTGTCTGAGGCCGGATCCGAACTCGGGTCCTTCTGACTCCAGGGTCAGCACTCTACTCACTGCGCCACCTAGCCGCCCCCATCTTTACTTCTATTCAGCATTTCCCTTGATATTCTAGATTTTTTGTTTTTCCAAATGAATTTTCTTATTTTTTCAAGCTCTGTAAAGTATCTTCTTAGTAATTTGATTGGTACAGCATTTAAAAAGTAAATTAATTGTGGTAATATTGTCGTTTTTACTATATAAACAAGACATGGTCATGAGCACTAAATATTCCTCCAGCTATTTAGGTTATTTCTTTGTAATTGAATCTATATAAGACTTTTATATTCTTTGAGAAGTTGATCCCAATATTTTATTCATTATATAGTTATTTGAAATGGGATTTCCCTATTTGATGCTACTTGTCTTTTGCTAGTATTATATAATCAATCAATCAGTAAACTTTTATTTTCAGTAACCTGTGCCAGGCACTATGTTAAGAAATGTTATTAATTTTTGAGATTTTAGTTTGTGGCATGTGACTTTGCTAACATTATTGTCTCAGTTGGTATAACTGATAATTGCCTAAGGTTTTCCAAGTAAACCCTCAGCAAACAGGGATGGTTTTATTTCCTCTTTGCCTATTGGTTTAATTCTTTTTTTCTCATCTTATTGCTATTGTTAGCATTTTCAAAATGAATAATGAGGAACATGGACACTCTTGCTTCACTACTATATTTATTGGGAAAGGTTCTAGTGTATCCCCATTGCATATAAAGGCTACTTTGGGTTTTACATAAATTTTTTATGATATTAAAAATAGGTCCCTCTAGGCCAATATTTTGCAAGGTTTTTAGCATGAGTATTATACTTTGTCAAAAATTATTGTGTGGTTTGGGAGGTCAGGGGTTTTGCAATGATTAATTACATTGTTTTCCTAATGCTGATCCTTCCTTGCATACACAGTTTCAATCCCAGATGATTATAATAATAATAATAACTCCTTTTCTCTAATTGTTTCATTTTTATTTTTAAATACATTTTTATTCATTTCATTAAATATTTCCCAACTACATGTAAAGATGTTTAATAATCATTTTTAAAAATTTGAGTTCAAATTCTCTCCTTCCCTCCTAATCCTTCTCCCTCTTTAATAAGGCAAGCAATTTGATATTGATTATACATGTTAAGTCATATAAAGCATATTTCCATAATAGCCATGTTGCATGACATTACTTTCTGTGATCCTATCTCCTGTTTAGTCATAAACGGTTCCCCTGTCCATAGATATGACAGGTACATTTTTCCATGTTCCCCAAATTTGCTTATTAAATCACCCTATATGTCTAAACCATTCATCTATTTTGACCTTATCTTGGTATATGGTATGAGATGTTTTATGCCTAGTTTCTGTCAAATTGCTTTTTAGTTTTCCTATCAATTTTTGTCAAATGGTAAGTTCGTACCCCAAAAGCCTGGATATTTGGGTTTATTAAATAATAAAATGGTCATTTACTACTGTGCACTGAGTATACCATCTTATCTCCTGCAAAAAGTGGTACTTTTGTTTCCTTGTTACCTATTTTTATTCCTTCAGTTTCTTTTTCTTGTTTCATTCCTATAGAAAGTTTTTCTAGTACAATATTGAATAATAGTGGTGATAATAGACATCTTTGTTTGACCCCTGATCTTATTCAGAAGACTTCAAGTTTATCCCCATTATGGATCATGCTTGCTCTTAGTATTAGATAGATAGTATTTATTTTAAGAAAGGCTCCATTCATATGCTCTCCAGTGTTTGTAAGAGGAATGGGTATTATATTTATAATCATTGGTTTCTGTAGTTTTTGTTATTGATATGGTCAATTATGCTGTAGTTTTCCTATTATCGAATCAGTCCTACATTCCTGGCATTAAAGCCCACCTAATCATAGTGTATGATCTTTGTGATATATTTCTATTCATTAACAAAATTGATCTACCATTTTCTTTCTTCAATTTAGTTCTTCTTGGTTTAGATATCAGAAGCACCTTTGTGTCATTAAAGGACTTTAGTAGGACTTGTTCTTTACCTGTTTTTTCCCAATAGTTTACATGGTATTGTGATTGTTTGGTAGAAGTCTACCACTTACAAGTTTACCACTTGTAAATTGATGTAGTTGGGGAGATTTTTCTTAGGCTTGTTCATTGATGGCTTGTTTAATTTCTTTTCCTAAGATAAGGCTATTTAAGTATTCTTTTCCTCTTCTGTTAATCTGGGCAGTTCATATTTTTTTTTAAAATATCCATCAATTTCACTTAGATTGTCAGTTTTAATAGACACATAATTGGGTAACATAGGTCTTAATAATAGCTTTAAATTTATCTTTCTTGGTGGTGCATTTACCCTTTTCATTTTTTTGGTTATTTGGTTTTCTTCTTTCTTTTTTTAGATCATTACCCAATTTTTTTTCATAAAAATTCTTATATTTATTAATCCAATTTTAACTTTTATTAATTTTTCCTTTGATTTTCAAACTTTCAATTTTGGTGTTTAACTGGGGGTTTTTAATTTGTTCTTATTCTAGTTGTTGTTTTTTTTTTAAGTTGACTGCCTAATTCACTGATCTGTTCTTTCTTTTATTGATGTATGCATTTAGAGATATAAAATTCCCCCTAAATACTGCTTTGGCTGCATCTCACAAATGTTGGAATATGATCTCTCTGTTGTCAGTATCTTTAATGAAATTTTTATTGTTTCTATGATTTGTTCTTTTGTATTCAATTATTTAGTTTCTATTCAATTTTAATCTATATTTCAAACACCCTTTATTAAAAGTAATTTTATTGCATTATAGTCTAAAGGGGATACATTTAATATTTCTACTTTTCTGTATTAGGTTATGAGGTTTTTAATGCCCTAATATGTGGTCAATTTTTGTACAGATGAAAAAAAAGAATATTCCTTTCTATTCCCATTCAGTTTTCTCCAGAGGTTTATCATATCTAACTTTTGTACAATTCTTTTCATCTCCTTGACTTCTTTCCTTTTATTTTATGGTTAGGTTTATGTAACCCTGGAAGGGGAAAGTTGAAGTCACAAATAATATAGTTTTACTGCCTATTTCCTCCTATAATTCAATTAACTTCTTCTTTAAGAATTTGGATGCTATGTCATTTGGTGCCTATATATTTAGTATTGACATTACTTCATTGTCTATGGTTCCATTTTATAAGACGTAGTTTCCCTGCTTATCCCTTTTACTTTGACCTTTTTTTGCTTTTTGCTTTGTCTGAGATCATGATTGCTACTCCTGCCTTTTTAACTTCAGCTGAAGCTTAATAAATTGTACTCCAGTCCCTTATGTTAACAGTGTATATCGCTCTCTTTCAAGTGTGTTTTTTTGTAAACAATATATTGTATTTTGGTTTCTAATCCATTTTGCTACTCACTTCTGTTTTAGGTTGAATTCATCCCATTTGCATTCATAGTTATGATTACTAATTGTGGATTTCCTCCTATCCTATTTTCTGCTCTTCATCTTTCTCTTTTTATCCTTTCCTTCCTCTAAAGTCTGTTTTGCTTCTAACCATTACCTTCTTTTATTTGCCCTGCCTTGTATCATTCCCTCCTTTCCCTTATTCCCTTCCCCTCCAACTTCCCTACTGGGTAAAATACATTTCTATTACCACTTGAGAGTGAGAGAAAGGAAACAGAGAGAGAGAGAGAGAGAGAGAGAGAGAGCGAGAGAGAGAGAGAGAGAGAGAGAGAGAGAGAGAGAGAGAGAGTGTGTTAGTTTATCCTTTTGGGAACCAATTTAGATGTAAGGTTCAAGAACTGCCCACCTCCCTCCCCATTTCCCTGTCTACTGTAAAAGCTCTTCTTTGTGTGCCTGTTTTATATGACATAATGTTCCCCATTCTTACATTTCCTTCCATCTTTCATGAGTGTCCTTCTTTCATACTTTTTCATTTTTTTACATCATCCCAACTCACACCTGCATCTGATTTCTATGTAGAATCCTTTTAGCTGCCCTAATAAAGATGAAGTTCTTAGAAGTTACTTGCATCATGTTCCCATATAGAAAGGTAACCTTACTGAGTCCCTTATGGTTTCTCTTTCATGTTTACCTTTTCATGGTTTTTCTTGAGTCTTGTATTTGAAAGGCAATTTAATTTTCTTTTCAGCTAAGATCTTTTCATTAGGAATGCTTGAAAATTCTCTAATTAAATATCCATTTTTCCCTTGGAGGATTATATTCAGTTTTACTGGATAGGTTATTCTTGGTTGTCATCTCAGCTCTTTTGCCTTTCAGTATATCATATTTCAATTTCTCTGTTTCTTTAAAATGGTAGATGCTAAATCTTGTGTAATTGTGACTTTGACTCCATGATATTCCAATGATTTCTTTCAGAATGCTTGAAGTATGGTCTCTTTGACCTGGGTACTATGGAATTTGGCTGTAAGATTCCCAGGAGTCTTCATGTATGATTTCTTTCTGGAGGTAATTTGTGGATTCTTTCCATTTCTATTTTATACAATAGTAGGAAAGTTTTCCTCGATAATTTCTTAAAATATGCCTAGGCTCCTTCTTTGATCATGACTTTCAGGTAGTCATATAATTCTTAAATTATCTCTCCTTAATCTACTTTCCATGTCAATTGCTTTTCCAATGAAATATTTTACATTTTCTTCTATATTTCATTCTTTTAACTTTGTTCTTATTGTTTCTTGATGTCTAATGAAGTCATTAGCTTCCACTAGTGCAATTTTAATTTTTAAGGAATTATTTTCTTCAGGGAGCATTTGTATCTCTTTTCCCATCTGGTCAATTCTGCTTTTAAGGAGTTATGTTCAACAGTAAATATTTGCAAGTCTTTTTTCCATTTGGCCAATTCTGTCTTTAAAGTATTCTTTTCTTCAGTATTTTTGTGTCTCTTTTACCAAGCTGTTAATTGTATTTTCATAATTTTCTTTCTTTGCTCTTGTTTCTTTACCTATTTTTTCTACTACCATTTTTATTTTATAGTGAAACAAAAATTTTAGCTCTTTCAGGAATTTTTGTTTGACATGTCCAGTTCACATGTTTTCCCCCCCTTTGAGGCTTTATTGTAGCTGTTTTTATTTCATTTTCTTCTTCTGAGTTTGTCTTTTGATCTTCCCTTTTACCATATAGATTTTTATGGTGAGGTTCTTTTTTGTTGTTTGTCCATTTTCCCACATTATTTTTTGATTTTGAACTTTATGATAAAGTTGGGCTCTGTTCCTGGTGGGAAAATGAGGCACTGTGTCAAGCTTCAAGCTTTTTTACATGACTGTTTTGAAAGCTATAGATAGTTGGAAGGTTTCACTGTTCCCAAGGTGGTGTGATCTAGGGAAGAGATGTGATCACTGCTGTCCTGGTTTGCACTCTCCTCCTTATGTATGAAAGGCCCTTGAGATTGCAATCAAGACTGTTGCTAAGGTGCCTGTTCCTTTCTGATCAGAAGAGATGATGTTGTTCAGTATACCTGATCCCTTGGGATCAAAAGTGATACTGCCTCTCAAGGCTTCCAACCCCTCTTGAGCAAAAGTTCTCCTTTCAGACCTTCACATATCACCCCAAAGGGATTTAGGCAGAGAACTTTCCAAATAGCATTTGGTTCTGTGTCCAGTGCTAGCACAAGGGTTCCCTGTAGTCACTTTGTGACCATTTACCAGGTATCCTTCCCACCTCTGGCTTGAGGGCTCCCAAAAATCTTGCTGCTTCTGTTGCCAACACCTAGTCCTACCACTGGGGTTTCATCCATGTGAACACCAGGCTAGTCTCCACCCTCTTGTCACAGATCTCTTTTTCAAAGCTCCTAAACTATCTTGATCCAGAAGACTGTCTCATCATCCTGATCTTTTCTGTGCCCTGTCACTCAAGAACTCAATTTGAGGCATTCTTTTAAAGTTGTTTGGAAGGAAATATTATAAGGGCTCAGCTCAGTGATTTCTCTACTCTATTATGTTGGTTCCACCATGAAATATTTCTTGAATAAATCACTGTAATTTATTTGATAGCTCCCTGCTCACTTTTTCTGTTTCTTAGTTCTTTTGCCTGGCACCAGCAGTTCAAAGCTTGCTGGTAAAGTAGTTCAGAGTGTTGCAGCATTGGTGCTTCTGGTTTTCAGTCCTTGACAAGCTTTTGTTCCAGAAAAGTTTTAATAGCTTTTGAGGCCCAAGAAAACTTACACAACCTGGATCTGTTGTCTCTTAGCACATAGGAAAGAGGGTGAAGAGCCCAAGGTCTAAGTGTGACTATAAGCTTATGTCAAATCCTGGAATCTATTAGGGTAACCTCACTGCTCATAATGTGGAAGGTTGGGGAGAGGTGCTGAGTGAGTCAATAAACATCAATATTTCTGAGTTGGGGGTGGGGTGGTGGTCTGTTTTTCTGTATTCTTGGTATCCTAGACCATAGAAAAGGCTGAAGTTGTTTATCTTTGGTACTTCATTTCTATTTGGGGGAGATTTGAGAGGTCTTGTGAAGCAGAGAAAATGTCCAGTCCTCCATCTTGATGCTCATATGATCCAGAAAGTAGGTAGCTCTTTTCTTAAGGAAAAAATATTTTAACAGCAATGGGTTGTTGTTCTTCTTCTTCCTTCATTTTTGAAGAGGTCCAATGACATCATGGGATGATGACTTGGATTTAACACTTGGATTTGTTCAGAATTGCACAAAATCATCAACCTCACTTTCTTCTAGAGTTATCAAAGTTTAGTGGCAAGACAAAGGTCAAGATGACAGGGTGTGGTGAATGACCTTGGTGTCTCTGATGTCTGACCAAGCTCTAAGCCCCCCACAGTACCTGCCTGAGCCACCTTCATGACCACTGCAACATGGAACATTGAAGCAAATTGTTCTTGCTTCCCATTGCACTAGGGGAAGTTTTCACATGCATTGGGGTAGACACCCCCCTAACTCACCAACAGGGTTTGAGGCCTGTCATTTATGCTCAACCTGGTTTAAGCCATCTGCTGAGACAGTTTTATAAAGGTGTATGCAATATGCCTACTACATATGCTACAGCTTCTTGGAGCCATAGGTGAGATGCTGGGGATAGATGGACCTCAAAGGTGAATGAGCAGCCCTGAAAAAGGCGAGGCAAACTCTCACTTTGAACAGCTCAGTATGTAGGACATAGTGGAATGTGAGAGACCTGAGGCAGAGAGAACAATTAAGAGGTTGGTGCAATAATCTAGACAATGTGCTTAAGCTCCTGAGCTAAGGTGGTAACTTTTGGAATAAAGAAAAAGGGTAAGAAGTGAGACATTTTGTGAAAGTAAAAAAGGCAAGATTTGGCAGCTGACTACTTACAAGGGGAGGAAGAGTGAAAAGTTGAGGAAAATATTAAGATTTGAACCTGGAAGACTGGAAAGACTGCCTTTGGCAGAAATAGGAAAGTTTGAAAGAGGAGAAAGGAGAAGGAAGACATGCATATTAATGTATTAGTGGAACATTTAACTTTTTTTTTTTTATTTTTGGAGGGCAATTGGGGTTAAGTGACTTGTCCAAGGTCATACGGCTAGGTTTTGTGTGTGTGTGTGTGTGTGTGTGTGTGTGTGTGTGTGTGTGTGTGTGTGTTAAGTGTCTGAGGCCGGATCCGAACCCAGGTAACTTTTTTAATATGGTCCTAGCCTTTTAACTTTTCTTTTTATTGTTAAGATCTCTGAAACCAGTCCATAAGGTTCCTATGTGGATTTTAAATTTTAGTCACTTAGGTGGTAGATGGTTTTGAAACAATATGTCATCTTTCTGGTACCATGAGGTGAATTTTCTTCTCAATTCTTCCAATTCAATTGGAGTCAACAAAATTTTTATTAAGCACCTCAATTACAATAAGTATCAATCTAGGTGAGTTACAAAGTTTAGACATGGTTTCAGTCACCAACAAGAGTAAATTGGTAGCATTCCCTAATCCTCATTAAGCCAGAAATGTCAGAAAAAGAAATTATGTGTCAGATACAGAATAACAAAAACAGAATGCACTAGACAAAAAGACAGAAAAACCATACAAGGTCAAAATCTCAAGGAAGCAAAGCTCAAAGAGAATAGAGAACTAGCAAACACTGTAACATGAAAAAAATTAATCATTGTTGCATACAAAAAGAGAACACTGCATTCTCCCTCAAATTATGGAACAACAGCAAGAAGCTCCAAAACTGTTGAAAAAAGAAACAAAATAAGAAATAAGAACTCTCTAGGTATAATTTAAAAACACAAACAGCAAACTGAAAATACTAATACATTATGAAGACTCTTTCCAAAAAAAGGCATAGAGTGAGATCATGTTCCAAAAGATTTGGAACACAAAAAAAATTCTTAAGTGTACAAAAGTTGGGCAGAAAAGAAGCAAAAGGCAACTTTAAAAGAAGATATAAATTCAATACAAGCCAAAATGATCAACTTTATGGATAGGATGTTCAGACATTACTTAAGCATCATAAGTCTCTCAGGAGAACATGATAAATTTAGAAAATGTAAAGATTAAACTGCAGGAAATAATACAATAGAATTGGCCAGAACTTCTGAATAAAGAAAATAAAGCACTAATGGGTTGAATATACAGACCACCACAAAAAAAGTTTCAGACTTAAAAACATACAATAAATTTTACAAGATATCAAGAAAAGAAACTACAGATACAAAGAAATAAAAAGCCAAATAACCCAGCATGACCCTGGGGGTCATAAGAAATTGAAGAAGAAAGTAAAGGAGCTCATGATGTAGCATATTTTTTTAATCAAGCATGGTGCATAAATAACAACAAACAATGAGATGAGCCTTGGCATTGACGCTTTCTCTGAGGAACAATACACTTTCAATTATTTGTCATTATTTTTTACATTTTATTGATATGATTTGTTTTTAGATCACCTCAATTTCCAAATACATCTCTTCCTCTCCTCCTCATCAGCAAACCCTCAAAAAAAATTTTTTAACAGCATATTCAATATTTGATGCCCATTGTCCCTGTTAGTGTCTGGCACCTTTAATAAGTTCTTAATTGAAAGGAAAGATGAAAATTTCCACAAATCTCTGGAATTAAGTAGTCATTAGAACTACATATGAAAGAACTGATTTCATTACTTAGTCTATTCCATGATGACTACTTTTATTTACTTCCTTGTGTTTCTTGAATCATCTGTTAACCTCCATCTTTCTGCCTATCTTTGGTTTGATTTAATTTTGTAGGAAAAAGGCAAATGTCATTAATTTGTTGAAGGCCCATCTTATTTTATGGTTTTACAAAATTATTTCTTTTGTGTTGCATCACAGGAACACAAAAAATATGGTCAAGGTTTGTCTATATGTACCAAGTGTAACCACTGCCTTTTGTGCCAGTACAACAAGGCACACGTGGGTAATGCATTACACACATTCATGTTGAAATCTGTAAAAATCTGACAAAGCAGCTTGATCATCAGTGAAAATCTTTAAGTTTTACATTTGCTTTAATATAACTAGGATTAGCAAAGGGAATCCTTCAAAAAACATAATACAATATGACTAATGTGAAAATGTGTTTAATAGGAATGTATGTGTAGAGTCATATCAGATGGCAGAGGAGGGAGGAATGGGGGGAATTTCTAAACTTATGGAAGTGAATGTATGTGTAGAGTCATATCAGATGGGACAGAGGAGGGAGGAATGGGGGGAATTTCTAAACTTATGGAAGTGAATGTTGGAAACTAAAAATAAGTAAATTAATAATTAAAAAAATAATGCAACAGAAACAGAAATAATTCTAAAGAGCATAAGCAAAAGACACAGACATAAATGGCTGGAATCCTAAATAATGAATAGGTTAAAAAACAAATCACAGAAACAATTAGTAATCGTGTGAAAGACATAATACAGATAAAGAAGTCCAAAGGAAAAAATATGTATGTAAAACAAAAATTTTAAAAAGAAAGGATTAATGAAATAAATATGTACCAAGAAAATTAGAAAAGCAACAAAGTCAAAAGAAACGCAAAATGAATAAATCTTGAAAAGTGGGGGAGAAATAGGTAAATTGACAACCAAGAAGACTACAAAATTAAACAAAACTAATAGCTAGCTCATTAAAAAGATTAACAAAACTGATCAACCTTTAGCCAAGCATTAAAAATAAGAGGGTAAAGGGGCAGGTAGGTGGTGCAGTGAATAGAGCACTAGCTATGGAGTCAGGAGGACCTCAGTTCAAATTCAGCCTCAGACACTTAACACTTACTAGACATGTGACCTTGGGCAAGTCACTCAAGCCTAATTGCCCTGCCCTCCCCCATCCAAAAAAAAAAAAAGCAAAAAAAGAGGGTAGAAAATGAAATTAACAAAATAAACAAAGTGAAGTCATAATAAGTTCAGAAGAAAAAAAGGAAAAGATTCAGATCCAATATAAACTGAATTCAAAAGAAATAGATTATGTACAAAAATAGAAAATATTCACACTAGCAGGATACCAAAAAGAAATCTTAAACAAACTGATCTCAAAGAAGTAAATATAAATAACTATAAAGAATTACCAAAAAGGGTGGGGGCAGAGGGGAGAGGGGGAATTCCTGGTCTAAATGAATACAGAGGAGAATTCTATCAGATTTCAAGACCTGTACTCAAGGGTAAACTGATAAATGTCCAAGAACAAATTCTCTCTTTAAAAAAAAAGTGCACACAAGGCACTTTTAAGTTTAATCTACTTTATTAACATTTTTTCCATCACTTTCTTAAGTCTAGACAATCAACTAAATCAATTAAAAAGGAAGTCAGGCTTTAATTTGCATTTGTCAATTTCCAAAGTGTAAATGCTCACACTGAAAATTTTAACAATGGGTCCTCACAAGTTATTTCTAGCTGGCTCCAGCTAGTACTAAACAAATTATTCTCAAAAACTTAGAGGAAAAAAAGTATTTTATTAAATTCCTTTTATGAGATAAATATAGTCCTATTCCATAAGCTAGGGAAGGATATAGCAAAAAAAAAAAAAAATGAGAGAGTTATAGACTAATAATGAATATTGATTCAAAAGTTTAAAAAGACCTTTCCCTTTCCTTAACAAACAGATTACAACAGTTTTTGCAGAAAAAAATTCATCAGGACCAAGACAGATGAATACCAGAGATAAAAGGATGATTCAGCATTAAGAAAACAAATAAAATTTTGAATCACATGAACAATTAAAACACCGAAAACCACATGATTACGTTAAAAGATATAGGAAATACCTTTAACATTTCAATACACATATATACTAGAAATCCTATATAGTATAAGTATAGAAGGATCATTTTACATGATAAAAGTGTGTGTGAATATATATACACTTTTATCACGTAAAATGATATATGGGTGTGTGTGTATGTATATATAAACAGAAACAATTATTGTTCAGTTTTTTTCAGTTATGTCCAAATCTTCCTGATCCCATTTTAGGTTTTCTTGGCAAAGATCATAGTTTGTCATTTCCTTTTTACAGATGAGGAAACATTTTACAGGTGAGAAAACTGAGGCAAACAAGATTAAGTGACTTGTCCAGGGTCACATGGATGAATCTTCCTGACTTCAGGTACAGCACTCTATTCACTAAACTACCTAGCTGCCTGAAACAAATACTCAATTACATATAATCAAGAAATACTACAAGTCTTCTCAATAAATATAAAAGTCAAGCAATGATGCCCAGTTTACTTTTCTTATTTGACACAGTTCCATAAATGCTAGCCATAACAATAAGAGAAAAGAAAGAAACTAAAACATAAAGATGAGACAAAACTATTCTTATTTAATGAAGTCATGGTTTGCTTAAAATATCCTAGGAAATCAGTAAAGAAATCAATTTAAATAATTAATAGCCTTAACACAAATCCAAACAGAGAGGGGATGAACTCAGAATGCAAATAGAGCCATATGTTGATCTGGGGGGTGGTTTGTTTGTTTGTTTGTTTGAACTTGGTAAATGAGGGCATTTTGTTTTCTTGAATATACATGTTTGTAACAAGTTTTGTTTTTCTTGCTCTCTTTATGGAGAGGGAAGAATGAGAGAATGTGGAGCTAAAAATACAGAACTGAATTTTAAACATAATTTTAGTAAAATTAGTCTAAAAATTAAACCAAAACCCTAATCTTAACAATTAATCCAGAAATATGAAGGGGAAAGAAGGAAAGGATTGAGAAGAGTCTAGCATTTTTAGACCTCAAATGAAATTAGAAAACAATCCATATTAAAAACATGTAATACTATTAAAAATAAAAAAGACCAACGAAACAGAGTGGACAAGAAACTAAAAAACCCCAAACCACCCAACAACTCAATGATTCAATTTAATACCTCCCCTCCAAAATTTAATTATGTAGAAAGGAAATCTCTATTTGGTAAAAAAAAATTTCTGAGAAAATTGGAAAGCAGTCCAGTAGAACTTAGTCTTAAACATCTAACACTGTATTCCACGATAAACTAAAAATAGATATACGGCCATTCATAACATAAAAAATTAGGAGACATAGATCAAGTACCTTTCACAGCAATAGGTTGGGGAAGAATTCTTATCAAAGGATAGAGGAAATTCTAAGATATAAAACAATCATTTTAATTACATGAAATTGAGGAGTACAATAAAACTAATATGTCTAAAATAAAAAGATATGGCAAAACTGGGGGAAAATTTTTATATCAAATCTATGCAAGAGTCTGATAGCCAAGATAAATAGATAATTGCTCAAAGTTACATATGAGATCAAAAGACATTCTTCAATGGCTAGCTGGTCAAAGAATATGAACAAACATTTTTCAAAGGAAGTTGCAAATTATTAAGAACCATATGAAAGAATACTCCAAATCACTATTAATAAAAGAAATGCAAATGAAAACAACTCTGAGTTTTTACTGCACCCAGCAGATTGCCAAAGATTGCAAAAAAAAAAAAAAACAAACAGTGTAGTCTTTATAACTTTGAGGTGTTCTTATCTCAAGCCACATTCACACTGATTCAGGTCCTCATAGAACAACAGCTCTTGTCACACATCAGGATTTAAGGAATACTCCTGAGGAACTGCGAAACCTTTCTCTAATGCCATTTGCTTGAGCCCTCATTGCTCTGTGAGTTGCCAATGATAAGTTCCGCTCTCATTTAACCATTTAATATCAATACACTTAAAAGCAACATTTACTAAAGCATTAGAGCAGAAATACAAAACATTATCTTCCAACACCAAAGGACACACCCTCCCTTATACTACCTCAGGACCTGGAGGGAGTGGTGTCTTACTTAATGGGGCTGCTATAAAGCATTTTTCCCCCACCAAGCTGACTTCTGAATATTGCATAGCCACTGGATGCACCACTGCCTCTTTGGCCAGGTCCATTATATTTCTCTGGATTTTGCTGTTGCCTCACATGGCTTGGCATGGTAAACTCTGGCATGGATTCCAGCTCCTGTACCCTGCCTAGCTACTCCTCCAGCCCTCTGAAGCTCATTAAAGTCATGGCAATCTCCAACAACCCTTTCACTTAAGAGCAGGAAAGAACAAATGCAAAGAGGCAAAGAACAAAGGCTATATTCACAGACAAATGTTGATGCAGACAGGAAAGGCCCCAACCTCTTCTTGCACATAGTCTTACAGAATCATCTAAATGAGTCAGGAAAATGGGTATAAGTATCACCCTTGGAAATCTTTTGTCTGCCTCTCATTTTTGATTTAACAATGGAAAAATGTACTTTTTCATCACAATACAAGCACAGTAGAAACAGTCAGAATGCCTGCTTCTATTTTGAATCATGGAGTAGGGCCCTTCCTTTCTTTATGATCATGCCTTACTAGAAGAAGGATGCTCAGCCTCCTTCTTGTGGGCTGGTAGTATGCAGAATTTATTCTATATGCACTGGAAACATGGTTTCCTCTGGCCAGTCCCCCTATTGCAACAGGATAGTTAATATGGAGAAACAGGCACACTAATACATTGTTGGTGGAGCTGTGAATTAGTACAATCATTATGAAAAGCACTTTGGAATTATGCAAATAAAGTCACTAAAATGTCCATGCCCTTTGACCAACTGATTCCAGGGCTAGACATACCAAAGGAGATCATCAACAAAAATAAAGGTTTCATGTACGCTAAAATACTTGTAACAGCACTTTTTGTAGTGGCACAGTAAATGTTTATCAACTGGGGAAAAGCAAAATAAATTTTAGCACATGAATATAATGGAATATTACTGTACTATAAGAAACAATGGGCAAAGATGGTGTAGTAGGTAAAAAAATTTCCAGGCTCTCCAAATTCCCTCCACAAACAAGACAGAATATTGCCTCAAGTGTAGAGTGGCAGAAATAAATAAAACTTGGAGTAAAGCAGCTGCCTTGCTAAGAGGAGAGGTTTGACCTGAGTGAAATGCAAACACATCCAGGCAGACTCTGCTGAATCTACAAATAACCTGGGGGTAGTTGCATCTTGAAGGAGCCTAAGTCTCAGAACCTCTCACCTCAAAGACAGTGTGGGGTTCAGACAGCTAAGTAGGGGAAGACTGAAGGACCCTCCACTGTCTCAGGATGCCAGGCAAGTTGTGTTGACCAGATACAGTTCATCCATAGCTGTGGCTGTAGATGAGGAAGAGTGAGCTCATGTCAAGTGAGTGCTGCATCAGAAGGCTGGAAGCACTAGCAGGAGAAGAGAGTCCCTAGTTTCAGTCCCGGGGCAGAAGGGAGAGAACTAAACAGCAAGGAGCAAGAGCATTTGCAGGACAGCATGACTAGAGGCCCTAGCCATGGCTTAGAGTGGAGAGGAGTACCCAGGATTAGGACTCTACACTGAGTTCAGAAAATAACAGAAAGAAGGACCTGGGGAGGGGAAAAATTTTTGGAACTCAAAACACTGTAAAAGTGAATGTTGAAAACTATCTTTGCATGTAAATGAAAAAAATTAAATATTATTTAAGTGGGGAGGGAATAAAATAAAATTTAAAAGAAGGACCTGAGGCCTGGGGCACCATTCCACACAACTTGGAACTAGAACCTGATTGTAATAATAAGCTACAAAAATTAAATTAAATTAAAATAAAATGAGTAAGCAAAGGAGAAAGGACCCAATCATAGACTGATGACAGAGAAGATCTGGGTTCATACTCAGAGTAAGGTAGTGAGGTAAAAAAAAAAAAAAGAAAGGTACTCCTAGCTCAAAGAGAAACATCAAACAGTCACAAGCACCAGCTTTAGAAAAATAAAATAAAATAAAATTCCCCTCTCAGAACTGGATAAATCTAACCACAATATAAAATAGAAAGAAATTATCGAGGTGTATAGAATCATAGAAAAGTTAGATATGGAAAATACTTCTGGGAATCAAGATGGCAGAGTAAACAGTGGGTCACTATCACTGTCCCTAATTGACCTAAAAAAAAAAAAAAACAGAAAATATCACCTCAGGAAAACCCTGGAACAGAGGAGCCAAGGGAAAGATGAGGTGTGGCAGTCATTTAAGCCAGTGAGGCTTGGGGGTATTAACAAGAAAAGTCCCTCTCATTTTAGTGGAAGGGGAGCAATATACAAAATGAGGTGTCCTGGCAAACCAGAGTCAAATCCCACCTCAATAAACCAGCAGTGCGCACGTGCGCGCGCGCGCACACACACACACACACACACACACACACACACACACACACACACTTCAGTGTAACCCCAGGGAAACAAAGAAAAACCTCACCTGGCCTCAGCATACACCAACCACCACTACCAACTGAAACTCAGCACCAGGTAAGCTACCAGATCCCCACAGCCTCCAGCTCCTACCACCTGAGGCCCCAGCACACAAAGCCAGGGATCAGGCCTTTGGCCTACAGTACAAAAGGCTTGGGACAATGCTCTCTGTGCCCCAGAAGTAGAGATTAACTTTAAAAGTCGGGGAAAAGGCAATCAACATGAGAAAAAAGCAACAGGAAAAACAATAACCATAGGGAATTATTATGGTGAGAGGGAAGATCAAAACAAAAATTCAGAAGAGGGGAATATAGTCCACATCCAAAACCTCAAGGGGGATTTGAAATGGTGTGAAGCTTAAAAAGCCTTCTTGAAATAGATCGAGAAGGATTTTAAAAGGCAAATAAGAGAGGTACAAGAGAAATTGGAAAGCAAAATAAGAGGTATGCAAAAAAAAAGTCTACAGTTTCGAGAAGGAAGGACAAAAATTGAATTAGAAAACAATTTCTGGGGAGTCTAGGTGGTGCAGTGAATAGAGCACAGGCTCTGGAGTTAGGAGGACCTGAGTTCAAATCTGACCTCAGACACTTGACACACTTACTAGTTGTGTGACTTTGGACAAGTCACTTAACCCCAATTACCCTCCAAAAAAAGCAAAAAAAAAATAATAATTCCTTTAAAAATACAATTCACTTAATCCAACCATTCTGGAGAGCAATTTGGAATTACACCCAAAGGGCTATAAAAACGTGTATACCCTTTGATTCAGCAAAACCACTTCTAGGGTTGTATCCCAAAGAAGTTATAAAAATGGGAAAAGGACCCACAAGTACAAAAATATTTATAGTAGCTCTTTTTGTGGTGGCTAAGAACTGAAAATCAAGGGGATGCCTATCAACTGGGGAATGGCTGGACAAGCTGTGGTATATTAATAAAATGGAATACTATTGTGCTATAAGAAACAATGAACAGGTGGACTTCAGAGAAACCTGGAAAGACTTATATGAACTGATGCTGGGTGAGGGGAGCAGAACCAAGAGAAAATTGTACACAGTAATAGCCACAGTGCATGATGATTGATTTTGATAGACTTAGCCCTTCTCAGCAATGTAAGGACCTAAAGCAATTCCAAAGGACACATGATGGAAAATACTAACCTCATCCAGAGAAAGAACTATGGAGTTAGAATGCAGAATGAAGCAGACTATTTTTGTTTGTTTGTTTTATTTTTTCTTTCTCATGGTTTTTCCCATTCATTATAACTCTTCTATGCAACATGACTAATGGGAAAATGTGTTTAATAGAAATATATGTGTAATTATCAGATTGCAAGCTGTCTTGGGAAGAAAGGAGGGGGAGAAAATTTAAAATTTGCGGAAGTAAATGTTGAAAAGTAAAAATAAATAAGTTAATTTTTAAAAAATAAAAAATACCACTGGCCAAATGGAAAAGGAGGCACAAAAGCTAAGTGAAGAAAACAATTTATTAAAAATTAGAATTGGGAAAATGGAAGCTAATGACTCTATGAGACATCAAAAAACAATCAAACAAAATCAAAAGAATGAAAATATAGAAGAAAACATAAAATACCTCATTGGAAAAACAACTGACCTGGAAAATAGATCCAGGAGAGATAATTTAAGAATTACTGGTCTACCTCAAAGCCATGGTCAAGAAAAGAGCTGGAACAGCATCTTTCGAGAAGTCATCAAGGAAAACTGCCCTGAGGTCCTAGAACAAGAGGGTAAATTAGTCTTCCAAACAATCCACCTGTCACCTCCTGAAAGAGATCCCAAATTGAAAACACCAAGGAATATTGTAGTCAAATTCCAGGATTATCAGGTCAAGGAGAAAATAATGCAAGCAACAAGAAAGAAAAAAAATTAAAAATCATGGAATCACAGTCAGGACTATGCAGGACCCTGAAACCTCTACATTAAAAAACTAGATGGCTTGGAATATGATATTACATAAGGTAAAAGAGCTGGGATGACAACCAAGGATCAACTACCTAGAGAAACTGAGCACAATTTTTCAGGCGTGGAGATGGATATTCAATGAAATAGGGGACTTCCAAACCTTCCTGATGAAAAGACCAGACCTCAACAGAAAATTTGATCTTTAAATAAAGGATTCAAGAGAGGTATAAAAAGGCAAACAAGAAAGAAAAAAACATATTATTCAATAAGGGCAAACTGTTTAGATAACTACATGGGAAGAAGATGCTTATAACTCTTGAGAACTGTATCACTATCAGGACATTTAGAAGATATGACAGAGGACAGGGGTATAAGTTCACTTTGCTGTGATGATAAAAAATCTAATTAAGTGGGGAAAAGTGGCTGTAATGAGAGAAGAGGTAAGAAGGAGGCAGAAATGGGTAAATTACATCACAGAAAGTGGCACAAAAACATATTACATTAGAGGGAAAGAAGGGAGCAAGATGAGCATTGTTTGAACCTTACTCTCATCCAATTAGGCTCAAAGAGGGAATAAAACTCAGATAACTATAGAAAACTAAGTTGCCCTATAGGAAGTGGGAGGGGAAAAGGAGGGTTTGGGGATGGCTGGAGAGAAGGGGAGAAGAAGTAGTAGGGGGAAAGGGAAGGAAAGGAGAGAGGGCTAATAGAAGAGATGGCAGGTAGAGGGAGGCGATGGTCAAAAGCAAAAAAAAAAAAGGAAAGAGAAAAACATAAATGGAAGGGCAAGGGGAACAAGATGGAGAGAAATGCACAGATAGTAATGATAACTGTGAATGTGAATGGGATAAACTGTCCCATAAAACAGAAGCAGATAGCAGAGTGGATTAATCCTACAATATGTTGTTTACAAGAAACACAAATGAAGCAGAGGGATACACACAGAGTAAAGGCAAAAGGAAGGAGCATAATATATTATGCTTCAGCTGAAGGAAAAAAGCAGGGTTAGCAATCCTTACCTCAGACAAAGCAAAAGCAAAAACAGATTTAATTAAAAGAGATGAGAAAGGAAACTATATCCTGCTAAAAGGCACCCTGGACAATGAAGTAATATCATTACTAAATATATATACACCAATTGGTATACCATCCAAAGTCTTAGATGAAAACTGAAGTGAGTTACAGTAAGAAACAAAAAGCAAAACTATACTAGTGGGAGACCTCAACTTCCCCCACTCAGAACTAGGTAAATCTAACCACAAAATAAGAAAGAAGTTAAGGAGATGAATAGAATTTTAGAAAAGTTAGATATGGGAGACTTCTGAAGAAAATGAAATGGGTATAGAAAGTAATATACGTTTTACTCAGTAGTACAATGCATTTATACAAATATTGATGGGGTATTTGGGTAGAAAAAAATCTCACAATCCAATGCAGAAGGTTAGAAATACACAGTCGGGGTGGCTAGGTGGCGCAGTCAGTAAGAGCGCCGGCCTCGGAGTTGGGATGACCTGAGATCAAATCCGGCCTCAGAAAATGAGCACCCACACATAAATCATGACTAGCTGTGTAACCTTGAGCAAGTTACTTAACCCCAATTGCTTAAAAAAAAAAAGAAAAAGAAAAAAGAAAAGAAATACACAGTCAGGGGCAGCTAGGTGGCGCAGTGAGTAAGAGCACCAGCCTCGGAGTTGGGATGACCCGGGATCAAAACTCAGAAAATGAGCACCCACACATAAATCATGACTAGCTGTGTAACTTTGAGCAAGTTACTTAACCCCAATTGCTTTACATATATATACAGTCAACGGAACCAATATTAGGAGGGAAGCAGAATATTGGGAAGCAGTTTTTAAAGCCAATGTCTCTGATAAAGTTCCCATTTCTAAGATATATAGAGAAATGAATCAAAATTAAAAGAATACAAGTCATTCCCCAGCTGATAAATGTTTAAAGGATATGAACAGGAAGTTTTCAGAAGAAGAAATTAAAGCTATCTGTAGTCATATAAAAAATCCTCTAAATCACTATTGATTAGAGATATACAAATCAAAACAACTGAGGTATCAGTTCATACCTATCAGAGTGGCTAACATGCCAAAACAGGAAAATAATAAATGCTGGAAAAGATGTGGAAAATTTGGAACACTGATTCATTGTTGGTGGAGTTGTGAAGTGATCCAATCATTCCAAAGAGCAATTTGGAACTGTGTCCAAAGGGTTATAAAACTGTGCATTCTCTTTGACCCAGCAACACCACTTCTACATCTGGATCCCAAAGAAATCATAAAAACAAGAAAAGGACCCACATGTACAAAAATATTAATAGCAGCTCTTTTTGTGGTAGCCAAGAATTGGAAATGAAGGGGATGTCCATCAATTGAGGAATGACTGCACAAATTGTGGTATATGAATGGAATAGAATACTATTATTCCTTAAGAAATAAGGAGCAGGGGCAGCTAGGTGGTGCAGTGAGTAGAGCCTCGGCCCTGGAGTCAGAAGGACCTGAGTTCGGATCCGGCCTCAGACACTTAACACACACAAACAAAAACCTAGCCGTGTGTCCTTGGGCAAGTTACTTAACCTCAATTGCCCTCCAAAAAAAAAAGCAAATAAATTAATTAAAATTAAAAAAAATGTTTAGAAATAAGAAGCAGGAACACTTCAGAAAAACCCAGAAAGACATGAACTGATGCTGAGGGAACTAAGCAGAATGAGAAGAACATTGTACACAGTAACAGTCCACATTGTGAGATGATTAACTTTGATAGACTTAGTTCTTCTCGGAAATGCAAAGATGTAAGACAATTCCAGAGAAAAAACTATGGGGTCTGAATGCAGATCAAAGCATATTATTTGCTATCTTTTTTTTTTTTTGCTTCTTCTTTCTCATGATTTCTCCCATTTGTTCTAATTCTTCTTTATAACATAACTAATGTGAAAATGTTTAATATGAATGTATATGTATAGCCTATATCAGACTGCATGCCATCTTGGGGATGGGGCAGGGAATGAGTAGAAAATTTAGTACTCGAACTATTACAAAATTGAATGTTGAAAACTAGCAATAAACAAATTTTTAAAAAATAAAATAAGAGAGATTGAGAAAAATTAGGGGGAGAGGGGATTAGAGCAATCCAAGAAAATCAAGAAAATTATGAAAAGAAAGTCAACCAATTGGAAAAAAAGATCCAAAACCTTAAGAAAATCATTCCTTGAAAACTATAATTGGGTAAGGGGAAGCTATTGATGTTATAAGACACCAAGAAATAATAAAACAAAATCAAAAGAATTTAAAAAGAAGACAATATAAAACATCTCATTAGGAAAAAAAACTGATATGGAGAAGAGATCAAGGAAAGACAATATAAAAAATTTTGTCTATCTGAAAGATGCAATTAAAAGAAGAATGTTAATACAATATTATAAGAAATTGTTAGGGTGGCTAGGTGGCGCAGTGAGTAGAGCGTTGGCCCTGGAGTTAGAAGGACCTGAGTTCAGATCTGACCTCAGACACTTAATGCACACACAAACAAAAACCTAGCCGTGTGACCTTGGGCAAGTTACTTAACCTCAATTGCCCTCCAAAAGGCAAAAAAAAAAAAAAGAAAGAAAGAAAGAAAGAAAGAAAGAAAGAAAGAAAGAAAGAAAGAAAGAAAGAAAGAAAATAAGAAATTGTTAAATAAAACTTCCCTGAAGTTCTAGAACAAGAAAGTAAAGTAGAAATATAAAAAAAAATCCATTGATGACCACCTGAAAAAGATCTCAAGATAAAAACTTAAAGGAATATCACATCTGAATTTCAAAGCTCCCAAGTTAAGGAGAAAATATTACGTGCAACAAGAAAAAAAAAACCAGTTTAAATACTATGAAGCTACAGTCACAATTATATAAGACTTAGCTTCTACATTAAAAGACCAATGGTTTGGGAGCATTATATTTTGAAGAATAAAAGAGCTAGGGTTAAAATAAAAAATAACTTATTCAGCAAAGTTGAGTATAATCCTAAATGGTGAAAAAAAAGGACATTTAATGAACTGAAAGACTTTCAGGTATTTGTGACAAAAGGACTCAATAGAAAATCTGACATATAAGATCCAAGAGAAACATAAGGTAAACATTAATGTAAACATAATGCACTCAATGAGCTCAAACTGTTTTTTGTTTGTTTTTTGCTTTTTGGAGGGCAACTGGGGTTAAGTGACTTGCCCAAGATCGCATAGCTAGTAAGTGTTAAGTGTCTGAGGCCAGATTTGAACTCAGGTCCTCCTGACTTCAGGGCCAGTGTTCTATTCGCTGCACCACCTAGCTGCCCCACTGTTTATTTCTTATATGTGAATAATGTCATCAGTACTCCTAAGACTGTCATCTTACTTGGGTAGTTTGAAAAATAGGCTTTGAATTGAGTTGAGCATGATGGGTTGATTCTAAAAAATAAAACTTGGTAAGGAGGGGTAAAAAGGAATAATTATCTCATACAAATCAAGTGTGAAAGAAAGAACTAATACAAAAGAAGTAAGTATGGATGGAGGGCTGGTAGTGCTGGAACCTTACTCTCATAAGAACTAGGTTAAAGAGGGAAAAACATATACATCTAGAAGGGTATAAACATCTAAAATTATTAATTTATTGACAAGAGCACAAGGGGATAGGATAAGAGAGGAACTCTTAGAAGGATGTGTAGATTAAGAATTAGGTGGGGAGGGGAGAGAATAAGGAAGACACAGAAATGTAGGTAGATTAAGGAATAGGAGGGCAAGGTAATGGTTAGAAGAAAGTTAAATGCATGAGAAGGAATAGGGTAAACAGGGTGAGAAGTATAAAGAGTAAAGAAAAATAGGATGGAGGGAACTACACAATTAGTAATTATAACTTTGAATGTGAATGGGACAAATTTACCCATAAAATGGAAATTAGGCATACGCCAATACCTTAAACCATCTACAAAGACAAGGTAAAAATAGATACATGGCCTAGATATAAAACAACCCTGAACAACCTGCAAGCCTGATATAAAGGGATAAGTCTCTCATATAAAGGCCTCATTTCTTAACTATGTAGAGAACTTAGTCAAATTTGTAGGAATACAAGTCATCCTCAATCAACAAATGGTCAAAGGATATGAACAGGCAGTTTTCATGAAGAAATCAAAACTATATATAATTATATGAAAAATGTATAAATCATTATTGATTAGAGAAATGCAAATTAAAACAACTTTGAAATATCATCTTACGCCTATCAGATTGGCTAAAATCACAGATGCTTTTCTCTTGGGTAATGGTTAAACAAGATGTGGTATATGATTGTGATGGAATACTACTGGACTATAAGAAAGTATGAGCTGACTGATTTTTGGAAAACATAAAAAGACTTGCATGAAATAATGAAAACTGAAGTGAGTAGTACTGGGAGAATATTGTACACAGGTACAAAAATATTGGTTAATTCATCTTGAGTATGCAAAATACTCAAACCAAATAGAAAGAATCTATGAAAGAAGATGCTAGCCACTTCCAGAGAAAAACTGATTAACAGGAGTATGAATAGGATGGTTGCATACACACGTATTTGTGTTTAATTGTAGCCTTTTCTAGGTTGGTTTTGGGAGAGAGAGAGAGAGAGAAAAATTAAAAGCACATAGCAGAGAACAAAAGAAAACTTAGAAGGAAGCACAGAAAAGCAGGACAGTTTTGAAAACAATGGGTAGTTTTTCCAAAAGGAGTAAGCATTGAAAAGTCATGGTTCCTATTGAATCCTCCCTTTGTGTTGTAGTACAACATGTCCTTTTTTATCTCTTTTTGTAGTTAAGTTCAAAATGAATAAAAATTTAAAAAAATAAACCCAAGCTTCCCACACATACATAAAAGGAAACAATGACCACAAAGAAGACAGAAGTACAGTTACGTGAAAAGTGAAGTAGAGCCAAGAAAACACAATGACTAAGCAATATAAATGGAAAAAAATAACACCTACAAAACAATTAAGGTTAAATGTTGCAAAACTACAAAGAATAGGTTTTAAACAGAAAAAGAATGAAACAAGAAAAAAAATTTTAAAAAACACAAGATACTTTTGAAAGTTACATGTTGAATTTTTTATACCCTTAAAAAGCATGTTATATACAAAATAATAGAGAGTACTAGTTCCATGTACTCTTTTCTTTTTTTGTTCTACTTTACATATAGAAATGCTTTTTGTCAAATTTGTTAAGTTCAGAATTTTAAAATTAATAAAAAGGGCAAGTGACAAATTGATTTTCTCATGTTTTTGTTTTGATGTATGTTGTCAAGGGGAAAAGAAAGAGAAAATAAGGGATAAACACACTCTCCTAAAGTCCCTCCCTTATCCTATCCCCTTGCCCTCTTTTTAATAAATTAATAAATTTAGACCTTCTAAATGTATATGTTGTTCCCTCTTTAACCCAGTTCTTATGAAAGGTTCCAGCACTATCAGCCCTCCATCCACACTTGCTTCCTTTGTATCAATTTTTCCTTTCACACTTCATTGTATGAGATAATTATTTCTTTTTACTTCTCCCTACTAACTTTTAATAAGGGACTAAGGGATAAAAAAGATAATAGAGTCTAAATATTTCAGGTGAACTAAAAGACCCAGAAGAAGCAAAGGTGGCAGAATTAAATAATCAGCATGATGATCTAAATCCCCTGAATTCTAACATGTGAGCTGATATCTGCCATGGATGAGAATAGAAGAATGAGTGATTGCATAAATGAGGACAGTTGATAAGACAAGGTAAGTAAGGGATGCACCCTTGAAGTGATGGTAATTCTTAGTGAGAAGATGTTGTAGGAGAATAAGGTAGAAGCAACTGGAAGGGAGGGATTATGACCAGTAGACTAGAATGAGAAGTGTAGTAAGAGTTGCAATAAAGTACTTTCTATGGAGAAGGTGGTATATACCTATTGATGGGGTCCTTGTGATGTATATATGTCTGTAGTATCAATCTGTAACATCAGTTTGTAAATGGGGTGTTTTGGGATTTATGTCTGTAAAATCAATTTGTAAAAGCAGTCTGTAAAATCACACTACGCCCCCCCCCCCCCAGCCTCAGAACATTGACTCTTCCCCTTCCCCCTTCCAGCACTCTGCCCAGCAACAACTCATGACCTGTTTATCTCTGCTTGAAACAATAAGTTATGTAAATGTTATCTCCTTTAGTTAGAGTGGCCAGCCCCACCATAAATTCTTCAGTACCTTATCTATAGGGTAACTCCTTAGTCAATTATATACCCACACTGTCTCTGATGACCTTGGTGGGTGACAGACTGGGCCTAAAACCACACCTCCAGCTAGCCCCCCTTGAGCTATTTCCCAGTGAATCATGGGCAATACACCTGCGCAGTTGATATTAAAAGTGTATGGTCCTTTGAGCACTGACCACTCCTTAACTCCTCCCTGATCCCACCCTTACTCACCTAGTTAACATAATTGACACCTTAAAACTATGCCTGTGACCCCTGGAAGTTTGCAGGTTCCATAAGAATCTAGCCCGCTGTTCTCTACAGCGTAACAATAAACTTTACAATTTCGGCTTCAAAGTTTGCTTGAGCCTGGTGAATTCCTTCCAGACTGGATGCCAGGGTGCATCCCTGGTAGAACCACTTACCCTCCCCCCCTCCTTATCACCCTTCCCTCTTCACTATGATGGTAGACATATATTAAAGTGTGTTCTTTTCAGGAGCAGTTTGTGTATTGGAAGGTGTAATGGTAAGCAAAGTAGGAATTTTTGTTATTTTTCTGGATTGAGTTTTAGCCAATCAAGTGACTTTGACTGAGCCTCCCTCTGAATGAATAGTCTTTGTTTGAATTAAGAGTTTTTTTATTGGAAACAGTAGAATGTAATGGTAATGGGAATTTGAAGATCTTCCCTGTATCTTAATAGGCTGAATGTAATCACATGGAGCCCAAGGTGGAAGGAGCTTGTGGGGAATATGGAGTAAGAAGGAACAGAGCTGAGCATGAGGAAAGCTGAGAGAGAGAGAGAGAGAGAGAGAGAGAGTGAGAGAGAGCAAGTGGAGAGAATGTGATATCAGTGCTCTGTCTGTTGACATATGTTGATTTCTCAGAAAGAAGCTTTGTCTGTTGGTCTGTGTTGATTCCTCAGACAGAAACCCTGCCTGTTGATCTGATGATTGTGAGAAGTAGCAAAGGGTTAAGTTTCCATAGGACTGCAAAAATTGCTGAAAGAAGGCTACCGATAAGAGACCAGACAATAGCCTTGGGAAGAAGTTGGATTCACAACACCTAAGTAAAATAAAAAGAAGGTGGCAACAGCAGATGGATTTGACCAATTAGAAAGCAGATGGTGGCCTTGGGGCATTCAGGCCAGATAAGAACACATCTAGGTTAAGCAGGTGAGGGGTCAGTATTCCAGGGTTAGTACTGTACTTGTTTAATGAACCTCATGTATTATGTATATTATCAAACAGAATTAGAGCCTCATTAGTAATAATGAATGGTAATGGGGGAAGTATAGTCAGAAGAGAACAAACCAATCAATGCTCTGAAGGGAGCGTCTGCACCAAATTAATGTGTAAAACTTGCTTGGCTTTTGTACCCCCCCCCCCCACTCCTCTTCCTACAAGAAGGGCAGAGTCCACTTCTGGCCAGAAGTGATCAATTACTCTAGATTTCTCCCTAATAAACTTCTTTTGATATCAGAGTTTTGCTATCAATTGTGTTTCTGCATTTCCAAGTTGGTATTTTCAACATGATGATGCTTATAATGTATATAGACATTGTAGCCCTGTTAAGCTTTGTCTTCCTATAAACAGAAGATGCAGGCAAGAGTCCCTGGAGTCTGATGTCAGTTAGGAGTAGGAAGAGCTTGGAATAGAGAAACTTCTGTAAACTAAGACAAGGCAAAGGATCAGAGAGGTGCCTAAGTATGAATCCAGGTAAGAGTCATGTGAATCCAGGTAAGAACTGGGAGTGTTCAGCCCACAGAGGAAGAGCCACGGGACTTGGAAGTCAACCTCATGTCAAAATGAAAAAGAACTTCACTTGGACACTTTATATTGACTGAGGAGATTGTAACTTACTGTGACCTAGGGGTGGATGGTGTTTGTATTTATTGCTACCCCTTAGGAATGTGTTATGCTAGGAAAACCCTAGCCTGAGACACCCTGACTTTGGGGATTCTGAGGAACGTTATAAGATATACTGAATGACATGTTTTGTTTAAGACTATGTGGCCACCTTAGTAATAAGTTGTTATGTTACATTGTAGTGAATGTTATGCTTTACTCTATTGAACAACGTTTAGTTTACTGAAAAATAGAGAGCTAATAATACTGTGCAACTAGACCCTTAAAATTATTCACAGCAATAGTCCTCAAGAGAGCTGCCATGATTGGGGTTACAAAAGGCTTGGCAGGATGCTTTATCTGAGAGAATGTTGTACCTCCAGGGACAGCATCTCATTCCAAAAGAAGGGATATATTCATTTTAAGGGGCAGCTGACACCCAGTGTTGGGAGTGAGGGAATAGAATTGATGACAGGATAGCATGATCTTTGGTACAGTGGTGAGTGTAGGTCTGGCTTCACAATTTTTAACAATTCACTAATTGTCACTTTCACTAATTTCACAATTAGGTGATTCCTATTATTTGGTTCTGTTTCCATTTGGCACTACATCCTTCATAAATTGTTATTTCTAAAAGGGACAGGCAACAAAAATGGAGTCCCATAAACTTGGGACTTCAAAAGCTTAACCTCCTGACAACAGATAAAATAAAGAAATTATAAAAAAGGAAGAAAACCAATGATTTGGGGAAAATAAAACAAAAAACTTCTTAGCAAAGAAAAGAAAGTTATGAAAAATAAGAAATTAAAGGACAGTCTGGAAGATTTTAAACTAATTGCTTAATCATGTGGAGAAATAGAATAGATAATTAAACAAATAAAGAGTAATGAAAATTTAAGCAAATACAAAGAACTTGACAAATATTAGGCAAACAGGAATGGGCAGTGTGTGTGTGTGTGTGTGTGTGTGTGTGTGTGTGTGTGTGTGTGTGTATCCTATAAGACTACAGTAGCATCAAACTAGTGTAAGCAAAACAAATCATAGGGACAGAAAAATGACTTAAAAGAAGAGGACAAAAAAGCAACAGCACAAAATAAATAAATGGAGGAAAACACAAGCCTAACAATCATAACTTTCCATATGAATAGATTACTTGGTTTGGATTCTTTCCAAACTTGCTGGCATTGGAGAAGGAATACAAGCTTCTGCAGCCCTCTGGGTAACAAAGGCCTCAGACCCTCTCTCAAAAGGAGAAAGCACGGATCTAAGAGAACATGTACATGCTGTTGCTTCTGCGTCTGTCTTACACATGCTTTCCTCCTTTTAAACAAAGGAGTCTAGAGATTGCTGTGACCTTGTGAGATTCAAAAAATCAAAAGAGCAAGCCAACAGGAGGTCCAGGAGTAGAATACATGTAGTCAGCCAGTCCAGCATGAGACCTCCAGGAAAAACCTTTAGGACCCATGCCAGCAGTAGTTAAAGTATGGACTTCTCCATCCATCAATCATGCAATTATTTGAATGTGAACTTGTTACAGTGAAATTGTATTGAATTTCAGCCCTCTTCCCAGAGACTGAGGTAGGAAGTTGAGAACATATTCCACCAAGAATTAAGAGGGGAAAATACATACAGCTCTATTCTTGTTGTATCTTAAATAAATATCCTATTTGTAAACACACACTAGAATCACACTAGAATGCATACTCGAGGCTATACCATTAGAAAAACATCCAAAGACCCCTCACAAATAGCCCTAGGACCCTGAGGAGTTATATGTAGCCAGCCAAATGAGGACTGAGGTTAGGATCTCCACTAGAGTGTATATTCAATGTAACAAGGCAGTAACAAAACTGCCCTGTCTATATGGGGGGAAAAATGTGAATGGATTAAAAATCACTAAAATGACAGAAAAAGAAAGGATAAGAAAGTAAAACCCAGCATACTCATCTAAAAAGTAAAGGCACATATACAAGAAAATGAGAAGCTGGAATAAAAATTTGCAATCAGGTTATTTAAACAAAGCAAAGCTTGAAGTTCACAGAATCAATAAATAAGGGATATACAACATTCTAAAGGAACCATAGGAAATAAATCAATATAAACAATAAATATTAAACACATATGAAACAATTGGTATAGTACCTAAATTAATAAAGAAAAAGTTAATTGAATTGTAAAAATATATAAAGAATAAAAATAATTTAAGAAATTTTACTATTTCTGATAAACAAAAAGGAAAATATAGAGCTGAGGAAGCTGCTGGGGAATTTAGTGAAAGATTTTCACTAATGGTCATCACAGTTGGCCATAAGTGGCATGTGCTAAGAGATCTAAACCACTAGAAAGTCCAAGAGCCCTGGAAATAGAAGTTCTCCCTGAACTCCAGAAATATGAATGACAACTGTTTTTGCAGGTGCTACAGCACTATTCAGCAAACACAAGTACTGAAAACCCAAAAAAATAAAGGTCCCAAAGTCCATGGTACTGTCAAATGGCTTACCATCAGAAATGATTTGGAAATTCATTGGAAACAATATTAAAGAAGGCAAACTGCCACTGGACTTACAAATGACCCCTAAAGACCATTCTATTTGAATTAGAACTGAAAGCTCCTATTTGTGTTGTTTCCCTCTATTAGTACTTTGCTCATAGTATGTACTTAACAGATGATTTTTTATCCATCCATTCATCCTGCCATCATCATCTGAATAAGAACATCCAAGAATATAAATATTTCTTAGCACAATACTGTTCCTTTAATAAAAATAGACCATGTCATAGGACACAAAAATTATGAAAAATAATGAAGCAAAAATATGAAACCATTGTTTACAGATCATAATGCAAAAGAAGTGACTTCTATAGAAACATAAGCAAAAGAGAGAGACTTAAACAGATATTTAAAATGACATCCTAAATAATGAAGAATAATGAGTGGACCAAACAGCAAATCATAAATCAATAGACAAAAAAAAAAAATCTTTAAAAATTACAGCAAAATCCACAAAGAAATAATAGAAAGTGAATTCCCATTTAAAATAATTTCAAAATTCATAAAATAGTTGAAAGTCAATCTACCAAGAGAATTTGAGATTTATACAATGATAATTACAGGACACTACTCAAAGAAATTAAAAATTACTTTAATAATTGGAATAAAAATTAGTACTCATTGTTGGGCCATGCCAACATAATAAAAAATGACAATACTAGGTGAATTAATATATATATATATATATATATATATATATATATATATATATATATATATATTTAGAAATACACCAATGAAACCACTAAAGAAATAGTTTACTTTCCCTTTTGAAAATTTTTAAATTTGAATTTAAACATAAAAAGAACATCAACAAACACAGAGGAACACGAGTATTTTTTATTAACTTGTGAGTTTCCATCTCATAACACTTGTTTTTAAAGTATATAATGAATTCTACATATTATTTTCAAAATGTCCTGATTGGGGACTTTTGGAAGCCTAGGTGGTGAACTAAGAAGTAAGTCAATCTCACTCTCCCCTTTTGACCCTAAAAACCCAGAAAATATAGCCACAGGAAAAACCCCGAAAAAGCTGAGCCAGCAGAAAGAGAGGGTGCAGCAATTTTGTAGCCCAAGAAGCTTGGAGGATTAATGAGAAAGGTCCCTCTTGCTCTGGTGGAAGAGGAGCAGTATAGGACAGGAGGTGTCCCAGCAAGCTAGCAACAAGCCCCACCACAGCAAGCCAAAAGGAGATCCTGAGACCCAGGGATATAGCTGGCAAGTGCCAACACCAAAACACTCCACCCCTCTCCTACTCACTCAACTGAGAGTGCCTTGGCACAGGCAAGGGAACTGGTAGACTCCAGTTTGGAAAACCATCACATGAACTAACAGGCAAATGTCCTCCAGCATCAAAACCTCCCTGTGCTTCAGCACAACCCCAGAAAGCACAAGTGCAGGTGGACAGGCATCCTCCAACAGACAAACCTTCCAGGGATCAAAGCAGCCCAGGTGAGCAGGTGTTCTACAGGGCCCAGACCCCCAAACCCCACCCCCAGACTTCCAGTGTTGCTGAACCCAGTTTAGCCCTGGGTAAGCTACCAGATCCCTTTCTCAAGTTGCCAGTACCTTAGGCCTTAGCACACAAAGCCAATGATCAGGAACCTGGCCCCCAGCACAAGAAGCTTGGGTCAGTGCTTCCTTTGTTCCAGAAGATGACCTCAACTTTAAAAGCCAAGAAATAGGTAAACACTATGAGCAAAAAGAAGAAATGGACAGTCTTTCTATGGGGACAGGGAAGATTGAAACACAAATTCAGAAAAGGACAACATTGTCAACATACTGACATCAGAAACCTCAAAGGGGAATATGAATTGGTTGCAGGGCCAAAAACCCATCTTGGAAGCTCAAGAAGGATTTTAAAACTCAAAGAAGAGAAATAGAAGAAAAGTTGGGAAATACAACAAGAGGCATACAAGAGAGAGTCAACAGTTTGGAAAAGGAAGGACAAAAATTGACAGTAGAAAACAATTCCTTAAAAAAAAAAAACCACAATTGGCCAAATGGGAAAAAAGTACACTGAAGAAAATAACTCATTAAAAAGTAGAATTGGCCAAATGGAAAAGGAAGTACAAAAGCTAACTGAAAAAAACAATGCATTAAAAATTAGAACTGGGCAAGTGGAAGCTAATGACTCTATAAGACATCAAGAATTAGTCAAACAAAAACAAAAGAATGAAAAATAGGAGAAAACATAAAAGAAAAGTCATTGGAAAAACAACTGACCTGGAAAATAGATACAGGAGAAATAATTTAAGAATTATTGGTCTACCTCAAAGCCATGATCAAGAAAAAAGCTGGGACAGCATCTTTCAAGAAGTCATCAAGGAAAACTGCCCTGACGTCCTAGAACCAGAGTGTAAATTAGTCATCCAAATAATCCACATATTACCTCTTGAAAGAGATCCCAAATTGAAAAGGAATGTTGTAGCCAAATTCCAAAATTATCAGGTCAAAGAGAAAATGATGCAAGCAGCCATAAAGAAACAATTCAAATATCACGAGCCATGGTCAGGATTATGCAGGAGCCTGCAACTTCTTTTATTTTTTTTTGCCTTTTGGAGGGCAATTGGGGTTAAGTAACTTGCCCAAAGTCACACGACTAGGTTTTTGTTTTGTGTCTGAGGTCGGATCCGAACTCAGGTCCTTCTGACTCCAGGGCTCTACTCACCGAGCCACCTAGCTGCCCCCAAGCCTGCAACTTCTACATTACAAGACTAGAGAGCTTGGAATATGATATTCCATAAGGCAAAATATTTGAGATTACAACTAAGGATTAAACAACCAGGCAAATTGAACATAATCTTTCAGGGGAGGAAATAGGGGACTTTCAAACCTTCCTGATGAAAAGACCAGAGCTCAACAGAAAATTTGATCTTCAAATACAAGACTTAAGGAAGGCATAAAAAGGTAAACAGGAAAGAAAAAACAACAACAACAACAACATGTTATTCAGTAAGGTGTAATAGCAAGCAAAGGAATGCTTACCTCCTAGTTTCAGTTATTCAAGTGTCTCTGAGCCTCACCTGTGATTATATCAAGTCTTTGTTAGAAACAGAACCTGTGAAGCCCACAGTAGGAGGAACTTGCCAAAGACTGGAACAGGAAGGACATAAGAAGAGGGGTGGAACAGGAAGGAGGAGAGCAAATAAAAACTCGAGAACAAGCTGGGACTGAGGAGAACTGGAAGGAAGGATGCCTGTGGTGCTGACCCTCTGTCTGTCTGTTCTCTCTGTGTTGATGTTACTTTATCAGACCTGTTTGCTGACAGAGGACTTTATTATTATTACAGAAGCCCCTGGACCTTACTGCTGGTTCACAAGCCCTGAAAGAGGACTTTCCTGCTGTCTGTTTACAGAAATCCTAAAAGAGGGTTTTGCTGATGTTTTCAGAGGCCCCAGGACATTACTGATGATTTGTATTAATTTCTCAGAGAGAGGCCCTGTCTGTTGGTCTGTGTTGATTTCACAGGCAGAAAGTGAATTGATGATAGTGCCGGTAATGTGTGTGAATATTGTAACTCTGCTAAGCTTGATGTGTGGAGCTGGACTGTGACCTGGGAGCTGCCTACCTGTGAATCCAGGTGACAATTGGGTGAATTCAGGCAAGAGCTAGGAGCATGGAAAAGGAACCATGGAGTTTGGGATTCAGTCTCCAGTCAAAATGAAAGGACTTTTACTTGGGTACTTAGTGCTAGCTGAAGAGATTAAAACAATGAGACCTAGGGGTAGGAAACCTTTGTACTTTGTACCCCTTAAGGATGATTGTTCCTTTAGAATGATTGAGTTAAGGACGATTGGAAGCCAGTCTCCAATCAAGATGAGAGAAGACTTTTTAGCTGACAACATTAAGCCAATGTGACCTAGGGGTGGGAGGCATTTGTACTTTGTACCCCTTAAGGATGATTGCTTCTTAAGGACTTACTGAATGATATCTTTTGTTTAAGACTATGTGGCCACTTTAGTAATAGGTTGTTATGTTGTCATTGTGAATGTTGTACTTTGGTTTCTGTGAATGTTTTGCTGTTGAATAAATAGAGAGTTCACTATACCATGTGATCAGAACCTTAAAGTTATTCACAGCAGCAGTCCTCAGGAGAGCTGCTTGTGCTTGGCTTTATATAAGGGCAAAGTGTTTGAGAAGATACTTACAACTTCTGGGAACTGCATCTTTATTAAGACATTTAGAGGGTATAAATTGGCTTTTATGTGATGATAAAAAATATAATTAAGTGATGAAAAGAGAGTGTAGTGAGAGAAGAGGAAAGGAGGAGGCAGAAAAGGGCAACTTACATTACATGAAGAGGCACAAAGACATATAAAGTAGATGGAAATAAGAGAGTGAGATGAGCATTATTTGAACCTTATTCTTAGCAGACTTGACCCAAAGAAGGAATAACACTCTCAATTAGTTACAGAAAACTAACTTACCCTAAAAGAAGTAGGAATGGAAAGGGGATAAAAGGGAGGGGACTCAAAGAAGAGAGGGAAGACTGAGGGAGGCAGGGGTCAAAAGCAAAACTAGGGAGGAGGGAAAGGAAGAAAGGAGAGAGAAAAGCATAAATACTATAGTCAATGACTATAGTAATCTACTGTTTGATAAACCCAAAGATTCCAGTTTCTGGGATAAGAACTTATTATTTAACAAATACTGGTGGAAAAACTGAACAATAATATGGCAGAAAATAGGCATAGACCAGTATTTTATGCCATATGCTGAGATAAGGTCAAAATAGGTACCTGATTTAAGTGTGAGACTAAAAGCAAATTAGGAGAGTAAAGAATAATTTGCCTGTTAGATTTATGCAGAAGGAAAGAATTTGTGACCAAACAAGAGATAGAGAACATTATGAAATGCAAATTGGAAAATTTTGATTACATTAAATTAAAAAGGTTTTGTACAAACAAAACCAATGCAACCAAGATTAGGAGGGAAACAGAAAGATGGGAAACAATGTTTATAACCACTGTCTCTGATAAAGGTCTCATTTCTCAAATATATAGAGAGCTGAGTTAAATTTATAAGAATACAAGTTATTCCCCAATTGATACAATGGTCAAAGGATATAAATAGGCAGTTTTCAGAGGACAAAAGTAAAGCTCTATCTATAGTCAAGTGAAAAAATGCTCTAAATCACAACTGATTAGAGAAATTCAAATCAAAACAGCTCTGACATACCACTTCACACATATTAAATTAGCTAATGTGACAAAGCAGGAAAATGATAAATGTGGGAGATATGGGAAAATTGGAACACTAATGCACTGTTGGTAGAGTTGTGAACTGATGCAACCATTCTGGAGAGCAATTTGGAAATATGCCCAAAAGACTATAAAACTGTGCATACCTTTTGAACCAGCAATGCCACTTCTAGTTCTGTATCCCAAAGAGATCATAAACAAGGGGAAAGGACCCACATGTAACAAAAATATTTATAGCACTTTTTGGCGGTGGCCAAGAATTGGAAATGGAGAGGATGCCCATCAACTGGGTAATGAATGAACAAGTTGTGGCATATGAATGTAATGGAATACTATTGTTCCTCAAGAAATGAAGAGGAGGTGGTCTTCAGAAAAACATGGAAAACTTACATGAACAGATGCTGAGTGAAGTGAGCAGAACCAGGAGAACATTACACACAGTAACAGCAACATTCTGTAATGACCAACTTTGATAGACTTAACTCCTCTGAGCAACAAAAGCATCTAAGATCATTCTAAAAGACTTATAATGTAAAATGCTGTCCAGATCCTGAGAAAGAACTATGGAGTCTGAATGCAGGTCAAAGCATATGCTCTCTCTTTTTTTTTCATTTCTTTTTTCTTATGGTTTTTCTCTTTAGTTCTAATTCTTCTTTACACATGACTAGTGTGGAAATGTGTTTAATATATTTTGCACACATGTATAGACTGTATCAAATTGCATGCCATCTTGGATAGGGGGAGCAAAGGAATGGGGAGAAAATTTAGAACTGAAAATCTTATAGAAGTAAATGCTGAAAACTAAAAACACACAAATAAATAAAAAATTTAAAAATAATAAATTAAAATTAATTAATTAATTTTAAAAAAGATAATTTATCAAGGAAAACTGGAGTGATTTTCTAAAGCCAGGGGTAAAATAAAAATTGAAAGAATCCACTGATCACCTCCTGAAAGAAATCCTCAGATGAAAACTCCCAGAAATATTATATCCAAACAGTTTCCAGGTCAAGAAGAAAAAAATGAGACATCTTTATGCCACAATCAGAATAACACAAGATGTAGCAGCTTCTACACGAATGGATTGGAGAAGTTATAATATGATATTCTGTCAGGCAAAGGAGCTAGAATTGCAAACAAGAATTACCTACCCAGCAAAAGTGAATATAATCCTTCAGGGGAAAAATTAGACTTTTAGTGAAATATAGGACTTTCAAATATCCCTGATATAAAACCGAATACTGAACAGAAAATTTTACTTCCAAATACAAGACTCAAGAGAAGCATAAAAAGGTAAATAGAAAAGAGATATCATATGGGATTCAATGAGGTTAAATTTTTTACTACATGGGAACATGATACATGTAACTCCTGAGTACTTTATAATTACTAAAGTAGTTAGAAACAGTATACAGACGTCACGGGTGTGAGTTGACTATAATGGGATGAAATCCTAAAATAATAAAATAAAGGGGTGAGAAAGAGGGATGACTAAGTTAGGATGATATTTAAAAAGACAAAATTGAGGGGTGAGAAAGGGGGATTCCCTGGGAGAAGGAAGAAGTGAAAGATAGAATGGCATAAGTTAAAGAGATATAAAAGAGTCTTTTATATGGGGATGGGGAAATGGGAAGGTTGGCAGACAATTCTTGAACTTTACCCTCCTCAGAATTGACTCAAAAAGGGAATAACATACACTCTCAGTTGGGTATAAAAATCTATCTTACCCTATAAGGAAGGAGGGGAAGGAGATAAGAGAAATGAGAGGAGCTGAAAGAAAGAAGAGTAGACTGGGAGAGATGGTAGTCAGAAGCAAAACACTTTTGAGAAGGTACAGAATGAATGAAAAAGAAAGAGAAGGATAAACGGGGGAAATAGAAGGGAAGAAAATACACAGTAATCACAACTGTGCAAAAATTTTATAACATTTCTCTGTTATGGTCTTATTTCTCAAATATATAGAGAACTATGTAAAATTTATAAAAATATAAGTCATTCTCCAATTGATAAATAGTCAAAAGATATGAACAGGTAGTTTTCAGATGAAGAAATCAAAGCTATCTATAGTCACATTAAAAGGCTCTAAATAGGGGCGGCTAGGTGGCGCAGTGAATAGAGCGCCGGCCCTGGAATCAGAAGGACCTGAGTTCGGAGCCGGCCTCAGACACCTAATCCGCACAAACAAAAACCTAGCCGTGTGACCTTGGGCAAGTTACTTAACCCCAATTGCCCTAAAGGGGCGGCTAGGTGGCGCAGTGAGTAAGAGCGCCGGCCTGGGAGTTTGGATGACCCGAGATCAGATCCGGCCTCAGAAAATGAGCACCCACGCATAAATCAAATGACTAGCCGTGTAACCTTGAGCAAGTTACTTAACCCCAATTGCTTTAAAAAAAAAAAAAGGCTCTAAATAACTATTGATTAGAGAAATACAAATTTAAAAAACTCTGAGGTACCACATCATACCTATCAGATTGGTTAATATGACAGAAAAGGAAAATGACATGTTGGGGAAGATGTGGGTAAAATGGGCCGCTAGAACACTGTTGATGAAGTTGTAAACTGAATTAACCATTCTGAAGAGCAATTTAAAACTATGCCCAAAGGGCTATAAAACTCTCTGACCCAGCAACACCTCTGGGTCTATACCCCAAAGAGATTTGTTCAAAAAGGAAATGGACCTATAATGCACAACAATATTTATAGCAGCTTTTTTTGCTATGGCAAAGAATTGAAAATTGAAGAGATGCACATCAAATTGTGAAATAGCTGAACAAGTTGTGGTTTATTATTGTGATGGAATACTATTGTGCTATAGGAAATTATGAGCAATCAGACTTCAGATAAATCTGGAAAGACTTACATGAATCGATTCAAAAAGAAGTGGGCAGGATCAGGAGAAGAGTGCACAAAGTGATAGCAATGTTGTACAATGATCAGCTGTGAATGACTTGATTATTCTCAATAATACAATGATCTAAGACAGTTCTAAAGGAGTTATAATGAAAAATGCTATTCACCTCCAGAGAAAGAACTAATGGGGTCTGAATTCAGATCAAAGCAAGCTTTTTTTAAATTTTATTTTTCTTGGGGTTTTTTTTCTGTTTTTTTTTTTTTCATAAAATGACTAATATAGAAATATGTTTTGCATGACTCCACATGGATAACCTGTATCAAATTGCTTGCCTTCTCAATGAGGGGAGAGGAGAAGGACAATGGTAGAGAATTCAGAACTCAAAATTTTTAAAAGACAAATGTTAAAATGTATTTTACATGCAATTGTGGAAAAATAAAACATTGTACAGCTAGGTGGTGCTGTGAATAGAGCACCAGCCCTGGAGTCAGGAGGACCTGAGTTCAAATCTGACCTCAGACACAAAACAAAACTAGCCATTTGACCTTGGGCAAGTCACTTAACCACAATTGCCCCATCTACCCCCCCCCCAAAAAGCAAAAAAAAAAAAAAAAGAAAACATTAAAAGTGGGAAAAATATAATTTAGTTAAACCATCATATATTTTAGTAACAATGATTTTGTTGCTGATACTTAAAGGAAATTTAAGTACTGTATTTCATCCAAAAATTAAAATATTTTAACTTTACTATTTGTTAGAGGAAAAATAATAAACCTAAAATTTTTTAAACCATGAATAAAAACAGGTGGCTTGTAGTGAGATGTTTTTAGGTGGAGTATGGGCTGACCACTGAACATAATGAAATGTGAACTATATCACACTTTGAAAAAATAGTTATTTAGAATATATGTTTCAAGTTCAAACCATGATTAACATGATAACAGTTTGCATGCACATGATATTTCATGTGTCAGTTATTGAATCCCTGGTCACTTCATAGGACAATATCTCTATGTAAGTGGATTTCCCACATGCTTTTACATGCAAGTCATTTTAATTTCATAACAACAATAGTAATAGCTAGCATTTATATACTACTTTTTAGTTTGTAAAGCGCTTTACAAATATTACCTCACTTTATTCTTTCAACAATTCTGGAAAGTAGGTACAGTTATTACCCTCATTTTACATATAAGTGACAAGTGGTCATCTACCCTTTACTTGAAGACTTACAAGGAGGGGTTTCCCACCATCTCCCAAGGCAGTTCATTAAACTTTGAACAGTTCTAATTCTTGGGAAGTTTTTTTTTTCCCTGACATCCAGTCTAATTCTCACCTTTTTTCAACCAGGATCACTTTTAAGGAGTGGGGTTGCTCCTATACCACACTGATGGCAATTTATTTTGTAATCCACTAAAATGCTCATCCCTTTTTTTTTTTAGTACTACTGCCTTACCATACCTCCCCAACTATCATTAAAAATTAATTTTTATAATTAAGAATTTACATTCATCCTTACCATATTCCATTTTATTAGATTCAATCTAATGTTATAATTTACTAGAGAAATGTAAAGAATTTTGAGATTTTTTTAAATCAACAAATTAGGTAAAGAAAAATTATACATCTTCACCATTTCCCCATCAAGGTGATCCTCTCGACATAACTTTGCATAATAACTGATTATTCTTCTCTAACCCATTCCTCTCCTAAAACACACAAAATATATTCTATATCCAGACTTTCACTGTCAAATTGGGCTGATAGGCATTATAATTCTCCTTTCTAGTTGCATGCCCAATTCATTTATCTGCTCTTTCTTTCTTTTATTGATTTAAGTATTTAGATATCTAAATTTTCCCTTAAATATTGCTTTGGCTACATCCCACAATTTTTGCTATATTGTCTAATAGTCATTATCTTTATCAGTAAATCATAATGTCCTACTTTTCTAAAATTCTATTCATTTGCTTATTTATTTTTTGGTTAAGTTTATCTATGTCTGAGGTGGGTAAATAAAGGCCCCCCCTACTAATATTATTTTTCTATTTCCTCCTATAATTCATTTAACTTCAGGAATTTGGATATATGTCATTTGGTGCAAATATGTTCAACATTGATATTAATTCATTGTAGTTTCCCTGATTAGTTTCTTTAATTCAAGTTATTTGTGATAGCTTTTGCTGCTGTGCAGTTGCTTTACAATCATGTCTAACCCATGTTATGACCCCATTTGGGGGTTTTCTAAGCAAAGATATTCTAATGGTTTGCCATTTCCTTCTCCAGCTCATTTTACAGATGATGAAACTGAGGCAAACAGGGTTAAGTGACTTGCTCAGGGTCACACAAGTCATCATTGTCTGAGGCCAGATTTGATGTCACAAAGATGATTCTTCCTGACTTTAGGCCTGGTGCCACCTAGGTGCCCTATCTATGATGGCTACTCCTACCTTTTTTACTTCAAAATTAAGCACAATAGATTCTGCTCTAGCCCTTATTTTCACTCTGTGTATGTCTTTCTGTTTCAAGTACATCTCATCTAAAGAACATATTGTTGGTTTCTGGTTTTAATACCTTCTGCTATCCTCTTCATTTTGTAGGTAAATTCTTCTCATTCACTTTTACAATGTATTTCCCTCCATCCTCTTTTCTCCTATTTGTCCTTTTTATTTTTCTCTGTCCCCTCCTCCCTCCCTCTTATTAACCCTTGCTTTCTCTACGCCCCTTCCTCTCCTACTTCCTTCTTAGGTAAGATGATTTCTATACACAACTGTCTATGCATGTACATATGTATATACATAAATATATGTATGTATATTCTGCCCTCTTAGGTGAGGGTGAGGTTCAAGCATTGCTCACTCTCCCCTCCATTGTAAAAACTCTTCCTTGCACATCTCTTTTGAGATAATTTTTTGCATTCTTCCTCTCCTTTCTTCCTTTTTTTAGTGCATCCTTTTTTCTCACCTTCAATTCTTCTGTTGAGACCATCCCAACATAATAGACTGAAACCCATACCATCTGTCTAAGCAAACTTTCTAACAGCCCTAATGATGAAAAAGTTCTTTGGGGTTATACTATATTTCCATATATGAATATAATAGTTTAATATTATTAAGTCCTTTATAATTCCTTTTTTGTGTTTGCCCTTTCATGCTTCTCTTCAGTCTAATGTTTGTAGGACAAATTTTCTATTTGACTGGTCTTCATCAGGAATGCTTGGAAGTTCTCTATTTCATTAAATGACTATTTTTCCCCTGTAGGATTATACTTAGTTTTGCCCACAGATTATTCTTGATTTGCCTTCCAGAATATCATATTCCAAGCCTTCCACACCTTTAATAATGGTAGTTGCTAAATTTTGTGTAATTCTGACTGTGACTCAATGATATTTGAATTCTTTTTTTCTAGCTGTCTGCAGTATTTTGTTTTTGATCTAAGAGTTCTAAAATTTAGCTACAATATTTCTGTGAATTTTCATTCTGGTACTTCAGGAGGTGATTAATTGATTCTTTCAGTTTCTTCTTTGCCCTCTGGTTCTTTGAGATCTGCAGTTTTCCTTGCTAATTTCTTGAAATATGATGTCAGGCTCTTTTTTTTTTTATCATGGCTTTCAGTTAGTCCAATCATATCTCCTCTGTTTTTTAGGTCAGTTATTTTTTTTAGATATTTCACATTTTCTTCAATTTTTTTGTTCTTTTGATTTTCTGCTTTCTTTTGTTTCTTGATGTCTTATGAAGTCATTAGCTTCCAATTGACCAATTCTAATTTTTAAGGAATTATTTTCTTCACAGAAGTTGTACCTCATTTGGTCAATTCTGATTTTTAAGGGGTTATTTTCTCTTTTTTTAATCGAATTTTATTTATTTATTTGTTTGTTTTTAGTTTTCAACATTCATTTCCATATGCTTTTGAATTTTCAATTTTCTCCCCTCCCCAAGGGGGCATGCAATCTGATATAGGCTATATATATACGTTCATATTAAACACATTTTCACATTAGTCACATTGTAAAGAAATATTAGAACTAATGGGAGGAAGCATGAGTAAGAAAAAACAAAAGAAAACAACAAAAGAAAAAAAAGAGAGCAAATAATATGCTTCGATCTGCATTCAGACTTCATAGTTCTTCCTTTGGATGTGGACAACATTTTCCATCATGAGTCTTTTGGAGTTGTCTTAGATCCTTACATTGCTGAGAAGAGCCAAGTCTAGGAAAATTAGTCATTGCACCATGTGGTTGTTACTGTGTACAATATTCACCTGGTTCTACTCACTTCACTCAGCATCAGTTCATGTAAGTCTTTCCAGGTTTTTTTGAAGTCCAACTGCTCATAATTTCTTATAACACAGTAGTATTCCATTACATTCATGTACCACGACTTATCCAGGCATTCCCCAATTGATGGGCATCCCCTCCATTTCCAATTTTTGGCCACCACGAAAAGAGATGCTATAAATATTTTTGTACAGGTGGATCCTTTCCCCACTTTTATGATCTCTTTGGGATACAGATAAGGAGTTATTTTCTTCAGCATTTTTGTACCTCTTTTTACCAAGCTGTTAATCCTCTTTTCAAAACCTTCTTGCATTTCTTTCACTTCTTTTCCTAACCTTTTCTCTGCCAATTTTATTTTATTTTTAAAATTCTTTTCTGCTTTTTAAAAAAATCTCTTTCTTTAGTTCTTCTGGAAATTTGTATTGGTCTTATGCCTAAACTCTGAGGCTTTGTTTATATATGTTTTCAAGTAGTTTTTGAGCTTCCCTGTCATCATAAAAGCTTTTTATTGTCAAGTTCTTTTTAGTTGTTTGCTCATTTTTCCAGCCTATTCCTTGATTTTGGACTTTAAGTTAGAGTTCCACTCTTCTCACCTGGGGTGGATGTTGGGGCAGAGTTTGTATGATCTGGTCTTGTGATTTTTATACTCTGTTGCTTTCTTAACTAGGTCTAAAGGCCTAAAAAATATTTTAGCACTTTTAAGGTGGTGTGATCTGGGGAGAGTGGTGGTCATTGACCTCCTGGACTTTACTCTGGTCCTTTCCCAGGAAGGGCCCCTGCTCCCTCTACCACAATTCCTTGTAACTCATAGTCAACTAAGGCCCCTGTTTTCTTGCAAGTACACTCCTCTCTGTCCTGGAATTACCCCAGAAAAGGGTAATGAGTACTGAAGTTGTCAAGTGGTGCCTGTTCTTTCACCCAGTGATAGCACAAGGGTCCCCTATAATCTTTCTGATTAGGTATTAAATTAGGTATTAAATCCCCTTGTTGTTCCTTAGTGATGAGCACTTCTGGTACCACTGCTACTCCTGCTGCTTCTGCCATGTCCAAGACTCACAACTGGTGCTGAATCTAACATGCCCCACTCCAAACCAGAGTTCCCACACCAGTGTCCACTCTTTCCCGAAGATGGCCTGGGATGAAAAAAATAGCTCACTATGACTTTTTTCCCACTTAGAATTTGGTTTGATGTACTTTTAAAAAATTGTTGGGCAAGCTGGACAACAATGCTCGCTTTACTCTGCCATCATGGATCCACTCTCACAATTCTCTTTTTTAATTTCCAAAGCCTACCTAGCCTATATTCTTGCAAGTTCTTGTAGATAAATAGATAGATAGATGATAGATAGATAGATAGATAGATAGATAGATAGATAGATAGATAGACAGATAGATAGATAGATGGACAGACAGACTGATAGGCCCATAAAGAATTTATTAAGTTCTTGCTATCTTTCAGGCACTGCAATAAGTATTGTCAATATAAAAATAAGCAAGCAGGAGATTTTTCTACCCTCAAGTAGCTTATATTCTAATGAAGGAAGACAATATATAAAAGGAAACTAGAAGGGTGTGGAGGTGAGGGGCAGCTACCCCTGAAGTAGCATGATATGGAATGGGTAGGAAGCAGCATAGAGACCTGGACTCTGGTAAAATAAGACCTTTCAGAGCTAAAGGATCCAGAGACAGAGTACAGGTTATTAATGGGGAGATGATGGTCTGAATAGAGCTGGAGGGAGCTGATATAGTGGAGTGGACCTTAAAAAGGTGGGACAAAAGGGATTCAGAGTCAGAACAGAATTAATTTGAGGAATATTAATGTCTATTATGTCTATTAATACAATAACAAGGTTACGATTTAAATTATTTACATAAAGCATAGCTTTAAAGTATTTCATTACACTTCAAATACTTCCCAACAATAAAACATAAATGACATAAGTCTGAGGTCCAATAAAATGTATAGAAAAAATAATTTCCTACCAGAACAAAATTATTCTGATATTTCCTTTTTTCCAGAAAGCTCTAGCAGATTTTCCCCAATCAGGATATGGTTTGTCCTGAAGCATCATATCAGTGACCTAAAGAAATAAAACAAAATTATTCTGTACTGTGAAAAAAATGTTAAAATCAGAGTACAAACATGTAATTTACAATAGTGTGAATAAGATAAAATAACTGACAATAACTTATAATAGTGTAAACAAGACAAAATCCTTGAATTTAGTATATTTTCAAGGATAAAATTAATATAAAATAATATATATAATAATATAAATTTTTAAATTAAAGTTTATATTAGTTTACAGTCAGATATAAGTACGTGGAACTATAGAACAAGATATTATCCTGACCTAATATGTCTCCAATGTATGGAATTTTTTTTCATTAACCAACTTCTTCTTTGAAACAATTTTCCTATTTATCATACAATACACATAGCTTATACAAGAGACCATAACAACATATAGAGCTGCTGTGCCAGAAACCTATATCAAGTTCAATAACTAAATAACTATTAAATTCTAGTATAATAACAATGACATCTAATATTTGAATATCATTTAACAATTATAGAATCTTAGGAAAACAGATTAGGAGCTTGATGGGATCTTAGAAGTAATCTAGTTCAAGTATCTCATTTTACAAATGAGGACCTAAGGTCAAGAGAGATTAAGTGACTTACTCAAAATCACATGGGTATTAGTGTGTAAAGCTGGAAATCTCTCAGGGCTAGTCTTATCACATAGGCTCTCAGGGTTCAGAGAGATTAGGGTAATTCTTTTCTCTGCTACAACTTGACCAAAACTCTACTGGCTTTGTTTTCCTCATTGTTAAGGACCAGTAACCCAGTTCCATTTAACCACTTTAACACAGGGTATATTTTAGAAAGGGATATTTATTTCAAAGATGGAGAAATAACAAATGTGAATTTTCTCTAGTCCTCTGAGGTATATCCTCCCCTATACCACCTTGGTCTCTAAGGGAGTAAGTTTGAAACTGAGCTTAATTCCTACATAGCATTTTTGGTTTCATTAAGTTTCTGTTCAGATGCAGTATATCTGTCAAATGATTGTTTCCATTTGACTAGGATACTGAAAGTCACTTTTAATGATCCTTCTTTGCTTCTCGGGGCATTGATACTATGCTGGCTGCAATATCTAATCTGGATTCCAATTTTCAAATGCCTGTGCTTTGCTTTCCTGACCAAATCAGAGACTCTACTATCTGCATCTAGAATGGAAAAAAACAAACAAGTGAAAAGGCCATGGACCACGCTCAATTTTTTTTTTTAATTAATTTATTAGGGAGTGGCTAGGTGGAGCAGTGAGTAGAGCGTCGGCCCTGGAGTCAGTAGGACCTGAGTTCAGATCCGGCCTCAGACACTTAATGCACACACAAACAAAAACCTAGCCGTGTGGCCTTGGGCAAGTTACTTAACCCCAATTGCCCTCCAAAAAGAAAAAAAAAATTTAATTTATTTTTAGTTTTCAACATTTACATCTATAAGATGTTAAGCTCCAAATTTTCTCCCCATCTCTCCCCTCACCCCACCCCAAGATAGTGGGCAATTTGATATAGACTCTTTGTGAATATACACAAAGACCCATTTCTAAGAGGCCATATGACCTCAAAGGGGAAGCAGACCCTAAGGTCCTTCCCACTATTACATGGTCTCTCACTGCTCTTCATAAGAAAAAGCATCACCAAACTTCCCAAGACACAAATGTTATAAAGATACAACTGAAGTTGAATCCAGTCAATTACAAAGAGGTAGTTCACAACCATGTAATAAGCTAATTTAAGCCAATTACAGAATGTTTTTGTGTTTAATTTTTTTTTTCAAGATGCTTTCCTCATGTCATCTGGATTCTCTCAGAAGCTGTCTCCTTAGCATCCTCTATGCAGAGAGGTGGCATCTGCTAGACAAGCTAAAGGGGTCTCTACATGTACCAGACCCCCATTACATTTATAAGGGAAGTCAGAACGTTTTACTCCTTTAGACAAAACAAACCTAATTTTTTGTCACTGGTGATTCATTGCAGGAGCAAAGATCGTGAGGTTAAATACTCAACTTTCTCGATACTGGAGAAAGTCGAGGTGAGGAGAGAGAGGAAGGAAGTAAAAAACAGGTGTGATTAGGGAGAGAGTTGATTAGAGGGTTGATCAAGGAAAAACCCATCCAGCAGGCATGGTCTGTAAAAGTTTTGACTCTGACCCTTTCTGGTTGGGAGAGGAAAGGGAAGAGAGTATTACTCATGTTCCACAGTTATACCAAGACACTTGGTGTTTTAAGTAGAGAATCTCACTTGGGAACCACTTTTTAAAATTTATATAATTATTTAATACGTGTGTGTATATACATATATATATATATATATATACACATATAAAAACATGTATACATACATCTTTTTCCTCTGCATTACAATCTATGTATAATTCTACCTATATAAGTATAAATAATACATATAATTACTCTATCATTATAATTCTTGTGTTTTTTTTTGCTGTATTGGTCAGACATTCTGGCAATGTGTATTTTAATCTTAAATTTGAATATTTTTCTTCTTCAATTTTCATTTTATACTATAAACTCTGAGTTAAATTGAGCCCAATATTGGCTAATACTGAGAAATATTGATGTATATCAAAGTTGTAATAAAAGTTTTATATTTTATTGCATTTTTCTTTTTAACATTTAAGTTCCTTTTTATGTAAAATTTTATTTCCAGTCACATTTTATTTTCTTGTTTTTTCTGGAATTCTAATTTTTTTCTTTTATCATGAATTCCAGTTGTTTTGTGATTTGTGGTGCTTATTTTTGGCACTGACTTGTTTTCAAATTTACCTGCACTAACTCCATTAGGCTGATCCCTAGGTACTATCTAATTGCTTATGAATATCCTATGCTTGCTATTTGATGATATCAAAGTGAATGCTATTCCTAATTTAGCTACATTCAAAGAACCTAAGGGACCATAAAATTTTTTTTTCAGATTTAGTTGTTATTATAAGAAGTTTTTTTTAAACTATATTGTTATTGCTAAATCACTAAGTCACCTGACTCAAGCCAATGTAATTGAAGAGGCACAGAAGCAGGAAAAAAAAAACACACAAAGAAATCTTGAAACCAAAAAAGCCCTTTGGGAACCATTAGACAGACAGATGTGAACAAGCTTTCAAAGAAATGGTCAACTGCCACAGACACAGACATAGACAGACACAGACAGACAGACACACATACATATATTACAATACCATACACACACAAATATGAACATACATATATGTCAAGGCTATATGTGTATACATGTATGCACATGTATATGTATGTATGTGTGTGTGCATGTATATATATAGTTCATCAAGACTCTCCTAGAAACCAACTCCTCGACTGCTTCTACATGAAGAATTACATTACCCGAGCACACTGATACACTCTGCACAGGCTCATAAAGACTGGGCTTATTATTCAGTCCCACATTATACCTAACACAGGAGTCCACTCTATACAGAAAGGAAGCATAGTTCTCCCCCTCCTCCAATTCCCTCACTCCCTCACTTGGCAGGCAAAAAGAAATGAGTAGAGTGCACAGAAATAAAATGTAAACTCAAACCCGAGTGGATCTAAAATAAAAAGATTGTGGGTTTGTTTGTGTACCCTGGAAGAGTATGGAAGCTGGTGCTAGAGGAGTATAAATGAACACCTTAAGGTCTGACATTCTCTACAATTAATCATGAGACTGTTGCCTTGCTTTGCTTCTTCCTTTTTTGTCTTGCGGACAGAACTGCAATTGTCCTTTAAATTCTCAGGGGTGAGGGGAACCAATTAGTAGAGACTGAAGAAAATCTCTAGTCCTTCATCTTGTTGGTCATGTGACATCATGATTAATTGAAATATGTTATGCACACTTTATGCTTTGGTCATACTTTTTAGGGAGTTCACTAATTATTAAATCATCTCTTCTTATCTTTTTTTCCCTCAGGGAAGGAAATGGCAAACCTAGAAAAGAAAATGGTAAATCACTCCAGTATCAAGTGCCAAGAAAATCCCATATGGGATCCCAAAGAGTTGGACATGACTGAAAAAGAACTGAACAACAAAACCTTTTTCTAGGTCAGTCCTTTTGATGATAGATTGTAAGGATTGTGAAATTATATATATGCATTTGTGAGTATATTTATCACTTTTAGGATCACATACAAACGTCTCTGTTTAGCACTTGCCTTTCACAACCTGATCTCAATCTAGCCAGTCCAGCCAAACTAGCCTTTTTACTGTCCTAATATGATCTACTCTATTTTCAATCTCAAATCCTTTTACTTTGCTATCCCCAGTGACTGGAATCCCTCATCATTTCTGTCTCTTGAATTCCTCATTTCTCTCAAGACTAAGATCAAGGGCCAACTTCCTTGATAAATGCTGAAGGAGATACGGAAAAATAAGTACACAAATACATTGTTGGTAGAGTTGTGAACTGGCCTGTTCATTCTAGAGAAAAAAATTAGAACTATACCCAAAGAACTATAACATTGTCCATTAAACTTTAATTCAGCAATATCACTACTACATCTATATTCCAGAAATTAAAAAAAAGAAGGGGAAAGGACACATATTCAGAAAAACCTGGAAAGACTTATGCAAACTAATACAAAGTAAAATGAACAAAACCAAGAGAACATTGTACATGACAGCAATTGTAACATTATAATGATAATTAGCTGTGAAAAATTTAGCTACTCTAATCAATACAATAATCTAAAATTCTGAAGGACTCAAAACGAAAAATTCTTTTCACCTCCAAAGGAAAAACTGATGAACTCTTAATGCAAATTGAAGCACACAGTTTTGCACATTCTTAATTTTTCTTGCTTTTTTTTTTTTAACAACATGGCTAACATAAAAGTGTTTTGCATGACTTCACATTTACAGCGGGTATCATACTGATCCTCTCCTAGATCATTGCCTTGTTGTGATGAAGGGGCTTGCATATCTCAATGAAACTATGAGCTATGCCATGCAGGGTTACTCAAGACAGATAGGTTATATCGAAGAGCTGTGACAAAAGGAGAGCAAATTATCAAAACCACTCCAGTATCTTTGCCAAGAAAGCCCCACGGACAGTATTAAAATAATAAAAGATATGACACCAGAAGATGAATCCCTCAAGTTGGAAGGTGTCCAATATGCTACAGGGAATGACAATTATAAGTAACTCAAGTACTAATGAATTGGATGAGCCAAAGCTAAAAGGAAACTAAGCTGCAGATGTCTAATAAAAAAGGAAAGTCTGATGTTGTAAAGAACAATATCTACAAACCAAACATCTATACTTATATATACTAATATCTATGAACCAAAGATTAAACATTGATATCTTGGGTGTCAATGAACTTAAAAGAATTGGAATGGATGGATTTAATTCAGATGGTGTAAAGCCAAGCATGAGCAGCTTTCCAGAGGACTGCTGCTGTGAACAGCTTTAAGGCTCTGATCACATAGTACAGTGAACTTTCTATTTATTCAACAGTAAACTAAAGCAAAACGTTCACAGAAACCAAAGTACAGCATTCACAATGTTATAACATAACAACTTATCACAAAAGTGGCCACATGGTTTTTCACATAGTTTCAAACAAAAGATATCATTCAGTAAATCCTTAACTAAATCATCCTTAAGTAGCAAGCCTCCTTAAGGGACACAAAATACAAAGGTCAAAGTTCTCCACTCCTAGGTCACATTGTCTTAATCTCTCAGTCAAAAAGTCTTCTTTCTTCTTGATTGGAAATTTTTTTCCAATCATCCTTAAATCAATCATCCTTAAGAGGTACAAGGTACTGAGTACAAAGTTCTCCTACCCCTAGGCCACAATAAATTATTATCTCATTCAGCACTAAGTACCCAAGGAGAGGTCTTTTCATCTTGACTTGAGGCTGGCTCTCAGATTCCATGGTTCCCCTTCCATGGTCCCAGCTTTTGCCTCAATTTACCCAACTGTCACCTGGATTGAAAGGTAGGTAGCTCTCAGCTCCTCATTTAGCTCCATGTCCAGCTCCTCATCCAGTTCCTGTTCCATATTGAAACTCACAATGTCCATTCTACCTCAAGTCCTTCACAGTTTCTGTTTCTTCGAAGACAAAGCTTAATAGAGCCAAAACAACATTCATATGCATTGCTGGCACCATCATCAATTCTTTCTCAACACAGACCCACAAACAAAGTCTGAGAACTCAACAAATATCATAAATATAGTCCCAGGACCTCCAAAACCCTCCTCCAGGACTTCTGTAAACAGACAACAGGAAAATCCTCTTTCAGGGCTTCCAGTAAGGTGCCAGGGCTTCTGTACAAAGTATTACTAACAAAAATCAACACAGACAGAAAAGACAAAGAGTGCTGCCACCACAAGTGTTCCCTTCTCAATTCTGTTCTCTCCCAGCTTGGGCTTCTCCTTATATATGATCATTAGCTCCTCTCTGTTCCTGTCTTTGGTAAGTCCCTCCCACTGTGGGTTTTACAAGTCCTGTTTCTTAACAAAGACTTGATATAATCAAGGGCAAGGTTCAAAAGAAACTTGAACTGAAACAAGGTGCTAAGTACTTCTTTGCTTGCCATTACAGATGATCACTAAATATGTTACTGTGGGTAAAAATCCCTTAGAAGAAATGGAGTAGTCTTTATAGACAATAAAAAGGTAAAAAAAAAAGTAGTACTGGGGTAAAATCTCAAAAATTACAGAATATTCTAATCCAAGGCAAACCATTCAACATCTCAGGAATATAAGTTTATGATGATGATCAAGAGGTAAAAATTAATCAATTCCATGAAGACCAACAATGACTTTTAGAAATAACACCAAAAAATTAAAAAGAGTTAAGTTTATCAGATAGGTTTTAAATGCTGATGTAGGAAATCAAAAGATAATGGGAATAGAGGCAAGTCTGGCCTTAGAGTAAAGATGAAGCAAAACAGAGACTAATAGAGTTTTGTCAAGATAACTCACTAGTTAGAGGAAACATTCTTCAACAGCCCAAGAGGCAACTCTTCACAGGGCCATCACCAGATGGTCGATAACTAAATCAGACTGATTAAATACTTTGCAGCCAAAGGTAGAGAAGCTCTAAAGTCAGTTAAAACAAGCCCTGGAGCTGACTGTGAGGCTAAAACAGCATTATTATACCTGGCATCATAGATAAGATCCTTAAATTCCCCCTTGTTAATTAAACCCAAAGAAAACCCAGTTCTATACTCTGACTTTCCCTCTATTCCCCTACCTACTGTAACTCCCACCAAAGAGTTACTGAGCTCAAAAATTACAAAGCATAGATGTAAAAGCAGGTCTGGCAGGTAATATCTTGCTCCCCATAAATCACTATCTTGAAATCCCTCAAAAGGAAAGAGCACTTCTAACACACGACAGTGAGGGGACTTTTTCTATACGAAAGTGGAAAGCTGGGAAGCTGTCTTTTGAGCAACAACATCAAACAAATCTGATAAACTACCACATATTTACCCACTCTAGACATAGGTTTGGAGACCCTTAGCATACCACTCCCATCTCCAGTAAAGTGAAAAGAATATCCGTTAATAAATCTCTTTTGGATATGTAAGTCTTATACATAGATTTTCTTTTTTTTTTTTTAGTCCTATCATCATTAAGATGCTGGGTTACGGCATAAACCTACTCATTTGAGATTGTTATAGGAGCAATATTTTAGAAGGTCCTCCTATCTAGGCTGTGCTAACTTTTCCTTCTGTCTTACCCCATGCAAACTGGGCTAGTAATTTTTTCTATTAGAGGTACTGAAACTCTCTTTCAGACTTGATTAACTCAGGGTACTGGTTTAGGTTCCATAGTCACCTGAGCATGGACAGTCGTGAGGGACTCTAGCTCCCTCTTTGAGGCTTCTGACCCTGGATTTAAAAGTATGATGAGAAGCTATATTTAAGAGAATCAATGTGGTAGCCTCACTGAATATCTTTGGTGAATACCTTTTCCTTGTCATAATTGAGTAAACTTCTTTTTCTTAATAGCTGAATGACCTAAGAGTGTGTCATTTCATTTTAATATTAGACCTAAATTACCAGGGGACTAACTCAATTCAGGCTTAACCTAAAAAAAACTTACAAAAGAAGAAAATGAAATGCATATAAGAAACTGCTTAAATTTCACTCCATGTTAAAAGTACTCTCATTCTATATCTGTCAATGAACAGTTCAAATTTATTAAGCTACAATTTAAAATAGAATCATGCAGCCATTGACAGCATATGGCTTTGGTGGAAATCTCTAGCAGGATGATGGATGACTGTTCCCAGATTATAATAAAAGAGGCCTCTGTAGGCAGGATAGCTACTACACTTTTCAAAGTCCAATAAGAAATGGAGCCAAGATGGCAGAATAAAGACAGGGACTCAACTAAACCCTACCACAAAACTCTCCACATCCTGTTAAATAATGACTTTAAACAAATTCTAGAGCATCAGAACCCACAAAAAGATGGAGAGAAACAAATTTCCAATGCAAGACAATTTGGAAGGTTGGCAGGAAAGCTCTGTTGAACCAGGGTGAGAGAGGCACACAGTCCAGCACAGGTCAAGCAAATGTAAAACCGACCCCAGCAAACTCAGAGCAGGCCTTAGGGCAATGGAAGCAGTGGCAGCAGTGGTGGTTTCCATACATTTTGGCTGACAGATGCCAAAGATAACTCAGAAGGTCAGCAGGAGGCAAGTCACACAAGCACAGCCTCAGCTCCAGCACACCAGGAACAGATCTTGAGAGACAATGAATAAGCAGCAGCTGTGGCTGCTTTTGGAGCTCTCAGTGCAGTCAGTAAGGGGGTCAAAAAACTAGCCAGATTACATGGGTCTTTTGCTGGCATTGAGGCAGGATTCTGTCACTTTGCCCATATTCAGAGCATAGGAATCAATGGAGTTTTCCTTAAAATGCTAAGTCCATCTATCAAAAGCCATCAGCAAGCATTATATGTAATGGGGTCAAGACAGAAGCATTTCCAGTAAGATTGGGGGTGAAACAGGGATGTCCATTATCATCACTATTATTCAATATTATACTAGAAATTTGGCTTTAGCAATAAGAGAAGAAAAAGAAATTGAAAGAATTAGAATAGGCACAGATGAAACAAGACTATCATTCTTTGCAGATGATATGATGATATACTTGGAGAGTCAACCGCAAAACTATTTGAAATAATAAACAATTTTAGCAAAGTTGCAGGATATATAATAAACCCACATAAATCAATTACATTTCTATACATTACTAACAAAGACCAACAGCAAGAGATAGAAAGAGAAATTGCATTTAAAGTTACTGTAGACATTATAAAATATTGTGGAGTCTACCTGCCAAGATAAAATCAGAAACTCTATGAATGCAATTACAAAACACTTCTCACACAAATTGTCAGATCTAAATAATTAGAAAAATATCAATTGATAATGGGTAGAGAGATCATGTAATAAAAGTGACAGTTATAACTAAATTAATTTACTTATTCAGTGCCATACCAATCAAAGAAGCAAAACAATTATTTTATAGAGCTAGAAAAAATAACAAAAAAAATTCATCTGGAAGAACAGAAGTCCAGAATATCAGGGGAATTAATGAAAATAAATGCTAAGGGAAGTGGCCTTGCCATAGCAGATCTTAAATTATATTCTAAAGTAGCAATCATCAAAACTGTTTGGTCCTGCTAAGAAATAGAGTGGTGAGTCAGTGGAATATGTCAAGTACACAGGATACAGTAGTCGGTGAGTAGAGCAATCTACTGTTTGATAAATCCATAGAATCTAGCTTCTGGGATAAGAACTCGCTATTTGGCAAAAACTGCTGGGAAAATTGTAAAAGACTATAGCAGAAACTAGGCAAAGACCAATATCTTACACTGTATACCAAGATAAAGTCAAAATGGGTACACTATCTAGATATAAAACCTGATAGTGTAAGCAAATCAGGGGAGCAAGAAATAGTTTACTGTCAAATTTATGTAGAACAGAATAATTTATGTCTATTTCCATCTAATTTCTACCATATCTAACTTTTCTAAAATTTTCTACACCTCTTTAACTTTTTTCTTTATTTTGTGGTTAAATGTACCTAGTTTTGAGAGGGGGAGGTTGAGGTCTCCCTCTAGTATAGTTTCATTGTCTGTATCTTCCTCTAACTCCTTTAAATTCTCCTCTAAGAATCTGGATGCTACACCACTTGATGAATATATATTTAGTAATGATATTACTACAGTGCCTATAGTAACTCTGAGAAGGATATAGTTTCCTTCCTTATCTTTTAATCAGGTCTATTTTTACTTTTGCTTTGTCTTACTTCGACTGAAGCACCCAGCCCTTTCCATTTACTGTATGTATTTCCCACTGCTTCAAATGTGTTTCTTGTAAACAACATATTTTGTATGAACCTGATTTTTAAATCCATTTAGCTATTCACTTCAGTTGTGTGGGAGAATTCATCCCATTCCCTTCACAGTTATGATTGCTATCTGTGTCTTTCTCTCTATCCTATTTTCCTCCCTGTTTATGACTTACTCTCTCCTTTCTCCCTTTTCCCTCCTCTCTAGTGTTTTGCTTTTCACAACTACTTTCCTCAGTTTGCCCTCCCTTCTATTAGTCCCCTCCCTTTTCTTTCCCCTTCCCCATCCTACTTCCTATAAGGGAATTTAGATTTCTGCACATGAGTATGTTATTCACTCTTTTGAGCAAAATCCAATGAGAGTAAGATTCAAACAATGCTCATCTCCCTCCCATTGTTCCTTCTACTGTAATATGTCTTTATGCCACTTCATATGATGTAATTAACCCTTTTCTGCCTCCTTCTTTCCTCTTCTCCCAATATAATCTCTTTCCTCATCTTAAACAGATTTTTAACATCATATCAAAGTCAATTTATACTCATGTCCTCTGTCTATGTATAGTCCTCCAAAATGTTGGAATAAAGATACAGTTCTTAAAAGTTATAAGTATCATCTTCCCATATAAGGATGTAAACAGTTTGCCCTTACTGAATAGCATGATATGTTTTTTTCTTTCCTGTTTACCTTTTTATATTTTTCTTGAATCTTGTTTTTGAAGATCAAATTTTCTGGTTAGCTCTGGTTTTTCTTTTCTTTTTTTTCCAGAATTTACTTATTTATTTTTAGATTCAACATCCATTTCCACAAGATTTTGAGTTCCAAATTTTCTCCCCATCTCTCCCCCACCCCAATATGGCAAGCATACTGATTACCCCTTCCCACACTCTACCCTGTCTAATATCTCTCCCCTATCCCTCTCCTTACTCCCTTACCCCTTAGTTTCCCATAGGGCAAGATGGATTTCTATACCTTATTGCCTGTATATCTTATTTCCTGGTTGCATGTAACAACAAAATTTTAACATTAATTTTTTAAACTTTGAGTTTCATATTCTCTCCCTTCTTCCCTCCTCACCTACCCCAACTGGGAAGACAAGCAATTCAATATAAGTTATACATGTGTAGCTGTGCAAAACATTTACATAGTAGTTATATTGTGAAAGACTAACATTATCTCCCTCCATGCTATCCCACCCCCATTTAGTCTATTTTCTCGATTGACCCTGTCCCTTTTTTTTTTTTGGAGGGTGATTGGGGTTAAGTAACTTGCCCAAGGTCACCCGGCTAGGTTTTTGTTTGTGTGTGTTAAGTGTCTGAGGTCGGATCCGAACTCAGGTCCTTCTGACTCCAGGGCCAACGCTCTACTCACTGCGCCACCTAGCCACCCCGACCCTGTCCCTTTTCAAAAGTGTTTGCTTCTGACTATCCTTTTGCCAAACTACCCTCCTTTCTATCATCCCCCCTCTTTCACCCTTCACTCCTACTTTCCTGTAGGGTAAGATACCCAATTGGGTGTGTATGTTATTCCCTCCATAAGCCAAGTCTAATGAGAGTAAGATTGACTCATTCTCTTTCACCTTCCTACTCTTCCCTTTTGATTATAACGACTTTGTCTTGTCTCTTTTATATGAGATAATATACCCTATTCTATCCCTCCCTTTCTCCTTCTCCCAATATATTCCTTTCTAACTTCTTAATTTTATTTTTTAGATATCATCCCTTCATATTTTATTCACCCTGTGCCCTCTATGTATACATATAAACAAATATACACAAACACACATATATACACATAGCCCCACCTATACATATATATATACACACATAATACACACATACATGCATATAGTCATTATATATAATGTATATGTAATATCTGATATATTTTCATATATATCTATTTCCTTCAACTATCCTAATACTGAGAAAAATCTCATGAGTTACAAATATCATCTTTCCATGTAGGAATGTAAACAGTTCAACTTTGATAAGTTCCTTATGATTTCTCTTTCCTGTTTACCTTTTCATGTTTCTCTTACTTCTTGTATTTGAAAGTCAAATTTTCTGTTCAGCTCTGGTCTTTTCATCAAGAATATTTGAAAGTGGTTTCTCCTCTCTTGATCTGCTTTACCTGCGTCCCGAGGGCACCATGAGTAACCAGCTTATTTGCGAAGACCACAACCAGTCTCGTCCTCGGAGACCGAGACCCAAGCCCCAAGAAAAAGGACCTCTGCGCTTCCTGGTCGAGGCTCGGCTTGTGGGGGCCCTCATAGGGATAAAAGGATCGCGCATTCGAGCCATGGAGACCCTTTCGGGAGCTCAGATTAAAATAGATCTATTCAATCAAGCGGAAGATGGTGAAAAGCCCCCAAAAGCAGAGGTGCAAGTTTTCGGGAGTAACCACTGTAGAATTAGAGCAAAAGAACTGGTCGAATGTATCATCAGATGGTATCCCCCGGCCCCCCCTGATGCTGCAGATGAAGCACAGAAGGCTGTTGCCCAGATGTCCATTCAGGAAAAGAAGTAATATGCAGCCCAGCTGGTGTTTGTTAATTTTATACAAATAAATTATGTTTCTGTTTTCAAAAAAAAAAAAAAAAGAATATTTGAAAGTTTGGGGCAACTAGGTGGTGCAGTGTGTAGAGCATCGGCCCTGGAGTCAGAAGGACCTGAGTTCAGATCTGGCCTCAGACACTTAACACACACAAAACAAAAAACCTAGCCATGTGACCTTGTGCAAGTTACTTAACCCCAATTGCCCTCCAAAAAGCAAAAAAAAAAAAAAAAATAGAATGTTTGAAAGTCTTCTTTTTCACTGAATGTCCATATTTTCCCCTGAAGCATTATACTCAGTTTTGCTGGGTAGGTGATTCTTGGTTTTAATTCTAGTTCCTCTAACCTCCAGAATATCATATTCTAAGCCTTTTGATTCCTTAATGTAGAAGCTGCTAGGTGTTCTGTTATCTTGATTGTATTTCCACAGTATTTGAATTGTTTCTTTCTGGCTACGTATAATATTTTTTTCCTTGACCTGGGAACTCTGGAATTTTGGCTATAATATTCCTAGTTTTCCTTTGGGGAACTCTTTCAAGAGGTACATTCTTTCCATTTCTATTTTACCCTCTGGTTCTAGAATATCAGGGTAGTTTTACTTGATAATTTCTTGAAAGATGATGTCTAAACTCTTTTCTTGATCATGTCTTTCAGGTAGTCAAATAATTTTTACATTATCTCTCCTCGATCTATTTTCCAGGTCAGTTGTTTTCCCAATGAGATATTTCACATTGCCTTCTATTTTTTTCATTCTCTTGGTTCAGTTTTATAATGTCTTGATTTCTCATAAAGTCATTAACTACATTTGTTTCATTCTAATTTTTAAGGAATTATTTTCTTCAGTGAGCTTGTGGATGTCCTTTTCCATATGACCAATTCTGCCTTTTTTTTTTTTTAAAGCAATTGGGGTTAAGTAACTTGCTCAAGGTTACAAGGCTAGTCATTATTTCTGTGTGGGTGCTCATTTTCTGAGGCCGGATTCTATCTCGGGTCATCCCAACTCCGAGGCCGGAACTCTTACTCACTGCGCCACCTAGCCACCCCGAAGGAGACCTAGATCTTTTGTTGTTTGTTGTTGTTTTTGTTTTTGTTTTTGTTTTGCTTTTTGGAGGGCAATTGGGGTTAAATAACTTGCCCAAGGTCACACAGCTAGGTTTTTGTTTGTGTGTCGTTAAGTGTCTGAGGCTGGATCTGAACTCAGGTCCTTCAGACTCCAGGGCCAATGCTCTACTCACTGCGCCACCTAGCCGCCCCCCAATTCTGCTTTTTAATGCATTCTTCTTCTCATTGACTTTGTGGACCTCTTTTGCCATTTGGGTTAGTCTATTTTTAAAGGTGTTATTTTCTTCAGTATTTTTGGGGTCTCCTTTAGCAAGCTGTTGACTTTTTTTTTCATTATTTTCTAGCATCACTTTTATTTCTCTTCCCCATTTTCCCTCTACTTCTCTTACTTGATTTTCAAAATCCTTTTTTAGCCCTTCCATGGCCTGTGACAAATTTGTATTTTTCTTAGAGGCTTTGGATGTAGGAGCTTTGACTTTGCTGTCTTCTTCTGGTTGTATGATTTCATCTTCTTTGTCACCAAAATAAGATTCTATAGTCTGACTAGGTTTATGCTGTTCACTCATCTTCCAAGCCAAATACTTGACTTTCTAACTCCCTGTCAAGGTGAGACTCTTTTTCCAGTGGGGGTAGTGTTAGGCAGACTGTCCCAGGCTCCAGGGGTTTTGTATCAGTCACTGGATTCCCCATCCTCCGTGGTCTCATAGCTTTGGAAGTAGCTGCAGCTGGTACCATTGCTGCCACCACCACTACCTCCACCACCATGAGGCTGGGGCCTGACTATACTTTCCTCTTTGACCCAGGTCCCACAGTTACTGAAAACTTCCAGAACTTCCATGATGTTCTTGGCATTTGTGGGTTGAAAAGTCTGGAAATTGCCACAACTGTCAGCTATTCAGTCTCCTGAGGTCTTTTCCAGCCCTGTCTCTGCCCAGTGTAGAGCACCCTGGACTACACTGTGCTCCCAGTTGTGTGTGATATACCCTTCCGTTTTGGGCTGGAGATACGTTTCACTCTGTCATCGTGTGGGTTCTGCAGCTCTAGAATTTGTTTAGTCATATTTTATAGGTATTTGGAGCAATTAGGGGCAAGCTCAAGCAAGTCCCTTGCTTTTACTCTGCCATCCTGACTCTGCCCCCTATTTTTTAAATTTTCTTTTCATTGATGGTGAATTCACCCTTTTCATTTTTGATGCTGGCAATTTGATTTTCTTCTTTCTTTTTTTAAATCAAATTAAGCAAAGGTTTGTTTATTTTATTGGTGTTTTTTTCATAAAACCAGCTCGTAGTTCTATTTATTAGTTCAGTAGTTTTCTTAATTTCAATTTTAGTCATCTCTCCTTTGGTTTCCAGTATTTCTAATTTGGTATTTAATCAGGCATTTTTTTGTTCTTTTTCTAGCTTCTTTCATTGCATGTCCACTTCATTGATCTCTTCTTTCTTTATTTTATTCATGTAAGCATTTAGAGATATAAAACTTTCCCTAAGCACTGCTTTTGCTGCATCCCATAAGTTTTGGTATGTTGTCCCATTATCATACTCTTGGATTAAGTTGTTGATTGTTTCTATGATTTGTTGTTTGACCTACTCTTTAATTTTTAAATTTTAAATCTTTAACTAATTCTTTATGATTAGATTATTTAGTTTCCAATTGATTTTAGTTTCCATGGCCCTTTATTAAATATAATTTTTATCGCATTATGACCTGAAAAATGCATTCAATATTTCTGCCTTTCTGTATAGGATAGTGAGGTTTTTATGCCCTAGTACATGGTCAATTTTTGTGTATGTGCCATATACCACTGAGAAAAAAAGGTATATTCCCGTCTATCCCCATTCAATTTTCTCCAGAGGTCCACCATATCTAAAATTTCTCAAATTCTATTTACTTCCTTAACTTCTTTCTTGTTTATTTTGTGGTTAGAGTTATCTAGTTCTGCAAGGGGGAGTTTGAGGTCCCCCAGTAGCATAGTTTTGTTGTCAATTTCTTCCAGTAACCCCCCTTAACATCTTTAAGTATTTAGAAGCTATAACACCTGATGCATATATAGTTAGTAATGATATTGCTTCATGGTCTATGGTGCCTTTTAGAAGGATATAGTTTTGTTTCTTATCTCTTAATTAAATCTATTTTTGCTTTTGCTTTGTCTGAGATGATTGCTACCCTATTTTCCATTAGCTGAAGCATAATAAATTCTATTCTGACTTTCCATTTTAACTGTATCTCTCATTCTTAAATGTGTTTCTTGTTAACAAGATTAGATTATTAGATTCTGATTCTGAAATGGAAATATCCCTTTCCATTCTATGGGTGATTTCATGCCATTTACAGTCAAAGCTGTAATTACTATTTGTGAATTTCCCTCTATCTTATTTTTACTCAGTATTATCTTTCTCAGTCTCTCTTTTTACTCTATCCATATTACTTTCTCCTTTCCCCTTTTCCTCACATTCTTTATTCTAAAAGCCCTTCCCTTATCCTGTCCCTTCAGCATATCATTTCTTTTTAAGTTTCAGAGTGAACTGAGCAAACTTTCTTTCTCTCAGTTCACTCTCAAGTTCATAGATTAGACCACAATAGGTCCCTGCCCAAGCTCCTCTTAATGGCTGTATTTTGGGACCCCCTGGCTTAGAGTGAATGTCAATGGTAACTACTTCTCTTTGGAACAGCAACCCTGAGGGTCTTCCCCTCCCAGCCTGATTTTTTTTTCTAATTAAAGGGGCCATCCTTTGACTCACTTCTTAAAGAGGCCTATTCACTGAATAGGCATTACCTGACTCTAAGTGAGTATGTCAAAAGGCCTTAACCTAAAAGATCCAGGGTCTCCCATTGCATCCTAGGTCATCTTTAGTCATCCTGGTGAATATCTGGTCCCTGTATCCAGATGGCTCTGGAGCAGAAAGTGAGGCTGCTGACCTTACACAGCCCTCCCTCACTCAAATCAAAGTCAACTGCAAGTCATGTCATCATTTCCCTGATGCCATGGTCCTCTTAAATAATAAAGGACAAATACGACAACAATCTTTTTAAGTTTAGAAGACTTTTACACCCTTTTAGATGCAACTGTTGTTCCCTCTTTAACCCAGAACAGATGTGAGTAAGGTTTCAACAATACCAGCACCTAACTGCTTCCTCTGTATCAAATCTTCCTCTCACACCTTATTTGTACAAATAATTGCTCCTTTTTTCGTACCCAATTTTATTTTTTAGAATCATTCCATCATAAACAACTCAGTCTCAATCTTTCTTTCAAACTATCCAAGTAATGATGACAGTCTTAAGAATACTGATAACATTTTCATATATAAGAAGTAAATAGTTTGACCTTAATGAATCTTTTATAATTAGTCTTTAATGATTTCATTATACTTCTTCTGTATCTTTTATATTGATTTTTCTATTGAATTCTGGTCTTTTTGTTACAAATATCTAAAAGTCTTCCAGTTCATCAAATGTCCATCTTTTTTTTCCACTCAGGATTATACTCAACTTTGCTGGGCAAGTTATTCTTGATCACAACCTTAGCTCTTTTGCTCTTCAAAATATAATCTTCCTAGACCTACAATTTTTAGTGTATAAGCTGCTAGGTCTTGTGAAATGCTGATTGTATCTATACATTATTTAATTTTTTTTCTTGTTGTTTGAACATATTTTCTCCATAACCTGGAAGTTTTGAAAATTGGCTGTGATATTCCTTTAAGTTTTTAACACTAGAATCTCTTTTAGGTGGTGAATAGTCGATTTTTTTTTCTATTTCTACTTTACCCCCTTATCCTAGAATGTCAGATCAATTTTCCTCAATAAATTTTTGCAATATTGTATCAAGATTCTTTTTTACATCATAAATTCCAGGTATTCCAAAATTTTACATTATTTCTCCCTGATCTGTTCTCCAACTCACTTGTTTTTCTTTTTTTTTAAGTCAAGGTATTTTTATTTGATAAGGAATAGCAATTTTTTTCTTCCAAAATTAAGTTTAAAAACTAGAAGATAGGGTTCAATTTATATATATTTAGAACAATATAGTCTTTTTTTTGCATTTTGGAGGGCAATTGGGGTTAAGTAACTTGCCCAAGGTCACACAGCTAGGTTTTTGTTTGTATGTGTGTTAAGTGTCTCACCACTGCATAATGGCAACACCAGGTTATACAGGGTAACCCATGTGGATGTTGTCAATATAACATCAGATCTATTTACACTGCAGTGGTGAATGAGCTATCTGTACACCTTCAAAAAAATAATAAAGCAAAAAACAACAACAAAAAAAACCACCACCAAGCAAAATTAAATAAGGGAAGGTAGGTAGAGGAGAGAAGAGGACATGATGCAACAAACCCCAGGATTCTAACACTTTAGCTATAACGACCTTTGGGGACATACTCTCAGCCACCTAAGTAACCTACATATAAATAGAAAACATTTTTAATTCATCCAAAGAAGGCAATAGCTCTGAAGTCAAAAGATGAAAATTTTTGGATTTGTACTAGTTTTAGCTACATTACCCCCTAAATTTGAGACCCATCTCTTAAATATGGCTCAGAAAATCAAGAAAGTGAGGTAATAGTCAAGGATGGGACATGGATGACTTTATGATGAACCAAAATGTGTGAATTCTAGAGGTCAAATATCTAAGACAACTAAGTCTTAATGCTATACTTATAAAATCTTTTTTAAAACCTATTTTTTGGCTTTTGTGTGAACTGAAAAGTACTACAGCTAGTCAAATCCAATTTTTCTATTCACAGAAGGTTTTCAATGAAAGAAAGGATTTCTACCAATAGTTTGCTTCTAACATGCCAAATTTGGCCCTCTCCCTCTGGTCCTCCTCAGTGTACTATATATACATGGCTCTGCAAAAATACTATCTATGGATAGTGAAGTAATGGACCTGGGATTTCATCAGTGTTGCAGCTCCCGCATGGAAAAGTCTGGGCCCAAAGCAGATCCACAAACTCATCCATAACTTAGTTGGAGAGACTTGCCTGGGACAATAACTGACTTGCCCATGGTCACAAATCCAGGATGTGTTAGAAGCAGGATTTGAACCAAGGTCTTCCTGACTCCAAGGTCTACCCTCATCCATTATGTCCTGCTGCCTCTCAGCAACATAATTAGCCAATGATATATACAAGAGTAATGTGGAAAACATTTCTATTTTTTTACCTAGGTAGTTTACTCTGTTTAGTATTATGCCTAACCTTTAGGCTTTACTAAAGTAATTATGATTTTAATTTTTTTCATGTCATTAATCTTCAATGCATTCATTTTCAGGACTGGATTCCATACTGGGGAAATCCAGCAAAGCACCAAGAAATGATTAAGTTATGACTTGGAATTTTAAGAATTAAATATATTACTGCCCTTTAAAGGGGGGGGGGGGGCTGGATTGCATGCACTATTTTAACCATAGCAAAGAATAAAATAAGTAATAAGTCCTCCTTCCTTTTCATGTAAAATACTTCCCTATAAACTTAAGGTCAGCCTAAGGCATATTCCATATGCTAAATAATGAATTACACCTTCCAAAGATGACCATATTGGGTTTTTTAAAAGGGCATTCCACTGGGACACAGTTCTGTCTTTCCTAAGAAGATCATTGTACATCTGATCATATGTTGTTTTGAAATCATGAACATTCAGCTTGTCTGGTGCTGCTCCTGAAAGTTTCATATGAGTTCTTGTTCCAAAGGATCTGACAAGGAAACCTTGTTTGCTGAGGATGTTGTGCGCCTCCAAGCTCTGGTTCTGGTTACTGGAGCACACCAGGGCCACTAGCAGCTGCGACAACCTCACCATGATGGCTGTGGCATCTACAAGGGCTGCGGCAACTACAAGGGCATGCCTCCCACAGCCAGGACTTCGCACATCTCTCCCACTCCAGAAACCTGCGGACATTGGCAATAGCAGCCCCCTCAGCTCAGCCCGAGCAAAATGACTGAGGCCAGCTGGACCCAAGCGATGTGGGGATATACTGGACATCTCAGCTGTTTTTCTAATGAGATGTTTCAGATTCCCTTTATTCTTTCTAGTTTTATTGTTTCTTGGTGTCTTATAACATCATTCAATTCCTCTTGCCTAATTCTAACTTTTAAGGAGTTATTTTCTTCAAGATTTAGGATCTCTTTTTCCAATTGGTTAACTTTCTTTTCATAATTTTCTTGGATTGCTTTTATTTTCCTATATTTTCCTCATTCTATTTTATTTTTTCTTAATTCTTTTTAAGTTTTTCCAAGAGCTCTTTTTGGGCTTATCACCATATGACAACTCTTTGGGGCAAGAGAGGCTCTTTTACCTCACTATCTTCCTCTGAATATGAACCCATATCTTCTTTTACACCATGTACCTATTTCTGTTTGTGTTCTTTTTCCTTTGCTTGCTCATTTTTAAAATTTATTTTATTTTATTCTATTCTATTCTTAGAAGCTTATTACTGTAATCAGGTAATAATCTTGGAGTAATGGTGCCCAGGCTTCAGTTTCTCCCTACTCTTATTTTCTAAATTCTGTCTAGGGGCCCAACTTCTAGCTTTCCCCTCCCAGCCACATTAGGACCCCCAGTTAAACTGTCCCCAAAATGTCTTTCTCCTTGTGGTAACCTATACCACATTCACCAGACCTGTGCGTGCTCCTCACCCACAGCTGCAGCCTGGGATCACATCTGGTCACCACTAGGCCTGGCATCTGGAAATGGGGGTGGGGAGGCAGGAAGAGGGTCCTTCAGTCTTCCCCCATTCAGCCATCTGATCTTCATGCTATTTGTTAGATGAAATTTTGTGATGAAAGTTCATAAGGTGAAAGTTCTTGAGGTCTAGTCTGCTTCTGCCCCCAGAGCCTGTTTTTTGTTGATTCAGTAGAGTTTGCCTCCACTCAGGTCAAACCTCAGCCACTGAAGGTCCTGTGTTTTCTGGGGATCTCTCAATTTGTCTCAGGTGGACAGCTGCTTTACCTCCCTTATTTTTTGCTGCTCTACATTCATTTTGTGACAGTGTACTATCTGTTTATGGAGGAAATTTGGAGAGTCTGGAATTTTCTTACCTACTCTGCCATCTTCCCAGAAATGGATTCTCTTAATTTCTACATTGTTCTCTTATTCTAAGAAATCTGAGCAGTTTTTCTTTATGCTCACCTGGGGCATCTGGAAAATTACTCTTGCTCATTTTTGTGTTTTTGGCTATGCTGCATACAGGTTTCAAACTTTCCCAGCTAATATTTCAGAAGTGATTATAAAAAGTTTCTAAGGAAGGAATATTATTTAGCTTTCAAGTCAAGCCTAAGGCATTTTGTATGCCAAATACACATGACTCTGAATTGTTGGAGAGAATGCTGAGTATAATGATATGCAAAGGGTGTAAATGATATTTGGAGAGTTTGGAGAGCGGAGACAACCTTGTTCTTTCTTTGAGAGAGAGAAAAGGTGCCAGATTGCCTTTGGGATTGACTCCAAATACACAGAGAGAAAGAAACTTTGTAAGCTGCAGACATATAGGGGAAGCCAGTTCCTTAACATATTCCTGACATCTAGCTTTCCTTCCAAGAGAACTTGGAGTATTTTTGCTTGTGTGAGAATAGGGGCTTTTACTTGATTTAAGCTGAAATATCTCACTCCCACTGGGGCAGTACATTGACTCTGAGTATTTCTTAGTATATTTTAATCTATATAATTTATGTGATTTCTATTTGCTAAATGCTTGAACAAATGTGTCTGCTAGCTATCTACTATTTGTAATGATCTTTTGTATAACCAGCATTTAGCAAGAAGAGGCCAAGCATGTGGGTATAAGGTTGGGGTAACTTTCCCCGTGAGTAATCAAAAAAGTAATATTTTTTAACCTATCATACCCCTAGACTGGCAATATTTTGCAGGACAAACAAATTCCAATAATATACAAGCAGACTCTGGAGGAAAGAACATTTGGCCTAGTGGTGCTCTGGAGGTTTGCTATTCTCTCACACTCCAGTTCTTCTTTCTTCATAGAAGGTGTAGACTTCAGATCATATCTATAAATACCTTCCATGGGCCACATTTAGAAACCCTATGAAATACACTTATCTTAAACAACAGGACACAGTTTACACTTCCTAATGTAGAAAACCACAAAAACTGCCTTCAATGTTTCTAAGATAACACAGATATAATACAAAATTGTAGAATCACAAAATTTGAGCACTGGAAGTAACAATGGCTATCTAGTCCACCCTGTACATGAAAGTAATCCCCACTGCGGTTATAATATCCTTGAAAACTTAAGTATTAAACTGAAAATACTGTTATTGTTTTACTTTCAATAAAGAACAGCATCTACTCAAGATAATGGGATATTTTTTCCCTTGATAGAAACTTTAAAATGTTCTTACCATCCAAGCTGTAACAAAGTCTCCCATCCAAGTTCCTACAGCAGCTACTTTCATAAAACTTTCATTTCTGATGCCCATGAAGTCTGTAATAATGTATGCTCTATGGGGAAAAAAAAGCCACATGAGCAAATATACAAATTTAGTGAAACACAAAGTCAATGTTACCTCATTCTGCAGAAGCTTAAATGAATTTTCCCCTCTCTAAACAAGTTCATTTGCTATATATAATCATATATTCTTTAAAATTTCAAAAACTACACTTAGCTCTGAGGGTGTTTGGGGTAGTTCCAATGAGAATCAAATACTAGCTGCTGTTGCTGAATTAATTACCTTTTTAAGTGACAACTGAGAAAAAAATTTTTAAAACAAAAACAAAATCCTGAGAAAGCCTATGTTTATGTTCAAGTACAAGCAAAACTGAAATATTTCTCGAATCAGAGTACCTTAAGAGTAAAAATTTTCACTGGTCATTCAAAGGCAAAAAATAATAATAATGGGTAGATTAGGGACTGTTGATAAAATTACCATCATTATCATTTTTTTAATTTAATAGGTAAAACAAATTCTTATATTAGCCATGTATTAAGAAAGGAAGGCAAGAAGGAAGAGAAGGAGGAAGAGAGAGAGAGGGAGGGAGGGGGGAGGAAGGGAAGGAAGGAAGGAAGGAAGGAAGGAAGGAAGGAAGGAAGGAAGGAAGGAAGGAAGGAAGGAAGGAAAAGGAGAAAATGCTTAGAAATCCTATAACGTACACTTATCTTGAACAGCAGTACATAACTTACATTTGCTAACATAGAAAATCATATTTGATGCTTCTTATGTAACACATATACAAAACAAAGAGACAAAAGACAGTTCTTGCCCTCTAGGAGCTTACAATAAACGGGGGAGACAACACAGAAATAAGTATATGCAAAGCAACCTACAGACAGGACACATAGGAAATATATAACAGAGAGAAGGCATTGGAATTAAGAGAGATTTGAAAAGGTGCCCTAAAGAAGGTAGAATTTTAGTTGGGACTTAAAGGAAGCCAGGGAGATCAGCAGTTAAAGTGGAGGAGGCAGAGTGTTCACTCTCTGAGAATCAGTCCATTTACACTCCATCTGGAAGTAAACGTGACCATTGTGTCGATCATAGTTACTATGTTTCAAAGTTTATTATCTTCATAATATTGCTTTTATTGTATAAATTATTTTCCTGGTTCTGCTTACTTATTCCCTTCATGGTTTCTTTTTTTAATGCGTATTTTTTAAAAATAAATTTATTGTTAGTTTTCAACATTCATTTCCACAATATTTTGAGTTCCAAATTTCACCCTGTGTCTCCCCACCCCCACCCCAAGATGGCATGCATTCTAATTACCCTTTCCCCCAGTCTGCCCTACCTCCTATCACCCACAAAGCCCTCTTACCCCTCCCATTTTTCTGGTAGGGTAAGATTGATTTATTTCTATACCCCATTGCCTATATATCTTATTTCGCAGTTGCACATAAAAAACATTTTTAACATCCATTTTTAAAACTTCCATTTCCAAATTCTCTCTCTTCGCTCCCCACCAACCCTCATTGAGAAGGCAAATAATTTGATATAGGTTATAGACATGTTATAAATCTCTCTTCTCAAAACTAGTCCAAGGTCAGCTACCACACTGATGGCAAATTCTTCAATTTGAAAATTCTACAAACTGGGGTGGCTAGGTGGCACAGTGAGGAGAGCACCAGCCCTGGAGCCAGGAGGAACAGAGTTCAAATTTAGCCTCAGACACTTAACATTAACTAGCCGTGTGACCTTGGGCAAGTCACTTAACCCCAATTGCCCTGCCTTCCCTCCTCCAAAAAAAGAAAAAAGAAAAAAAGGCCACAAGCCAAGACCAAAGTGCAGGGAGTGTTGAAGTATGATTTTCTTTTTGCAAATGATTGTGCACCCAGTGCAGCCTCTGAAACTGAGATGCAACAAAGTATGGATCAATTCTCTGCTGCTTGTACTAATTTTGGCCTAACACCACCAAGAAAACACATATACTCCATCAGCTACCACCATACCATCCAGCAAATGGAGAAATTTTGAATGCTGTGGATATGTTCACTTCCCTTGGTAGTATACTTTCCAGGGATGTACACATTGATAATGAGGTTAATGCATGCATTGCCAGAGCTAGCTCAGTGTTTGGGAGGCTCTGAAGGAAAGTATGGGAGAGAAGAGGTATTAAACTATTTACCAAACTGAAGGTCTACAGAGCCACTGTGCTGACCTCATTGTTGTATGCCAGTGAAACTTAAGCCCCTGTTGAAAGGATATATAAACTGTGCAGCCTGACCCCAAAAGTGAGCTTAGTTGCTGACTGCCACTCCCAAGCATTCATATGCATGACTACCCACTTTGAGAGAAATGAGAAATAAACATGCGTATAGCCTAATTCTGCCAGTCTTTCTTAGATTGAACCCCAGAGATAGACAGTATGTATAATATAAATGAAAAGAATGAAAACTCTACACTGAATGCTATATAATTATTACGATCAATCTTGGCCCTGAAGAAGTGGGAAAACAAAATACCATTTCCTTTCATTGCAGAGATGGATGCTTATACTGCTTATCCTGTCAGATTTCGATAGGTTGCTTAGTTTTGTTAAGTCACTATATTCCTTTTTCTTTTTAAACCTATGTTACATAGGATAGCTCACTGGGTAGGATCTTATCAATAAAAATAAAATGAGAATAGAAAAAAGAACACAAAGTTCCTTCCCTACAGAAACCTTCTACTTTAATAGACATGGACTAGAAAAGAAAATTTAACTGTCTAAATAAAATAATTTCCGTTCTTTTATCCTTCCTTTTTCCTATACTTTTCCCTACTTTTCCTATCTATGTACCTTAACCATTTCCCTACTTTTCCTATCTATGTGTACCTTAAGTTTTCAACTCTCTCAATCTGTAGATCCTAAAACTAAGTATACTAATAATAGTTCACATTAATATATTGGGGTCAGGTTGGGGAATAGTTTATAAATACCTTAATGTGAAATAACAACAACACAAAATCCTAAATTACTATGAAGTACAATGTTAAATACAGTGAACAAATGATCGCATCACATTTCCTTCATGTTTTATGATTGTATTTATTCTAAATGACAATGGTACTATCCATTTAGTGTAAACAGTCAGTCAATGATAATGACTCACATTTTAATACTATGTTCAGTTTTGCAACTGGTAACAACCTCAAGAAGTAAGAAGAGTCAATATTATTATCGCTATTTTAAAGATGAGGAAATTGGGGTTCTGGGAATTTAAGTGACTTAAGTCACCAGTAAGTATCTTAGCAGGGTTTCAGACCCAAGCATCTGGATTCCAGACATTTGACAACATACAGCAATACTGTACACTAACAGTCCCCCAATTGCATAACAAAAAGAGAAGGTATTATTTTTTCTCACTTCTTCTCCAGGGCAAAGCTTGACCACTATAATAATATTATTTCAGTCTGGGGTTTTCATTCTTTTCATTTCTACGGTGCATATATATTTTTATGGTTCTTTCAATGTTCTTTCTACTATAATATTTTGTTTCTTTACTAATTATAATTTATATGTTATAAAGAAATAGAGTAAAAAATATCAGGCACACATAGATCAGAAAATACATGGTAGTGAAATTGATGAATAACATGTGATCAGCACAAGAGTTGTATTGGTATAAAAAAAATGAAAATATCAGAGGAAAGCCTCTAGGACATTAAATGTTTTCTTCATGAAGAATTTATAGAATAAAAATTTCAGGGGAAAAGATGGCACTGGAAAGTTGATGACCAAACCCTTTAGTGGGAGAACCCATGCTGATAAGAAAAAAGATTTACTGGAATATTTCTATTGAAATACATTCCACCCAATCCTAGAGTGATCTACTTTCTTTTCTATAGCACATAATTTGTGTGTTAAGCATTCCTAATTACAAGCTTATGTTTTTTTGTGTTTATGTCATCCATCTAACCAAATTTTAAGTTCTTACAGTTAATGGAAGGGTCCTCTCATGTGAATGATTTCAATAACTTCCTAATCAATTAGCATTTTCTAACAGATTTTTCTGTACTTTGTAAAAATTTAGAGCCAGAAGGGACATCAACAAATCCAGTCCATTCTACACATTAAAGGAATTTACACTATAACAAATCTGACAAGTGGTCCTCCAGACTCTACTCCAAGATCTCCAAGGAGGGCAAATTCACCAATCCCAGGGGCAAACAATTATTTTTCAGGCAACTGTAGTTATTTTCCTGATGTCAAACCTAAGTTTTGACATATATATACAGCCTATACAGCTTTGACTCATGAATTGGAACCATGAATATAGGCTTCATTCAACCCAAGAAAAACTGTAAATATAAAAAAAAAATATTTTTAAATATTTTTAAAACTATATGATTATATCAATAGGTACTGACAAAGTTTATGACAAAATTCAGGAACCACTTCTATTAAAATACTGTAAAGCACAGGAACAAATGGACCTTTCCTTAATATCTGCTGCTAGATGGCACAGTGAACATAGTGCTAGACCTGGAGTCAAGAAAATCTGAGTTCAAATCCAGACTCACAAGTTAAGATTCTGGGCAAGTCATTTGACCTCTGTAAAGTATCCCAATCTCTCTACTGATCTCTAATCTTGGATCTCCAACTGCCTTTCAAACATCGCAAACTGGATGTCCAGTAGACATTGTAAACGCAATATATCAAAAACAGAGCTCATTATCTTACTCCCTAAATCCCACCAAAAATCTTTGCTATTTCTGTAGAGGGTAATACATCCTACCAGTCCCTTAGTATCACAATCTAGGAGTCATCCTTGATTCCTCATTATTTCTCACACACTACCCTGTCCCAGTCAATCTGTTGCCAAAGCCTATCAATTTCACCTTTAAAACATCTCTCAAACCTGTCCCCTTCTCTTCTCTGACAATGCTACCATCCTTCCACAGGCATTAATCACCTCACAACTTGATTATTGCAATAGCCTACTGGTGGCTCATCTGCCTCAATTCCCTCCATCTTCTATTCAGCCACTAAAGTAAATTTTCCTAAAATGCAGGTCCAATCATGTCACACGCCCTACTCAGTAAATTCCAGTGGTTTTCTATTGCCTCCAGGAACAAATATAAAATGTTCTTTTTGGCATCCATTTGGTATGATCTAGCCCCCCACCCTCCACCATCTTTCCAGTCTTCTTACATCTTACTCCTTTACATGTACTCATCAATTAAGTGACACTAGTCTGCTGGCAGTTCCAAGAACAAGACACTCTATTTGTCCACTCTAGGCTTTCCCTCTGGCTATCCTCTAGGCCTGAAATGAACTCCCCCCATTGCTCCCTCTACTGACCTGTCTGAATTCCAACTAAAATCCCACCTTCTTCAGGAAGCTTTCCCCAGCCTATCTTAATTCCAGTGACTTTGTTCTGCTAATTATCTCCTGTGTATCCTCTACATCTTGTTTTGTATATATTTGTTTGCATGTTGTGTCCCACATTAGATTGCAAGCCCCTAGAAGGCAGGAACCATCTTTTGTCTCCTTTTTCTATCTCCATCCCTTAGGACTGACAAATAGCAGGCACTTAATAAATGTCTATTGATTGAGAAGAAAGAGGGAAGGAAATCAAAGTAAGGGGAATTTAAAGCTTAATTAAGTGAAGTTATATATATATATTAGTCCTAAGTAAACATACTCTAAGGAGATATAAAAAATATCATTGTTAGTTCTTTTTGTGGAGGCAAAGAATTGGAAAGAGGGGGAGTCTAACAATGGGGAAATCATTGAACAAGTTATGATATGTAGGTGTTATTCCTTCCACTGGTTACTCCCTCCACTGATGTCCACTGTGTGCAAAGTGCCACCAGATCTCGTGATTAACTTCAAGGCCATCAATGGTGATTCATATCAGTTTACTTCAAACTTTCAGAGTTTCTATGGCCCAAGGACTACTTCCCTCAATCTGTTCTCTCATATCCTCCCCCATCATCCCCCTAACTTTCTAGTAGGACAAGATAGGTTTCAATACCCCAGTACCTGTATATCTTATTTCCCAGTTGCATGTAAAAAAACAATTTTAAACATTTGTTTTTAAAACTTTAAGTTCCAGATTTTTGCACTTCTTCCCCCTTCACCCATCACCACTGGGAAGATAAGCAATTCAATACAGGATGTACATGTGCAGTTACCCAAATAATTTCCACAATATGTTTCCCTCCCTCCTATCCCGTCCCCCACTTATTCTATTTTCTCCTTTGTTCCAATCCCTTTTCAAAAAGGTTTGCTTCTAACTACACTCTCCCCCAATTTGCCCTCCCCTCTATTATCCCCCCTCTTATCTTCTACACCCCTATTTTTCTGTAAGGTAAGATACTCAATTGAGTGTGTCTATTATTCCCTCCTTAATCCAAATTCAATGAGAATGAATTGTTGTCCCATTGTTGTCCCATTCCCTTTCACCTTCCTGATCTTCCCCTCCATTGTAACAGTTTTCTCTTGCCTCTTTTATATGAAATAATTTACCCTAATCTATCTCTCCCTGTCTCCTTCTCCTAATAAATTCCTCTTTCTCCTCTTAATTTTATTTTTTAGATATCATTCCTTCATATTCAACTCATCCTGTACCCTCTATGTATACATGAATATATATGCCCACACTCACACATATATTTATATACACCCTCATATACATATATATGTATGTATATCTATCTATCTATCTATCTATATATATATATATATGTACATATATTCCCTTCAACTATCCTCATATTGAAAAAAGTCTTATAAGTTACAATTATTGTTTTTCTATGTAGAAATGTAAATAGTTCAACTTTAGTAAGTTCCTTATGTTCTCTTTCTCCTATTTACCTTCAAATACTTCTCTTGCTTTTTGTGTTTGAAAGTCAAATTTTCTGTTCAGCTCTGGTTTTTTCATCAAGAATGCTTGAAAATCCTCTATTTTATTGAATGACCATATTTTCCCCTGTAGCATTATATTCAGTTTTGCTGGGTAGGTGATTCTTGGTTTTAGTCCTAACTCCTTTGACCCCTAGAATATCATATTCCAAGCCCTTCAATCTCTTAATGTAGAAGCTGCTAGGTCTTGTGTTATCCTGATTGTGTTTCCACAATACTCAAATTGTTTCTTCTGACTGTATTTTCTCCTTGATCTGGGAACTCTGGAATTTGGCTATAACATTCCTAGGAGTTTTCTTTTTGGGATCTTTTTCAAGAGGTGATCAGTGAATTCTTTCAATTTCTATTTTGCCTCTGGTTGTAGAATATCAGGGCAATTTTGCTTGGTAATTTCTTCAAAGACAATGTCTAGGGGGCGGAGTCAAGATGGCAGAGTAGAAACAGCACTTCCCCAGAGCTCCAGCCCACACCACTTCAAAATTATGTAAAAAGGGGGACTATGAACAACCTCTGGAGTTCCAGAACCCACAAAATGACACAGAGAAGCTAACCTCCCACTGAGGACAGTCCTGAAGCCCAGCAAGGAAAGGCCAGCACAGAGCTCTGGGAGCCAAGCCCAGGCCCTCGTGAGTCGAGGTTTTAGCCCCAGGGTGGTGGGTCCAGCAACCAGCTGGAGGGACCCCAGAACACCAGAAGCTGTAGAATATCCAGAATTATCAACACATGGATGCCTAGGACAATGTGAGAGATCAGTGCCCTATGGACTTTGGGACTGGTTGGGAGAATGTGTCAGCTTCTTCCCCTGGAGGGTCAGAAGTTGCTGAGGAGACTGAGCAGCTTGCACCACGATGCCACCTTGCAGCTTTAGTTCTTGGCCTACAAACTGTAGGGGGATCCAGCAATCAGTCTGGGGGGTAAGAGCTCTTGCTTTAACCTTCTTGGATCTGGATTGCAGTCTGGGGTGGAGGTCCTGGGGTGTGTGACCAGCTTGCCAGAGTGTGTGGGGGCTTAAGGGAGGGCGCCCAACTAATACCTCTGGAAGTTGAGAAAACTCCAACTTTTGGGATGAAAGCTCCCCTGGCTAGGGGCAAAGTCCTACTGTGGCAACAAGCTCAAAAGTCAAGTAATTGAGTGGCAACATGACTAGGCAAAGGAAACAAAATAAATAGAAAAATTCAACATTAGACTCCTATTTTGGGGGCAAAGAGGATGAAAGCATGGAACAGGAGGAGGACTGTGAGGTCAGAACTACTGCACCAAAAGCTGCAAATGAAAGCACAATCTGGTTACAGGCCATAGAGGACCTTAAGAAGCAGATAAGAGAAGTGGGGCGGGGGGGAAATTGGAAAGAGAAATAAGATGCAAGAAAAGTTTGAAATGACAGTCAACAGCCTGACTGAGGAAAAAGCACCTTAAAAATAGAATAACTCAAATGGCTAAAGAGGCCCAGAAAGGCAATGAGGAGAAGAATGCCTTAAAAAGCCGAATTTGCCAGATGGAAAAAGAATCTCAAAAGTTCGCTGAGGAGACTCATTCCCTCAGAATTAGACTGGAGCAAATGTAAGCTAGTGACTTTATGAGAAATCAAGATGCTATTAAGCAGATGCAAACAAATGAAAGAATAGAAGGCAATGTGAAATATCTCATGGGAAAAACCACTGACCTGGAAAATATATTCAGGAGAGACAATCTAAAAATTATTGGACTACCTGAAAACCATGATCAAAGAAAGAATATAGAAACCATCCTTCAAGAAATTCTCAAGGAAAATTGCCCAGATGTTTTCGAACCAGCAAGCAAAATAGAGGTTGAATGAATCCACTGATCACCTCCTGGAAAAGATCCTAAAAAGAAAACTCCTAGGAATGTTGTAGCCAGGTTCCAGAATTCCCAGATCAAGGAGAGAATATTACAAGCAGCCAGGAAGAAACAATTTCAATATTGTGGAAACACAATCAGCATAACCCAGGATCTGGCAACTTCTACACTCAAGGATTGAAGGGCATGAAATATGATATTCCACAGGTCAAAGGACCTGGGACTAAAACCAAGAATCACTTACCCAGCAAAACTGAGTATCATGTTTCAGGGGAAAATTTGGTCATTCTGTGGAATAGAGGACTTTCAAGCATTCTTGAAGAAAAAACCAGAGTTGAATAGAAAATTTGACATTCAGATACAAGAAGAAAGAGATGCTTGAGAAGGTAAACAGGGAAAAGAAATCAAAAGGCACTTATCAAAGTTGAACTATTTACATTCCTACAGGGAAAAACAATAACTGTAACTGATGAAACTTTTCTCAGTATGAAAATAGTTGAAGAAGGGTATATGGGCATATGAATACATATGTGAATGTGTGTATATATGTTTTCAGGTATACATAGATAGAGGGCACAGGTCGAATTTAATAGGAAGGGATGATACTTAAAAGGTGAGTTTAAGAGGTGAGAGAGTAATGTGGTTAGGGGGAATGGGGAGAGACAATGGGGTGAACTGTCTCTTGTAGAGGAGGCAGGGGAAGGTGGTTGCAGGGTAGGGGAGGAACAGGAAGGCAAAAAGGCAAAACCTTATTCTCATTGAATTTGGACCAGGGAGAGAATGACAGGCATACTAAATAGGATGTCCCACCCTACAGGAGTATGGTGGGGAGGGGGATGGGGGAAGGTGGTGGAGGGGAGGGAGGGCTGAGGGGGAGGGAAGTTGGAGGCACCCACTTTTGAAAAGGGACAGGATCGAGCACCAGCCCTGGAGTCAGAAGGACGTGAGTTCGGATCTGGCCTCAGACACTTAACACACACAAAAAACAAAAACCTAGCCATGTGACCTTGGGCAAGTTACTTAACCCCAATTACCCTCCAAAAAGCAAAAAAAAAAGGGGGGGGGGGACAGGATCAAGGTGGGGAGTGGACCAGGTGGAAGGTGGGATGGGTGGGAGGGAAATATAGTCAGTCTTTACAATATATCTACTATGGTAATGTTTTGTATAGCTACACATGTACACCATGTACTGAATTGCTTATCTTCCTTTTAAAATCAAATTTAAAAAAAAATATATATATATATATATACACACTATGATAATACTATTTTGCATATAATTGGGAGATAAGATGTGCAGGCAATGGGGCATAAGGATTCGCCTCGCCCTACTGGAAAAGTTGAAGGGGGAATGGGAGAAGAGATGGGAGAGAGTATATTGGTTCTATCCTGTATGATTGTTATTCTGGGGTGGTGGGTAGGGGAAAAATGGGGGAAAAAATTGTAACTCAAAATCTGATGGAAATGGATGATGTAAACCAGAAGTTAATAAAGCATTTGGAAAAAAAGACAGTGTCTAGGCTCTTTTTTTGAACATAGCTTTCAGGTAGTCCAATAATTTTTAAATTATCTCTCCTGGATCTATTTTCCAGGTCAGTGGTTTTTCCAATGAGATATTTCACTTTGCCTTCTATTTTTTCATTTGTTTGTATCTGTTTTATAGTATCTTGATTTCTCATAAAGTCATTAGTTTCCAATTGCTCCAATCCAATTTTGAAGGAGTTATTCTCTTCAGTGAGTTTTTGAAATTCTTTTTCCATTTGGAAAATTCGGCTTTTAAAGGCATTCTTCTCCTTATTGGTTTTTTTGGGCCTCTTTTGCCATTTGAATTAGTCCATTTTTAAGGTGTTATTTTCATCAGTGTATTTTTGGGTGTCCTTTAGCAGGCTGTTGACTCGATTTTCATGATTTTCTTGCATCATTCTCATTTCTCTTCCCAATTTTTCCTCCACTTCTCTTACTTGATTTTCAAAATCCTTCTTGAGCTCCTTCATGGACTGTAATCAGTTCATACTTTTCTTGGATGCTTTTGATGCAGGAGTTCTGACTTCACTGTCTTCCTCCTGCTCCATGCCTTGATCCTTTTGGTCCCCCAAAAAAGATTTTATGATCTGTTTGTGCTTCCATTGCTTGCTCTTATTGCCAGCCAATTACTTGACTTTTGAGCACTTTGCCATCGTATAACTCTGCTTTCAAAATGGAGAGAGCTATGTCCTAAATCACTGGGGTTTTCACAGCTGCTGGAGCAATTAAGAGGGCACCTTCTCTACAGCCCCCACAAGCTCTGACTCATTGGTCTTACACCCCAGGACCACCATCCAAGACCGTGACCCAGATAGAAGCAGGTCAAAGCAAGAGTGATCACCCTCTGAATGGTTGCTTGGTCCCCCCACAATCTGCAGGCCAGGAGCTCTGGAAGCAGCTACATGGTGGCAGCTGCACCATCACTGCACCTCTGATCACTTTTTGCCCTGGGGGCAGGGTCTGGACCTCACTCTTTCATCCCCCCCGTTACAACAGAGTTCCACACTGACCTTTTACTTTGTCTTTGTAGTTTATGGGTTCAGGAGTCTGTAAACTACCACAGCTACTGACAATTCACTCTCCTGAAGTCTGCTCAGGCCACCACTAGTCAGGGCTGCCCTGAAGCTAAAACCACATGGCTCATGCAGGCCTGTACTTGCCTCCCAGCTTGGTGTGATAGACCCTTCCTGTCCATCTGCTGGGCTTCCTTCAGCGGGAGACTTGTCTCTCTCTGTCACTTTGTGGGTTCTGTAGCTCTAAAGTTTGTTTAGAGTCATTTTTTACACTTATTCGAAGTCTAAAGGGTTATTTTGTAGAGTTAGAAAATTAATAGCAAAATTCATATGGTATGGGTGGCTAGGTGGATCAGTGAATAGAGTACCAGCTCCAGAGTCAGCCAGACCTGAGTTCAAATCCAGCCTCAGACACTTAATACAAAACAAGCCGTGTGACCTTGGGCAAGTCACTTAACCCCAATTGCCCTATGTTCTCCTCTCCAAAAAAAAGCAAAAAGAAAAATCTAAAAAAAAAATTCATATGGTAATAGAAAAGATCAAGACTATCCAGGAAATTAAGTTTTAAAAATGTAGGCAGGAAGGTAGATATCAAACTATTCTACAAAACAGTAATTATCAAAACAATATTAGGTGTAAAATATATGGAAGCAAATGAGCACAGAAGTCTAATATAAGATAAACTAAAAAATCCCAGCTATTCAGGCAAGAAATCACAAGTTAACAAAAAACTTCTGGGAAATTGGAAAACAGTTTGGCAGGGAAGGAGAGAGAGAAACAGTGCCATTGTAGGAATTTGTTTTTCTTGCCCATACACATTTATAACAGAAATTTTGTTTTCTTGCTTTGTTAATTGAAAGACTAAGACATGGGAGAGAGAAAAGGTAGACCTGAAAATAAGATTTAATTTTAAACATGAATTGATAGATAGAAAGATACCCAGGGAGGAAGGAAAGAGCTATACCCCTTCATCAACAGAAGGAACCACATCATCAATTGGTGAAATCTGAGAAAGAGACTATGACAGACACAGTGGCAATTTTGCCAAATACAGCTATCCACAATAATCAGCACTCTGGACAAGGTAGTGCTAGGTGAAAAGTGGTGCTGAGTGGTGGGCAGAGTGTGATGACATCCTCCCTCCTAAGGAATTTTTGATTTGGCTCTTGAACAATGGCGTTGGTAAAAAGAAATAAATGAATAAAAATAAATTGTATCTATTGTGAGTCTAGGAGAGACAGTAAAACTGTACCACAACATTCAGGAGTAGGTTAAAAGGGAATCTTTAGCCCCACTCCAGCCCAAGGTATTCCCCAAAGTCCCTACTCCAGTTATATATAAAGAAATATTTGACCCTCAAATTCAAATGATCATTATTATACATGGATAATCCCAATAGATCAATGGAGGCACACAAGTTTTTATGAGACATTTCAGGGAAAGGCCAGTTAGGTAAGGGACACAATGAACCCTAGGGAACTGATAACATGCATGGGTGCTTACAGAAATACCTATGATAATTACGATTTGTTTCCATTTGCATTTCTCTTTTTATTAGTTATCAGGAATATTCTTCCATATGATTTACATTTGATTTGCAAATACTCCAGACCACAGAAACATAAGAAATATAAATAAATTCAGCTACCAAGGAAAGCAAAAAAAATAACAAAATTAACTTATATCTGGAGGTAATTAAAAGAGAAAAAAATATCAATGGTGTTTGTTCTTTTTTAAAGGAATTAAAACAGAGAGAATATTAGGAAATTTTTTCTAAAATCATAAAAGAGGATTAAAATGAAAGTGCATTTTAATAGGACATATGACAGAGGAGGAATAGGCCTGAAAGACCACAGATAAAGCTTCATACCACTCCCTATCACCCCCTAACACAAAGCTAAACTAATATATATATATATATATATATATATATATATATATATTTTGGTGCAACTATACTTCAGAAGATGAGTGTTCATAAAAGAAGAAAGGAGTAGAAGGTAAAGGAGGATGGATAATGTATCCTAATTAGGTCAGCACTGAGGAATGAAAGGAAAATAATTAATATATTCTCTCAGAAAGAAGAGGAGTTATAGGAAAATGGGTATACTGGCACAGGGAGAATTTAAAATAGAAGAAAACAAAATAGAAAATCTCAAGACAATAGTAGGAGTGTGACTCACTTAAGAACTATACTACAGGGAGAGAAATATTCTATAATGAGAGATGAGAACATTAAATAGGTATAATCTGTAGGGATTTGATGCCCAGGGAGTACACTACTTCTCAAAAAGTGTTGTTCATCCAGAAAAGACACCTTTCCTCAAAAGCAACAAAATCAGAGCTTTAGGGGATACTGATATCCAGAAGAGTGGAAAGGCATGGACATGCAGAGGAGACTGCATGACATTGGGGGAAAGAAAATGATCACTAAGAGGAGAGGGGGTTAGAACAAGAGAATGAGACTATATAATAACAAACAATAAAACAGATATACCATTGGTTAATTTGATTAAAAAGAAGAAAGAAGAAAACCAAATTACCAGTATCAAAAGTGAAAAGGGTGAATGAAACTTTTCATTTTCAAAAATGAAAAGGGTGAATTCATCACCAATTCACCAGCAATGATAAGCGAATTAAAGTAATAATTTGAAGCTATTTTTCCAAAAATAAAATGCCAATAAATCTGATAGTCTAAGTGAAATATATGAATATTTACAAAAACATACATTGGGTAGCTTAAAAGAAGAAGAAATAGAATACTTAACCTTATTTAGGGGAAAACTTGAATAAGGCATCAATGACCTCCCTAAGAAAAACATCCGCAGGGCTAGATGGATTTATAAGTGAATTCTGTCAAACACTACAGAACAATTTATTCCAATACAAAAACAGAGAAAAAAACTATAGTCCAAGGGTAGGGAACCTGGAGCCTAGAGGTCACATGTGGCCCTTAAGGTCCTCAAGTGTGGTCACCAGGCTCAGACACTAGGACCATGTGGGATTTTTACCAGGAATACAGGGAACATTCAATATTAGGAAAACTATCAACATAATTGACCATATCAATAATAAAACCAATAAAAATCATACGATTATCTCAACAAATGAAGAAAAAGCTTTTAAAAAATACAGCACCCATTTCAATTAAAAACACTAGAGAGCATAGGAGTAAATGGAGTCTTCCTTAAAATGATAAATGTGTTGTTTATTCTAAAACCATCAGAAAGAATAATCTATAATAGGGGAAAGCCAGAAGACTTCCCAATAAGATCAGGTGTGAAGCAAGGATGTCCAATATCACCAGTATTATTCAATATTGCACTAAAAATGCTAGATGTAGCAATTAAAGAAAAAGAAACTGAAGGAATTAGAAAAGGCAATGAGGAAACAAAACTATCACTCTGCAGATAATATGATGTATACTTAAAGAATTCTAGAGAATCAAATAAAAATTATTTGAAATAATTAACGACTTTAACAGAGTTGCAGAATATAAAATAAACTCACATAAATCACCATTTCTATGTATTATCAGCAAAACCTGGCAACAAGAGAAAGTCCATTTTGGGTGGCTAGGTAGCACAGCGAGTAGAGCGTCGGCCCTGGAGTCAGAAGGACCTGAGTTCAGATCCGGCCTCAGACACTTAACACAAACAAAAACCTAACCGTGTGACCTTGGGCAAGTTACTTAACCCCAATTGCCCTCCAAAAAAGCAACAAAAAAAAAAGAGAGAGAGAGAGAAAGTCCATTTAAAATAAGTGTAGAATAAATAAAGTACTTGGGAATCTATCTGCAAAGATAAACCCACACAAATAAAGTCATATATAAACAATTGGAAAATTATCAATTGCTCCAGGATAGATTGAGCTAATATTATAAAAATGACAATTCTACCTAAATTAATTTACTTATTAAGTGTCAAAATGACAAAAAAAATTCTTTTTCTTGCTATACTTTGTTTTTTTATCAAATGCTTTATTAACTTCTAGTTTACATCATTCATTTCCACAAGATTTTGAGTTACAAATTTTCTCCCCGTTTTTCCCCCACCCACCACCCCAAAATAGCAATCCCACTGGATATCCCATCCTCCAACCTGCTCTCTCCCATATCTTGTCCCATACCCCCTCCAAGTTTCCAGTAGGTAACTGTGGATCTCTATGCCCCAGTGCCTGTATATGTTATTTCCCATTTATATGTAAAATAATATTAATAGTATATATGTGTATATATATTTTTTAAAAAAAATTTGATTTTAAAATGTTGAATTCCAGATTCATTCCCTTCCTCCCTTGTCACCCACCCTTACTAGGAAGATAAGCAATTCAATATAGGCTGTACATGTGTAGCTATGCAAAACATATTGTAAAAGACTGACTATATTTCCCTCCCTCTTATCCCACCTCTTACTTGTTCTACTGTCTACTTTGATTCTGTCTTTTTTCAAAAGTGGGTGCTTCTAACTTCCCTCCCCCCAGCCTGCCCTCCCTTCCATCATCTACCCTCTTATTCCCTTCCCCCCTACTCTCCTATAGGGTGAGGTATCCTATTTAGTCTGTATGTCATTCTCTCTCTAAGCCAAATTCAATGAGAATAAGGTTGACCCATTCCTTTTTTTTTTTTTTTTGCTTTTTGGAGGGCAATTGGGGTTAAGTAACTTGCCCAACGTCACATGGCTAGGTTTTTGTTTGTGTGTGCGTTAAGTGTCTGAGGCCAGATTCGAACTCAGGTCCTTCTGACTCCAGGGCCAATGCTCTACTCACTGCACCACCTAGCCACCCCCCACCCATTCCCTTTTGACTTCCTGTTCTTCCCCTCCTTTGTAACCATTTTCTCTTACCTCTTCTATATGAGATAGTTTACCCCAATTTGTCTCTCCCTATCTCCTCTCATTATGTTCCTCTCTCACCTCATAATTTCACCTTTTAAGTTTCATCCCTTCCCATTGAACTGGTCCTGTGCCTTCTATCTATGCATACCTGTACATATGCACACATTCACATATGTATTCATACGCCTATATGCCCTCCTATATAGACATATATATATGTAAGTGTGTACGTATATATATGTGTGTGTGTGTGTGTGTGTGTGTGTGTGTGTGTGTGTGTGTGTGTATGTGTGTGGCGGGGTGGGTGTGGGTGTGGGTGTGTATGTGTGTGTGTTTGTATGTGTGTGCGTGTATATACATATAATCCCTTCAATTATTCTCATACTGAAAAAAGTTTCATAAGTTACATTTATCGTTTTTCCATGTAGGAATGTAAATAGTTCAACTTTGATAAGTTCCTTATGATTGCTTTTCTCTGCTTACCTTCTCATGCTTCTCTTGCTTCTTGTGTCTGAATGTTAAATTTTTTATTCAATTCTGGTTTTTTCATCAAGAATGCTTGAAAGTCCTCTATTCCACTGAATGACCATATTTTCCCCTGAAACATGATGCTCAGTTTTGCTGGGTAGGTGATTCTTGCTTTTATTCCCAGCTTCTTTGACATCTGGAATATCATATTCCAAGCCCTTCAATCCCTGAGTGTAGAAGGTGCCAGATCCTGTGTTATCCTGATTGTGTTTCACAGTATTCAATTTTTTTCTTCCTGGTTGCTTGTAATATTTTCTCCTTGATTTAGAAACTCTGAAACCTGGCTATAATATTCCTAGGACTGTTCTTTATAGGATCTTTTTCAGGAGGTAATTGGTGGATTCTTTCAACCTCTATTTTGCCTTCTGGTTCTAAAACATCAGGGCAATTTTCTTTGAGAACGTCTTGAAGGATAATTTCTAGGTTCTTTTTTTGATCATGGCTTTCCAGTAGTCCAATAATTTTTAAATTATCACTCCTGGATCTATTTTCCAGGTGAGCAGTTTTCCCAATAAGATATTTCACATTGCCTTCTATTTTTTCATTTGTTTGGATCTGTTTCACAGTATCTTGATTTCTCATAAAGTCACTAGCTTCCATTTCCTCCAATCTAATTCTGAAGGAATTATTCTTTTCAGTGAGCTTTGAGATTCTTTTTCCATCAGGCAAATTCGACTTTTTAAGGCATTCTTCTCCTCATTGGCTTTTTGAGCCTCTTTGCCATTTGAATTAATCTATTTTTAAGGTGTTATTTTCTTCAGTCAGGTTGTTGACTCATTTCATCATTTGCTTGCATCATTCTCATTTCTCTTTCCAATTTTTCCTCCACTTGTCTTATTTGGTTTTCAAAATCCTTTTTAAGCTCCTTTATGGCCTGTAACCAGCTTGTATTTTTCTTGGAAGCTTTTGGTGCAGGAGTTCTGGCTTCACTGTCTTCTTCCTATTCCATGCTTTGATCTTTTTTATCCCCAAAATAGGAGTCTAATGTTGGATTTCTCCATTTGCTTTACTTCCCTCATTTACTCATGTTGCCACTCAATTAATTGACTTTTGAGTTTTTTGCCACAATAGGACTCTGCTACCAGACAGGGGAGCTTTGCCCCAAACACTGGGGTTTTCTCAGCTGCTGAAGCTATTAGTTGGGTGCCCTCTCTGAAGCCTCCACACACTCTGGCAAGCTGGTCACACACCCCAGGACCTCCACCCTAGACCACAATCCAGATCCAAGCAGGTTAAAGCAAGAGCAATTACCCCTCAGACTGGTGGCTTGGTCCCTCTACAAACTGAACACCAGGAGCTGAAGCTGTCATGTGGTGGCAGCTACACAGCCACAGTACCTCAGTGGCTTCTCTCTCCAGGGGATAAAGGCCTATGCACTCCCTAACTACTGGATCCCAATGTCCACACTGCACTGACCTCTAACTTTGTCCTTAGCATCTATGGGTTGATAATTCTGGAAACTGCCACAGCTGCTGGTAATCTGAAGTCCCTCCAGCTGGCGGCTGGTCAGGCCCGCCCCAGGGCTAAATCCTCTGGCTCTTGCAGGGCTGGGGTCAGCTCCCAAAGCACTGTGCTGGTTACTCCCTGGCAGCCTGCGGGGCTGTTCTCAGTAGGAGGTTAGTTTCTCTGTATCATTTTGTGGGTTTTGTAGCTCCAAAGTTTGTTCAGAGTCACCTTTTACATGAATTGAATGTGGTGGGAGCCAGAGCTCAGCAGAAGTCCTGTTTCTACTCCCCCATCTTGACTCTGCCCCCCCCCCAAAAAAATTCTTTGATAGAGCTAGAAAAAATAAAATTCATCTGGAAGAACAAAAGATCAAGAATATCAAGGAAATAAAGAAAATAAAATGTAAAGGAAGGTGGCCTCACTGCACCAGATATAAAACTATATTATAAAGCATCAGTCATCAAAACTCTCTGGTACTGGCTAAGAAACAGAGTGGTGGATAGGTGGATTAGATTAGTTACACACAACATAGTAATAAATGGCCATATTAATCTACTGTTGGATAAACCCAAAGGGCCCAGCTTCTAAAATATTAACTCACCATTTGACAAAAATTGCTGGGGAAACTGGAAAATACTATGGTAGAATCTAGATATAGACCAACATATAGACCCTATACCAGGATGATGTCAAAATCGTTACATGAATTAGATGTAAAGGGTGATACTATAAGCAAATTAGGGAAACAAGAGGAGGAAAGAAGGAAAAGCTGAAAGCTTCATTTCTAAAATATATAGAGAACTGAGGCAAATTTATAAGAATACAAGTTATTCTCCAATTGATAAATGGCCAAAGGATATGAACAGTCAGTTTTCATATGAAGAAATCAAAGCTATCTACAGGTATATGGGGAAAAAATGCTCTAAATCACTATTGATTAGAGAAAAGAAAATTTAAAAAGCAATTCTGAGATACTACCTCACACCTATCAGACTGGCTAATATGACAGAAAAGGAAAAGGAAAATTGTTAGAGAAGATGTGGGAAAATTGGGGCAGAAATGCACTACTGATAGAGCTGAGAACAAATCCAACCATTCTAGAGAACAAAGTAGAACTTTGCCCAAAAGGCAATCAAACTGTACATACCTTTCAATTCACAATACTACTACTAGGTCTATATTCCAAAGAGATTATAGAAAAGTGAAAAGGATCTACATGTGCAAAAGTATTTATATCAGTTCTTTTTGTGGTGGCAAAGGATTAGAAATTTAGGGGATGCCCATCAATTGGGTAATGGCTGAACAAGTTGCAGAATATGAATGTAATTGAAATACTATTGTGTTATAAGAAATGATGATCAGGAAGATTTCAAAAAAACCTAGAAACACTTACAGGAACTGATGGAAAGGGAAGTGCGAAGAACCAGAACACTGGACAGAGTAACAGTGTGTAATGATCAAATATGACTTAGCTCTTCTCAGTAATACAATGATCCAAGACAATTTCGAAATACTCAGGATGGAAAATGTTTTCCATATCCAGAGAAAGAACTGATAGAATCTGAATACAAAGTGAAGAATACTATTTTCTCTTTTTTTCACAATTTTTTCCATTCATTGTTTCTTCTTTTACAATATAACTAACACAGAAATGTGTCTTACATGATTATAAAACAATAACCCATATCATATTGCTTACTGTATTAGAGAAGAGGGAAAGAAGAGAGGAGACAATTTGAAATTCAACATCTTATTTAAAAATATGAATATTAAAAATTGTCATAAAATTTAATGGGAAAAAATAAGTGCTCTTTAAAAGAAAAACAATTAAAATTTAAAAAGAATATCCACTTCCTCTGCCATTCTCCTGTTTTCCCTACCCCTATTTATTCCCAAACTGATCTTACTTTCCTCTCTTCACATTCTTAACCTTATATTTAAGACTATACACTGTCTTCTATATTTTACACTCTTATTCCCTTATCTCATTTTTGGTCATTCCCTCCCAAAGCCCAAACTAAAGTAATGCCTATAATATTCATTTGCCATTCCTACTTTAATTGAAATGCATAAAATTGGAGGAAGTTATACTATTATGCCAACTAGATCCACCACAAATTCATGTTAATTAATCTCACCTGGACTCTTATTGCTCCATAGTCAATCTTTTTACTCTTCTGTAATCCTTAATTTTGTTTACTGTTCTGGTCAAATATATGACCCTTTCCCATGCCCCAATAATGTAATGAAACAAGTTTATTACAATGAAGTCTACTCATACAAAAAATATGAAATATAAACATTTTCACAATGTCACACTTGAGTTCAGATATTTCTTACCTAGATATTTAAGGTCCCTCATTGTATTCTGGGTTTGCTTGTTCCTCCAACCTGGTCTCCTGCTAGGGGTTTTAAGGTCCCAGAGAAAGACTACCATAATACATTCAAACTTTCTCAGTGTCTGAGGGACACTCCTATAGAGTGAAGATTAAGTATTACCTGCTCACCACTCTAACTCTTGAGACCCCATCAATTGTTTTCTGTCTATACAATCAGCCATTTATAATAATGACAATTTTAGCTCTTAACCATAACCATTACTTAATAATAAGGGCAAAAGACATAATATTTTAGATAGTATCTTAAAGCAAATTTGCAAAGAATAAAATACATTGCAATATGCATGTAAATCCAGATCATACTCTCCCACTTAAGCACTGAATAGCTGGTTTGAGCTGTGGGCACACACTTCTCACAAGGAAACACTCCAGCTATGAGAATTGCCAAGTGCTTCATTGTAGTCCTGGACAAAGGGGCACCCTCTAGCAGCTAAGCTGTCACCTGCTTCAGTGTAGCCCTGGGGAAACATAGAAACACCCCAATAGCCTCAGCACACACCAGAGACCACCACCACTAGGACCAGGTAAGCTGCTGGAATCCTATGACCTCCAGCAGCAGCCACACCACAACCCACACCCTCAGCACAACACCAGATGTGAGGGACCCCATGGGCCTCAGGGCAACATCAGTACAGCACTAGGTAAACAGCCAGGACCTGCAACCCCTGGCACAAGAAGCCTGAAACACTGTCCCTTCTATCCCTGGAGCAGAGTTCAAATTGAAAAGAAAGGAAAAAGGCCTCCAAAAGGAGCAGAAAAACAACAACAAAAAGAATCTGACCATTAAAAGTACTATGGTGACAAGAAAGATCAAAATACAAACTCAGAAGAGGACAACAGTGTCAAAACACCTAAAAACCCAAGAAAAAAAAACCCAAAAGAAAAATGGAAAGTAGTATCAAGCCCAGAAAGAACACATAGTAGAGTGGGGCAGAGCCAAGATAACAGACTAAGAGGAGGAACTTGCTTGAGCTTGTTCCCCCAATCACCTACAAATACTGTAAAAAATTACTCTAAACAAATTTTAGAGATACAGAACCCACAAAATGACAGAAGGAAACACATCTCCAGCTGAAGACAGCTTGACATGCCAACAGGAAGGGTTTATCGCTCCAGGCTGGGAGTGGAACACAGTCCCACAAGGCCTGTGGTCAGCATAGCCCAGGCCAGGGTAGATTTCAGGGGACTGAATCATTGCCAGCTGTGGCAGTTTCCAAACTTGTCAACCCACAAAACCCCAAAGATAAAGTAAAAGGTCAGTAGGGAAACACTGTCGGTACTGAGTAAGAGAGGAGTTCAGTCTTGTTCCAGCCATGGGATAATGGCGACAGCAAGCAACAGCAGCTGCTTCCAGAACTCCAGGCCCACAGATGGTGGGGACATCAAGAAGCTGATCAGAGGGCAATTGCAGGCAACTCTTTGCTGGTGCTGAGGCAAGATTCTCTTGCTTTGCTGTGCTTGGATCTGGGTCCCAGTCTTGGGTGGCAGTCCTGGGGTGAGGAGGAGCTCTGGCATGGCAGAGTTTCTTGTGGCTGTGGAGAGAGAGTCCTCCCCATAGTTCTGAGGCAGAAAAAAGTGCTTCTGGCCACTCACACACCAGACCACAGGCCAGAAGAGGAGTAAACACCTTTCCTTCGATCATATCATCTCAAAAGAAGTGAGTAGAAGTAGAAGTAGCTCTGAAAAAAGCTGCACAAAACCCCCAAAATTTAGGACAGAGCACTCTCCACTCTGGAAGCTGAACCCTACTTTGGCAAAGAGCTCAAAAGTCAAATAATTGGCTGGTAAAATGAGAAAAAAGAATGAAAAAAATCAGACTATAGAATCTTTCTTTGGTGACAAAGAAAAACAAATCATACAACTAGAAGAAGACAACAAAGTCAAAACTTCTGCATCAAAAGCCTCCAAGAAAAATATCAATTGGTCAGGTCATGGAGTAACTCCAAAAGGATTCTGAAAATCAAGTAAGAGAAGCAGAGGAAAAATTAGGAAGAAAAATGGGAGTGATGCAAGGAAATCATGAAAAATAAGTCAACAGTTTGCTAAAGGAGGCCCCCAAAAATAGTGAAGAAAATAACACCTTAAAAAATAGACTAAGGGGTGGCTAGGTGGCGCAGTGAGTAGATTGCTGGCCCTGGAGTCAGAAGGACCTGAGTTCAGATCCGGCCTCAGACACTTAACACACACAAACAAAAACCTAGCCATGTGACCTTGGGCAAGTTACTTAATCCCAATTGCCCTCTAAAAAAAAAAATAGACTAAATCCTCAAAAAAAAAAAAAAGAAAAGAAAAGAAATAGACTAAGTCAAATGGCAAAAGAGGTCCACAAAGGCACTGAGAAGAATGCCCTAAAAAGCAGACCTGGCTGAATGGAAAAGGAGCTCCAAAAGAACCCTGGAGAAAATAATTCCTTCAAAATTAGATTGGAACAAATGGAAGTTAATGACATTATGAGAAATCAAGATATTATGAAAGGGATTCAAAAGAATGAAAAAATAGGAGACAATGTGAAATATCTCACTTGGAAAATAGATCCAGGAGAGATAATTTAAAAATAATTGGACTACCTCAAAGTCATGACCAAAAAAAAAAAGAGCCTAGACATTATCTTTCAAGAAATTATCAAGGAAAACTACCCTGATATTCTAGAACCAGAGGGTAAAATAGAAATGGAAAGAATCCACCAATCACTTCTTGGAAAAAAGATCCCAAAAGGAAAACTCCTAAGAATATTGTAGCCAAATTCCAGAGTTCCCAGGTCAAGGAGAAATATTACAAGCAGTCAGAAAGAAACAATTCGAGCGTTGTGGAAACACAATCAGAATAACTCAAGATCTAGCAGCTTCTACATTGGAATATGATATTCTGGAGTTCAAAGAAGCTAGGATTAAAACCAAGAATCACCTACCCAGCAAAACTGAGTATAATACATCAGGGGAAAATGTGGATATTCAATTAAATAGAGGACTTTCAAGCATTCTTGATGAAAAGACCAAGGTAGAACCAAAAATCTGACTTTCAAATACAAGAATCAAGAGAAGTATGAAAAGGTAAACAGGAAAGAGAAATCATAAGGAACTTCTTAAAGTTGAACTGTTTATATTTGTACATGGAAAGATGATATTGTAACTCAGACTTTCCTCAGTATTAGTATAGTTGAAGAGAATATTTGTGTGCATGTGTGCAAGTGTTTCGGGGTAGACAGAGGGCACAGGGTAAGTTGAAGGGATGATATCTAAAAAATAAAATTAAGGAGTGAGAGAAGCATATATTAGGAGGAGAAAGGGAAAGATAGAATAGGGTAAATTATCTCACAAAAAAGAGGCAAGAGAAAGTAGTTACAATGGAAGGGAAGAACAGGGAGGTGAAAGAGAATGAGTCAACCTTACTCTCATTGGATTTGGCTTAAGGAGGGTATAACATACACACTCAATTGGGAGTCTTACCATCCCAGGAAAATAGGGGGAAAGAGGTTTGGGGTGGAAGGGCAGATTGGGGGAGGGGATAGTCAGAAGCAAACACTTTTGAAAAGGGACAGGGTAAAAAGAGAAAATAGACTAAATAGGGGCAGGATAAGATGGAGCAAAATATAGTTAGTCTGTCACAATATGACACTATGGAAATGTGTTGCTTAACTATATATGTATAACCTATATTGAATTGCTTGTCATCTCAAAATTGGGCGAGAGGTAAGAAGGAAAGAAGGGAGAGAATCTGGAACTCAAAGCTTTAAAAACAAATGTTAAAAATTGTTTTTACATGCAACTGGGAAATAAGATACACAAGCAATAGGGTATAGAAAATCTATCTTGCCCTATAGGAAAATAGAAGGAAAGAGGATAAGAGAAGGGGGGAAATTATAGAAGGGAGGGCAGATTAGAGAAAGGGTAATCAGTATGCATATCATCTTGGGGTATGGGGAGGGGAGAGATGGGGAGAAAATTTGGAACTCAAAATCTTGTGTAAATGAATGTTGAAAACTAAAAATAAATTCGGGGTAAAGCATATAGTAGAGCTGAAAAAGGAGCGTAAAAATCATGTAGGAGAGGAAGAAGGAAAAATGGGGGAAAAGAAAGTATATTGATGCAAGAGAATTATTTTAGAAGTCAAAAGTTTTTTTGAAAAAGAAAACAATCACTTAAAAAGTTGAACTGGCCAAATAAAAAAGATACAAAAACTAACTGAGGAAAACAACTCCTTAAAAGCTAGAATTGGGCAAGTGGAAGTTAATGACCATATAAGACATCAAGAATTAATCAAAGAAAAGAATGAAAAAATGCAAGAAAATGTAAAATATCTTATGAGAAAAACAACTGACCTGGAAAATAGATCTACCTGGGACAATGTCAGAATCACTGGACTACCCGAAAGCCAAAATCAAAGAGGACCTGGACAGCATATTTCAAGAAATTATCAAGGAAATCTGCCCTGATATCCTAGAACCAGAAGGCAAAATAGACAGTGAAAGAATCCACTTCAGAATTCACCTCAGGAAAGAGAATCCAAAATAAATACTCCTAGAAATATTATAGTTGGGGCGGAGCCAAGATGGCGGAGTAGAAACAGCTCATCCAAGCCTCTCTGCCCCCAGATTCTCCACAAACTATGTAAAAAAGGACTCTGAAAAACTTCTGGAGCCCCAGCACCCACAGAACGACACAGAGAAGCTAACCTCCCGCTGAGGACAGCCCAGCACCTTGCAGGAAGGACCAGAGCAGTGGTCTGGGAGCCGGCAGCGCGCAGAGCGCAGGAGCCGAGCCGAGCCCAGGTCCACTTGAGCCGAGGTTTTAGCCCCAGGGCGGCAGGGCCAGCAGCCAGCTGGAGGAACCCCAGAACACCAGGAACTGTGTGATTCCAGAATTATCAACATAGACTTGCCTAGGACAAAGTAAGAGGTTAGTGTCCTATGGACTTTGGGACCTGTATTTGGGGAATGCGTCAGCTCCCTCCCCTGGGGGCTAGAAGCCGCTGAGGAGACACGCCATTTTGTAGTTTTCAGAGGCATTTCCAGCTCCCAGCCTACAAATCGTGGGGAGATCCAGCGATCAGTCTTGGGGGGTAATCACTCTTGCTTTAACCTCCCTGATCTGGATTGTGATCTAGGGTGGAAGTCGTGGGTGGGTTTACAGCTTGCCAGAAATGGAAGTTGCCCCCCACACGTTCAGGACGAAAATTCCTCTATCTGGCCTTAAAGCCATAGTGTGGCAACAAGCCCACAAGTCAAGCAATTAAGTGGCAACATGCCAAGGCAAAGGAAACAGAAAACTGCAACCCTAGACTCCTATTTTGGGGGCATAGAGCGGGAAAAGGACTGTGAGGTCAGAAGTCCTGCTCCAAAAGCCCCAGGGGAAACATGAGTGGGTTGTAGAAATATTATAGTCAAATTATAGAACTATCAGGTCAGGGAAGAATTCAGCAAGTGGCCAGAAAAAAATAATGCAAATATAAAGAAGCCACAATCCAGATTACAAAGAATTTGGCTGCTGCAACATTAAAGGACAAGAAACATCATATTCTAGAAAGCAAAGGAGCTAAGACTACAGCCAGCAATCACCTACCTGGCAAAATTAAGCATAATATTTCAAGGAAAAACTGGTCATTCAGTGAAACAGAAGGATCTCAAGTTTTCATAAGAAGTAGACAAGAACTGATCAAAAAATTTGATGTTTAATATCAAGACCCAAGAGAAGCACAAACAAGTTAAATGGGAAAAGAAAACATAAGGGATTCAATGGATCCAAACTAATTACTACATGGGAAGATGACACTTATAAGAAGGAGTATATATAGACAGAGGGTATGGGTATAAGGTGAATCTGAGGGAATGATATAAAAATAATTAGGGGATGAAAAAGAGGAGTACACTAGGTGCAGAGGGAAGGGAGAGGCAGAATGGGGTAAATTATTTCACATGAAGAGGTGTGAAAAACTTATTACAGTGGAGGGAAAGATGGGAGAATGGGCGATGTGCATTGCTTAAATCTTACTCTCATCAGTATTGGCTCAAAGAGGGAATAACATACACAATCGGCTAAATGAGAAATCTGTCTCACCTGATAGGGAAGTAGAAAGGGAGAAAGATTAAGTAAAGGGGGTTAGGGGTAACTGACAGAAAAGAGAGCAAACCAGGAGAGGTGATAGACAAAAGCAAAACACTGTGAAGGAGGAAAAAGGTGAAAGGAGGGAGAGACCATACAGAAGGAAAAATAGAATGGAGGGAAATACACAGTTAGTAATTTTAACTGTGAATGTCAATGGGGTGGACTCTCCCATAAAACAGAAATGAATAGCAGAGTAGATTAAAACAAAAAACAAAAAACAAACAAACAAAAAAAAAAACACCAGAATCCTACAATACATTGATCCAAGACAAATACAAAGGATTCAAGAAGAAAAATGCTATCAATGGACATTCAGATAAAGAACTGATGGCTTCTGGATGAAGATCAAAGCATACTTTTTTCATTTATTTTATTCTTTTTCATGGTTTTTTTTCCTTTTGATCTGTTTCTTCCTTCACAAATGTGGCTAATATGGAAATATGTTGTACATGACAGCACATGTAGAACCTATATTAAAATCCCTACCATCTTAGGAAGTGCGGAGGGAGAAAAATTTGGAACTCAAAATCTTATAAAAATGAATGTTAAAAATTGTCTTGACATGTAATTGGGAAAAAATAAAATACTGTTTTTTAAAAAATCACAAAAAGCAGGGGCAGCTAGGTGGCGCAGTAAGAGTGCCAGCCTCGGAGTTGGTATGACCAAGATCGAATCCGGCCTCAGAAAATGAGCACCCACACATAAATAATGACTAGCCTTGTAACCTTGAGCAAGTTACTTAACCCCAATTGCTTAAAAAAAAATAGAAAAATAAAATAAAGTGAATCTACCACAACTTCATTACTAAAAAAAGAAAAGGAAGAGAGAAAAAAGAAAAAGAAATGTATGAAAGAGGAAAACTTCTGCTTAAAGAAATTTACAACTCTAGACTGCAGGCTTCAATGTTCTTGTTACATTCAGGAATATCTTTACCATATAAAACTGGTTCTCTGCTTACTGCTTGACTGTTAAACCTCAGCATTCTTCAGCTAGGGAAATCCTCTTCTCTACTCAAATATAACCTTTATAAGATATTTCTATTAACTATTACCCTTAAAAGTGTGTTTAGAAAGCATTAGTCTTAACACGTTAGCTATTCTTTTTAATCTAGAGAAATGCTCAAAAGACTGACTATAGACCAAAAACCCCAATTATTCATTCTTTGCCTTAGATGCTGAGCTTTCCACAGAATGGAGTTCAAAGTGACACATTCAGTTTCACTCCTATAACCAGCTTGACATAACACAGTTGCAAAATCCTCTCTACATTTTTTCTCAAGCCAGAGGTGGCACAAGTACATGAAGAGTTTCACCTTTGTCCAACTTTAAGCTCACAGCCATTGCTGGAACTTTTGACCAATGGAATCAGGTTTTCCTCCAACCAGTAAGGACTAAATCATCTGAAGCCTCCTCTCAATTGACTGCTTTTAACTGCCACAACTCTAAGCAGCTTTTCAGCCCCTTTGAAATATTGTCAACTCATTTCAGGTTCTTTATCCCATGTTGATTCTTCCTTACGTGACACCTCTTACTCTTTCTGTCATTGTCATGTTCAATGGATTAAGAGCCTCTTGGCTCTCAGTGACTCATCTTTTACTTAAAAGTTACAACTCCTCAAATTTCTCCTATCAAATTGACAATGCTTCCTAAATCATACTCCAAATATTTATATGATTTCTAATTTTCTTAGTTTTACCCTACTTAGCATTAATCCATGTATATGTTATTTGTAGCAAAAAAACAATCAGCATCATAAGACTATGAAAATTACCTTGCCTAACTACCCTTAAAAGAACAAAGACTATTATCCTATTTTCTCCAGATCTACAAGGAAGCATTTTCTAAAAGCTTCCTTGAAAAATATGTTCAGTATTAGGCAAAAGTTAAAAATAAAGAACTTTGACAAACATAAAACCTTAATGGCACTAAAGTCTATTTCCTTCAATTCCATCCTTAAAACATAATGAGAATACAAAAGGATATTGGAGGCAAAAAAAAAAAACCAAAACAGCCTCCTGTTTCATTGTACAATGAAATCAATGTGGAAAGTAAAAAATAACTCACCTTTACTTGGTGTATCTAATACTGAAATAATTTGATTAGTGATCTGATCGTTTTGAAAAACAACCACTAGTGTTAAGTGGCCCACTTAAAAATAACCCATTTAAAACAAAGAAAATTCTACAGTGAATATAAAGGGGAAGAAAAAAGAGTTCCAGCTCTAAACACCTAGAGTCAGGCAGAGTACTGAGCATATTAACTAGGAGGCTTTCATGTCAACTTCACACTTTTAAGAACCAGGGACATATTACTTCACACTTCTAAGAACCAGGGACATATTAATCAAGTTCTTTGGATCTTAGGCTTCCAGCCATCAATTAGAACTAGAAGCTACTGTATTCCTAATCTATCTCAGGGGGAATCTAGCTCCATAGTGGGGGGGAGGGGGGAGGATCAGGGAAGTGCTAATTAAGAAGAACAGATTACCTTTATTTAAAAAGACTCACTTGAAAACTTTGCTTCCAAAAATTTTGCATAATTACTTATGCACATAAAAGAATTTTAAAAACAACAACAAAACTGATCACAGTAGCAAAAAGAGAAATTACTTACCCCATGTTTCCTTCCATGAGGAGAATCATATTATATATATGAGAAAATATGAAGAGGAAGAGAATGGTGCTGAAGAACATTGTCATCCAAGAACCATGATCCTCTCGAAACATTTTCAACCGAAGCAACTGACCTAAAATATGAATATTATTTTAAAAGGTTACCTTATCACAAAAAGTACCTTGAAAACACATATGCTTGCTTTTTCCTGGAAAATAAACTAGATGCTCACTATCTTATGAAGCCTTCCAAAGTCTCTCTTATTCATGAAACAACCTTATACTGTCATCAATCAATTCCTTCTATTGCTTAAATAAACAAATTCACTTGGAAGGAATCTAAGACAGATTAGCTTTGGAAGATATTTCATCCTATAGATAACCATGTTACAGTGTTGGTCTGACATACAGTTGGTGTTTCCACTAATAAATTTAATGTCCTTGTCTCAATCCTCATGTTTCTAAACCTCCAGCACATGACATTCTTGGTCATTTTCTCCCACTAGATGCTTTCTCCTTTAGTTTTCATGGCATTAATTTCTCCTGGTTCTCCTAGCTATCTAACCACTACCTCTGTCTCCCTTGTTGAATTCACAGACAGACCCATGCTCATTAACTATGAGTAACCCTCTAGGCTTTATTCTGGATTTCTTCCCTTTTTATTTTTTGTCTCAGTGATCTCATAAACTCCCATAGATTAAATTATCATCTCTATGAATATAATTCCCACATCTGTATATCAAACCCTAGTCGACCTCCTAAACTACATGTATCAAAAACTAACTTCAGGACATTTTGAATTGAATGTTCCATAGGTACTTCATGCACAACACTTTTGGTTGTCCAAAAGAGAACTCATTATATTTTCTAGGTGTCAGGTAGATACTAAGTGCTTAATAAATGATTAACTACTGACTGACTATTGAATTGTGTCCAGAGGAGGGCAACCAAGAACAGTGGGATGTGGGAAGATGGCCAGTTGCAAGTACCCAGAGGAGTTCAGATCCCCCATAAATATGCCAGTAGTCCTTAGCAATGCACTATTTTGAAAAGAAATACAAAGTATCACTTCTACACTTTTCCATCCAATAGAGAAATGCATTGAAAAACTCCTTGAATCCTGCAAAGATCCTGGAATACGCTAGTCATGGTAGGTTCAAGGCAGATCCTAGAAGGTAGAACCCAGATAGCCTCAAGAAGTTTGGGTGTAATGACAAGCAAAGAAGTAGTTAACACTTTGTTTCAGCTATTGAATTAACACCTTGTTTCAACTATTTAATCAGCACAGAAGTAGTTAACATCTTGTTTCAGTTCATGATTGTATCAAGTATTAAGATCCAGAACTTGTGAATCCCACAACTTGTGAACCTTAGAACTTGTGAACTCCTACAACAGGAAGGGGAGGAACTAATGACTAAATATAAGAAGCAGCCCAGGTTGGAGAGAGCAGAACTGAGAAGGGAGCTCTTGTGGTGAAGGAGAAAACTTGTGGTATCCCGGCACTCTGTTTGTTCTGTCTAGGTTGATTTGTGTTTGTGATACTTTCTACAGAAACCCTGAGACCTTACTGGAAGCCCTGAAAGAGAATTTTCTGGTTGTCTGTTAATAGAAGTCCTAAAGGAGGATTTTGGAGGTCCTAGGACTTTATTGATGATTTGTGCTGAGTTCTCAGACCTTGTTGGTGGGTTTGTGTTGATTTCACAGGCAGATAGTGAATTGATGATGTTGCTGGCAATGTGTATAAATGCTGTTTGGGCTCTGCTAAGCTTTGTCTTCCCAGAAACAGAAACGATGAAAGACTTGAAGTGGACTGGACACTGTGAGCTTCAATATGGAATGGGAACTGGACAAGGAACTGTACAAAGAACTGGACAAGGAGCTAGATGAGGAACTGGGAGCTGCCTGCCTTTAAACCTAGATGACAGTTGTATAGATTCAGGCAGGAGCTGGGACCATGGAAGAGGAACCACGGAAGCTGAGAACCAGCCTCAAATCAAGATGAAAAGATCTCTTCTTAGATACCTGAAGCTGACTGAGAAGATTATGATTTACTGTGACAAAGGGGTGGAGAACCTTGACCTTTGTACTGTATTCCATTGAGGACATGTATGTGCATGTACTTTATGTCCATTAAGGAGGCTTGCCTCCTTAAGGATAATTGAGTTAAGTTCTTACTGAATGATTTTACTTTGACTGAATCCAAACTTCATAGAATGGATTTTTTTTATTAAGGGGGGATTTGTTCTGTACAGTTCAAATTCAGTCAGGGAGCCGCACTTGAGGATCTAGAGAGCCACATATGGTCTCAAGGTGGCAGTTTCCCCATCCCTGATCTTAAGTATATAGTATGGAAGGAATGGGAAGAACGGACACTACATAAAGCCCACTTTCATCACATAAAGGAAGATTGAACATAACACATATACACATGCACATACACATAACGGAAATTTTGGTATAAGGGATATAGTTCCCACTGAGGACACAAATACAAGAAAATAATTTTCTTTACACTCAAACTGAAGAAAGGATAGAAAAGTAGGACCAGACTATATCAATTACAGATTACTAGAACTGATCCCAATCATATTCTTTCTCTACCATTTTCTTTGTAAAGGGGGAAGGATGAGAGAAAAAGATCATGAGACAATGTAAAGGAAAGAAAACTAAGTTAACAATCCTAACTACAATTGTAAATGGGATGTTTTTTTAGAGAGGAGAATGTATTAGAAAGCAGAAACCAACATGAAACATACTTGAATCAAAGATTCACAAAGAGTTTGAATAAAGTTTGGAAATAAAATTACTGTGCTAATTTCCTCTACTTTCCACATAGTGAAGAAAGGGCATCTTTAATTGACTGCTGAACCAAAACATATAAAAGACTCCTCATAGAGTAGGGAAATAATACAAATTATTCTTCCCTGGCAACAATCAAGGGAAGGCATGCTATAGTCCCCCAAGTGAGGTGAGGCCTCAAGCCCTCTTTGCTCAGGATGACATATGGCCTCTGTTCTTTATAATTGTTCTATCCTGCTTTTAGGTGAAGGAATGTTTGATACAGCAGTGACTTTGTAAGCTTTGAAAGGTCTGTGGAACAGAGGTCCAGGGATAGGAGTCCATGCTAGAATTTGCTACATGTTGAGCTGAGAGAGGCACCAGAATGCTCCAAACATTGGGAGCCTCTTCAGCCAATTCACTACTACGGCCTGCAGGGAGTGACTCCTCTAGCACATATTCCTAAGCAAATTTGGTGAGATAAATGTTCTGTAGCAACCACTTTAAGTCTGAGCTTATTCTACCAGGAGAATAAGGTAGTAAAGGGGAGAACTGACCCCCAGTTTGGGGGGGGAGGTGTTTTGTCTTTCTGTTCTCCCTATATCTTCTCTGTAAGTAAGCCTTTTGTAAAAGGTAATAGATGTTAATTGGTTAAATAAGACTGGGCTTCTAATAACTGGGTCAATAAACAAAATAAGAAAAATACTGACTATAACTAGTAATTGATATTTGGGAGAACACACCAAAAATGGCATTTGACTGACAGTATCATAAAAGAACCTGACTTCCACTCAATTTTGTTCTTATTCAGTCATGTCCAACTCTTTGTGACCACATTTGGGTTTTCTTGGCAGAGATACTAGAGTAGCTTGCCATTTCCAATTCAGGTCATTTTACAATATGAGAAAACTGAGGCAAACTAGGTTAAGTGATTTGCAGTTAGCAAGTGTCTTAGGCCAGATTGAACACAGGAAGATGAGTCTTTTTGACTCCAGGCTCACACTGTAGGTATTATGCCACCTAACTGCCATGGGCCACTCAAGAATACTCCTAAAATTTCATAGGGAAAATATAGGAAGCTTTCTAAGGAACTGACCTGTTAGTGCAAATGAGATGTAGGACAAAGATTCCAAAAATTATATGGGCTACAATACAAAGCCTTGTATTGTCGTCAAATACAAGATGCAGTCAAAAGAGCCATTATGGGAAAATACAAATCTCTGAACACTTATCTGCAAAAGAGAGGAAGGCCAGATCAACCAGTAAACTGGGTATACAACAACAACAAAAAAAAAGGTTATAAAAGAAACAAATTAAAAGGCTCAACAACTCCCCTAAATAAAATTCGGAAAATCAGAGATATAACAGAAAACAGGAAAAGAAATTGAATTCAAAAACAAGAGTTTTTTTTTTAAATGCTAATACAGATAAAACTAATTTATTTGATGAAAAAGAGAGAAACCAAATTATTATACTCAGAAATGAAAAAGGAGAATTCATATTAGATGTGGGGTACGGTAGAGAATAAGCATTTTCAAGTCCTAAGTGCTTTACAAATATTATCTTATTTGACCCTCACAATCATCCTGGGAAGTAGATGCCATTATTATCCCATTCAGATGAAACTGAAGCAGAAGTCAAGTTACTTCCCTGGGGTCACACAGCTACTTACTGAGACTAGATTTGTATCAAATCTTTTTTTACCCTAAGAAAGTAAAGAAAATGAGGAAATAAAGGAAATTAATATAAATTATTTGCCCAAGTATTTACCAACAAAACTGAAAAGTTAAAAGAAATTAGTAAATATTTATATAAATATAAAATACCTAAGTAGAATAAGAAATTCAGCACTTAACCTAATATTGAAAAAAATAAATTAACTAAGCCATAAAGTAACTCCCAAAGAAAAAGTTCTCAGATTTACAAGTGAATTATATCAATAGTTTGAAGATCAATTATTATGGAAACTCACAAAAATAGGAAAAGAAGTGATAATCCTACAAAACTTTATCTATGAGACACATATGATCATGATGCCTAAAATAGGGAGCAACAAAGCAGAGAAAGAAAACTATATAACTAATTGGGTGAGACCCCTATATCCAATATAAACTAACATGGATATAAATATAATAACTAATGACTTAATAATTAGCAATGAGACTACAGCAGGACATTTCAAATATCACACACTACAATCACATTGGCTCAATATCAGGAATGCAGCATTGGTTCAATATGAAGGAAACTATAAATCTAAAAGACCATAAAAACAATAAAATTACGTGATTATATTGGTAAATTCATTTAAAAGCTTGATACAACGACATATTGTTTTATGTAAAATAACTTATTACAAAAGCATAGGAACAAGTGGATTTTTCACTTAATATGATCAAAAAAATCTAACTGAAAGCAAAAGCTAATAGATATTAATCGTATAGATGTTGATCTGAAATGGAGAACACTGGAGGCTTTCATGTTAAGATGAGACTTAAAGTAAGGTAAAGCATTGTTACCACTCTCATTTGGTTTAAATATATGAACTATAGCAATAAGATAAGAAAAAAAGTTAGGGGACAAGAATATGGAAAGGGCAAAAAAAATTATTTTATTTTTGCAAATGATATGATGTTTTACTTAAGAGAAACCTAGATTTTTAACTAAAAATTAATTGAAATAACACCTCTAATAAAGAAGCAGTATATAAAATAAATTAATATTAATCATTAGCTATTCTGTACATTACCAAAATTCTCAAAAGGAAAAAGATGGGCAAAATATATTCCTGAGAGTCCAACTAATGGGAAATATACAAGAATTACATGAAAGCAACTATAAAGCATTCCTTATAGAAATAAGCACAGACTTAAATTGAAGACATATTAATTAGTCAAGGTTTAACAATGCCAACATAATAAAAAATAATAATAACTTCCAAATATGGTTAATTTATATTGCTTGTACCTAACTACCAATACTACCAAGTGTTACTTTACAGAACTAGACAAAATAACAACTGTTCTAGAAGACCAAAAAGTTTCATCTCGGGTGAAACAATGAAAAAAATGTGAAGCATGGAAGCCTGGCAATTCCAGATTTCAAACTATACTACAAACAATAGTCATCAAAACCATTTTATATTGATTTTTAAAAAAGATAGAAAAGCTGATCAGTAGACTAGATCAGAAATAACCAAGAATAATAGGCTATTGTTCAGAAAATCCAAAAAATACAACTATTAAGATAAGAATTACCTATTTTAGAAAAAGTGGTGGGAAAATCTGGAAGAAATTAGGTTCAGACAATAAATAAAAGGGTCACAGCATAAATCAATGTAAGGAGGAACAACTGAGATAACATTTATATCTGTGGATTTAGAGAGTCCTTAACCAAACAAGTGATAGTGAGGTTTGTAAAAGGTAAGATTGATGATTTTATTTATTAAAAAAATTGAAAAGTTTTTTAAACAAACAAAATCAACACAGTTGGAATTAGTGTCTGCTATCAAGGAATGGGTTAAAGACTTTGTTGTAAATTTATATGATAAAGGTCTGACGTCCAAGATATATATGTTGGAAATTGATAGACATTTATAATAAGAATCATTATCCAATAAGCAAATTGTTAGATTAAGTGACTTACCTATAATCACATGGTCAGTATGTGTCAGAGGCCAGATTTTAACTCATTTTCCTTTTCCCCCCTCACTTAATTGCATTTTATTTTTTCTAATTACATGCAAAGATACTTTTAAAAATTCACTTTTACAAGATTTTGAGTTCCAAATTTTTTCCCTCCTTCCCAAGAAGGCATGAAATCTGACATAGGCAATACACATAAAATCGTATTAAATATATTTCCATATTATTCAGGTTGTAAAAGAATAATCAAAACAAAAGGGAAAAATCACAACAACAAAAAATAAATAAATATAGTATGCTTCAATCTGCATTCAAACTCCATAGTTCTTTGTCTGGATATGGAAAGCATTTTCAATCCTGAGTCCCTTGGAATTGTCATAGATCAATCACATTGCTGAAAAGACCTAAGTCGAGGCAGCTAGGTGGCACAGTGAGTAGAATGCTGGCCCTGGAGTCAGGAGGACCTGAGTTGGGATCTGGCCTCAGGCCTCAGACACTTCACACACACACACACACACACACACACACACACAAACTAGCTGTGTAACCTTGGGCAAGTTACTTAACCCCAATTGCCCTCCAAAAAGAAAAAGAAAAAAAAAGACCTAAGTCTATCAGAGTTAGTCATCAAACAATGTTACTGATACTGGGTATAATCTTCTCCTGGTTTTACTCACTTCACTCAGCATCAGTTCATGTTAATCTTTACAGGTTTTTTTCTGAAATCTGCCTGTTCATTATTTCTTATGCAACAATACAATTCCAGTACATTCGTATATCACAACTTTTTCAGCCATTCCCCAATTAATGGGCATCCCCTCAGTTTCTAATTCTTGGCCACCACAAAAATGGTATGCTATAAATATTTTTGTATGCGTGGGTCCTTTTCACTTTTTTTATGATCTCTTTGAGATACAGACCAAGTAGTTATATTGTTGGATCAAAGAGTATACAGTTTTATAGCCCTTTGCTCATAGTTCCAAATTCCTCTGCAGAATGGTTAGATCAGTTCACAACTCCATCAACAATGCAATTGTGTTCCAATTTTCTGACATCTTCTCCAATATTTATCATTTTCCTGTTTTGTCATGATAGTCAATCTCATAGGTATAAGGTGATACCTCAGAGTTGTTTTAATTTGCATCTCTCTAATCAATAGTGATTTGAAGTATGTTTTCATATGACTATAGATAGCTTAAATTTTGTCCTCTCAAACAATTCAAGAATGTCTTGCATTATAAATTTGACTCAGCTCTCTCCATATTTTAGAAATAGGGCCTTTTTCAGAGACACAGACTGTAAAAATTCCTTCCCACTTACCTGCTTCCCTCCTAATGTTGGCTACATTGGCTTTGTTTTTAAAAAAATTTAATTTAATGTAATCAAAATTATCCATTTTGCATTTCAATATTCTCTAACTCTTGTTTGGCCATAAATTCTTCCTTTCTTCATAGGATATGATAAGGAAACTATGTTTTAAAGCAATTTGGGTTAAGTAACTTGCTCAAGGTTACACGGCTAGTCATTATTTATGTGTGGGTGCTCATTTTGTGAGGCCGGTTTCAATCCTGGGTCATCCCAACTCCAAGGCCGGCGCTCTTACTCACTGCGCAACCCAGCCACCCCGGGAAACTATTTCTTATTCTAATTTGCTTACAGTATCAACCTTTATATCTAAATCATGTACCCATTTTGACCTTATATTGGTATATGATATAAGAAGTTGGTCTATGCTAATGGGTTAACTACATGGATGCCCATGTGGAAAAATTAAAATTGGGAAATTCACAGTAAACAAGTCAGAGGCAAAGAATTATAGGACATGTCTTTGGCTACCAATTTGTCAGTTTTTCATATAGATGCTCACATGGTCCTCACCACACTAGAACGTGAGTAATATGCACCTAATCAACTAGCAAAGATTGCTACTCAACATATTTTCCCTACTCTGATACCAACTGATGATCTAGTACTAGTAAAATGGGTCCATGAAACTCCTAGACATTTAGGGGTATAGGCCACACATTGGTGGGCACAAGATTGAGGTATTACTATCTTACATTCACTGCTAAAACATGTAGCAGAGGAATATCATACATGTCAACTGGAAAAGGAAGGAATTGTTCCTTGGGTAGTAACTGGAAAGATAGCAAGGGAAAAAGTCCCAGTACAAATTTGGCAAATAGATTATGTTGGACCCCTATCCCAAGATAGAAGATGTAAATTTATATTTACTTGCTCTGACATCTATTCAGGTGTACTAATAACTTGTCCCTCTAAGAATCCAACCCAGAAAAACACCTGTAGAACTCTAGATAATATAAGTCTATGTTATGGAACACCAATGAAGACTCAGTGACAATGGGTCGTATTTTAAAGGTAATGAAATTAAGAGATATTGTATATTAAACAATAAAGAATGGATATCATCCAAAAGCATCTGAGTTAATCGAAAGAATGAATGGATTATTAAGAGTTAAGGAAGTTAAGTTTTAATAATTCTTATTAACATTGGAAAGATCATTTGTTCACTGTTTAACAAAATCTGAATAATAATAGACCACTGGAAGGAAGTACACCTCTAGCCAGAAAGATGACCCCAAACCTGCAAATTAGAAAATAGCAAACACATAAAATCCCAAATATTGAGTATTGGACTGCAGGACAAGATGTCCCAGAATTGTATCCAGAAATACCTGGTTTAGCTGGATGTTACCCTCTATCCAAGACTATGAGACATCACCCCGGGACCTGGCAATAACCAAACTCTGGATATCGGCTAAGGAACGGACCCCTTAAACGGGACCTCTTGAAGCATACACAGCTATCTACGTCCAATCTCAGCAGGAAGTAGTTTTAGAAGAGCAGACCTTCACCCCTTACTCCAAAGTATTTTGGGTCCCATTCATTTGAGGGGGGAATGATGGGGTGCTTATGCTCATGCTCCCACCCAAAGATATTGTTTTATGTGTTTTGTGTTATCCCTTTTATATTGTTACAGAAGTTATGTTGATACAAGTTACCCCTAATGTCCCATCAGCCTATGTAATGGACATAAAAGATCTTGGGGCTAAATGCAATGTTAATGGAATAGGAAGATCTGCCCCATCCATTAATAGGCCTATATGTCCTTCTTTGAGTTCTGGCCCAGTTCATAGGTGTGATACAGCCTGAATCACATGGAGTCTGAGTCACATGGAGTCCAGTGTGGGAGGAACTTGCTCAAGGGAAAGAGAGTGAGAGGGAGGCAGAGCAGAGAGAGAGCATGAGTGTGGCTGGAAGGAGGAATTTGCCTAAGGGAACTTGTTGTCGAGAGGCCTAACAGAGAGAATGCTTGAGATATTGGCACTCCCTGGGTTGGTGATGAGTATCTTGCTAAATCTTATTTCCTGGTAATCTAATAGTGATGTTCCAAATAAATATTTTGGTTTTGCCTTTGTGAAAGATAGTTTATTATATTTTGTGAATTTACCCTAGAAATTCACATGCATATTCATAGCAGCTGCTATGGGTATAGCATTGGCATTACAAATACTAATACTGGTTTTCTGTCTAGGGTACCTTTCAGCTTAATGCTGTTTATTTGTTTGATTCTCTTAATGTTTTGAATGTGTTTTTTTACTTCTTCAGATAGCATGAGTGCAACTTCTTTCTTGGATTTACTTAACACACAGAATAGCAATTTTCTCATGATAGGAGTCTTTCTATATCCCTGATGATGTTGTTCATTTTATACTTTTTCTTCCCCCTATTTTTTCCCTCCTTTACCTTGAAATCTCTTCTCTGGCTCCACGCCTTCTCACTCTTCTGGGTGATAGCTGCTCTGAGGAGTTCTGATTCCCCTCTTTCCTAAGTAGGATGAGTGGTCTAAGTACCAAATCCCTTCAGATAATGTCCACCAGAAGGTCACCATCTCCCTTTGTAGAATCTCTCTCCTCAGCCATAGGAGTATTCATCAGTGGTATCCCCTCACACTAAAGAAAGGTTTTGCCTTTTCTTTTCCCTTCCCTGCCCTTCCCCCACCTCCCTCATTCTTGTGTTGGCTCTCTTCTTCTGAAAGACTACAAGGAGTTTCTTTCCCTTCATTGTTAATCTTTGACTTAATTAGGGTACATCACATATTCCAGTCCCTGCTACCTTCTTCCCCCTCACATTTCATGTGTTCTCTCATTTTAAAATTTAATCTCAGAAAAATCACCAATCCATCTTTTGCAGAGCATTGTGAAACTTAGTCCATGATATTTCTGGCTTGTTTCTCTATCATCACTTCTATTTGACTTCTGCTTTCACCTTTGTCTCCCCCTGTACATTTAGGGCAGGGGTAGGGAACCTTCATCCTCGAAGCCACATGTGGCCATCTAGGTCCTTCGGTATGAACTTTTGACTGAATCCAAGTTCTACAGAACAAATGCTTCTATTAAAGGATCTGTAAAGTTTGGATTCAGTCAAAGGGCCGCACTTGAGAACCTAGAGGACCACATGTAGTCTTGTGGCCACAGATTCTCCACCCCTGATTTAGAGGTTCATAATGATCAGTCATTTTTTGGTTAATGTATTTGTTAGTGACTCTTGTATTTCTATAGTCTGGGGTATTTAACAAGCAAATAATTTCTTCAGGTTGGCTTTCTTTCTAAAAATGTTTTAATCAACTATTATTCAACTTCAACCTTTTTTCATCTGCAGTTAGGCTCAGATATGTAAGGTAGGTTACCTTGGACTGCACTTTGAGGTCCATTGCTCTTTGACATACATTATTGCTTTCCCTCTCACATTATTTGTGGGTACAGAAGAGCCTTGTATTGTCCAAGTTTCCTTTCCTTTATATTTGAAGGTCTTTTTCCAGTCACTTGCAAAATTAATTTCTCAATGGAATTAAGTTTAACCACTATGTTTCTTGAAGTTTGTAGCCTTCAATTTTTTTCTGGAGATGATCTATGGCTTCTTTTGACTGGTTCTTTTTTTCTATGTTCATAATTTCTAAGCAGTTTTCTTGCATCATTTCTTGCATTTATGGTATTCAGGTTTTTTTTTACTTGTCTTCTTCTGTTGTCTCTATGCATCCTATCTTTGATATCATTGTTTTGCTTGTATGGGGAGCATACTTTCTTTTAGTGTTATTGATTTTTGCTCCTTTTTCCAGATTGTCCTACACTTCCATGCATGTGCATTCCCAATCAGCTATCCACTCTTTTGTTTCTTTAGTGAGTCTTGCCATCACAGATTTAAGTTTTTGTTATCTGTAAATTAATTATTTCTACTGTGCAAGTCATAAATTCTACTCTCCCGGTTCTTATTTCTCTTTTAAACCATCTAGGAATAGTGTTCTAGGGAACTGACACTCTCTACAAAATCCACAAGGTTCTCTGCCTCATCAAATGTTGAGTAATTTCCCTTTGTTTGGCAGTGTTTATTCATAGATGCCTGAATTCTTTTAATAGATCTGGAGGTCACAGTTTCTTCTGCTGTTAATGTCTTTCCTATTGATTTAGCTACCTAATTTCAGGGGTTTTGAGTTTTCTTCCACCTGAGATCTTTGGTAATTTCAGTCTTTTTTCCCCATCATTTTCCACTGCTGCTCACTTTCTGGTTCCCTCTCCTTGGATGGCAAATTCTCAGAAAGGTGCATCAGCCTCCTCCTATGCTGGACAAATCATGGTCCACCAGCCTAGGTCTCTTTCCCAATTGACTTCCAGAGGAACAAACCTGGCCCAAACTGGAAGCTAGGTTCTTTTCTTCAAGTTTAGTGGTGAGTTACACAGGCTCCCATTCCCATGTCCTTCTCTTTTCTTCTACTTAGGCAAAGCTTGGGGTACAGAGATGAGCTCTACGACAATTCCAGACAACTAGTCGGCCCTTTTCTCTCTGTATTTCTGCTTGGACCCAGTCCTATTACAACACAGAATGCCACCACATGGCTATTACTATGTGAGCAAGTTTCTCCCATTTGGAGTTTGGATTTCTATGGAAGTGGGAAAAGGAAGGTGATTAGAGAGGGTATGGAGTTAATTTATGCTGCAAGTCAGTGGGTCAGTTTGTGTAGCCTTGCCTCTACAAGTATGATGGGAGGTTGGGAAGGAGATGTTGAGCAAATATACATTTGGGGTTAAGGGATATCCGCTATTCTCTGCTATTAATTCATCATTGTTTGGGTTCTTGGTGTCCTAGTCCTAAAAGAAAGATGAAACTTCTTTCTCTCTACTGCATAATTTCTGTTTCAGAGAAGCTTGAGAGTTCTTGTTGATCACATGACCCAGAAATCACCAATAATTTCTTAATTGCTAAATCTAATGGCACTTCCTCAGGTCTCTTCCTTCTTTATTCTTCTACAGCAAATGTTGTAGTGATCAAAGCCACTTTCTTGATTGTTATATCTTTTTTTTGGGGGGGGGGGGAGAAACTGTTTACTCTTGGTTCAATCACTCCGACACTCCCTTTTTGAATCATTACCTATGTGACTATGGTATACTATTCTCTTTCCTTTCTACATCCCCTCTTGGCAATTTTATTGAAGGGTTCAACCATCACCTCTATGCAGGTGACTTATACATATGTGTATACATGTATGTACGCATATATATGCATGTAAGTGTGTATATGTGTATATATCTCCAGACTTTACATCTGTTCTGAGTCATAGTCCTTAATCTCCAACTGCCTAACAAACATCCCAAAGTCAACATGTGTAAAAATTAACTTATTTTGCAAAACCCCACTCTCATTTCTAACTTCCCTCTCACCAGGTGATGATGTCATCATGAAATGCAACCTCAGAGTAATCTTAATTGTTCTGCATCTCCTTCACTTGACATAACCAATCAGTTGCTCCCATCAATTCTAACTTCACAATAATTCATGTATCTATTCCCTCCTTTTTACTGAACCCCTAAGTGGTCCTGAGATCATTGAGGAAAAGCAAAAAAAGAGGAAGGAAGAGGACTCAGGACAAAACTTTGGAGTATACCCATGTTTAGGGGAAAGAACGTGCAAAATGATGATTCAATAGCAATAACAAAGGAATGGTCACATAGCTAGGAGAGGCATCAGTAAAAGCCAAGGTAAAAAGGGTATACAGAGAGAGTACTAAAGAATGTTCAAAGCAACAAAAGCAATAAGGACCAAGAAAACGTCATAGCCATCAACTAATAGATTGTTGGAATCCTTGGATAGACAGATTACAAGGGGTTGAGGAATGATAGGTAAAGAAATGAAGGGAACAAATGTAATCAGCGTTCTATTGAAGTCTCACTATCAAAATCAAATAGGTAGATAATGTGTTTGTGTGTATGTATTGTTACCCTATATATAATACACACACACATATATATTATATATATATATATCATACACACACACACACACATAAATATATGAAAATACCTTGAAAAGAAGAGCTTTTAGGGACAGGAATGCTCTAGACTTGTGGGTATAACCCCAAGGCTCTATCTCAGGCCTTCTAATTGTCTCTATGTATACTCTCTTTCACTGGATGAACTCATTAGGCCCATGGGTTTAATTATCATCTCTATGAGGATGACTCCCAAATCTATTTTTCAATCTTACTCCCTTTCCAGTCCCATATCACCCATAGCTTACTGAATATTTCAAACCATATTTTATGAGCACCTATGACTCAAAATGTCCAAAATGCAACTCATCATCTTTCTCTAAAATAGACCTCTCTTCTGAACTTCTGTTTCTGTAAAGGGCATTACCATTCCTTTAATCACCGAGGCTTACAACTTCTGTGTCATTTTTGACTCCTCATTCATCCTACATATCAAATCAGTTGCCAACTTTTGCTTATATAACATCTCTCAAATACATCCCCTTCTCTGCATTCACACAGTCAATACCCTTGTTGACCCTATGTCTCCAATGGATTATTGCAAATGCCTCCTAATTGGTCAACCTACCTCATCTAACCCCATTTAATCTATCCTCCACATTGCTGTAAAATTAATTTCCTAAAGTATATCTGATCATATCGTACTCTCTATAATAAATTCAGTGGCTTCCTATTACTTCTAGGTTTAAGTATAAACTCCTCTTTCTGGTATTTAAAGTCTTTTTACAATCTGTCTCCTTCCTACCTTTCCGTTTTTCTTATGCATTACTTCCTTCCATGCACTTTATGGTTCAGCCATACTGGCCTGCTTCTTCATGGGTAGCAGTCTATCTTCCATCCCTCTTCATGCCCAGAATGTTCTCCTTCTTTATCTCCACCTGGAATAGCTGTTGCCACTTTCTACATATGAAACCTTTCCTAATCTCTCCAATTGCTAATATCTTCCCCTGAGACTATTGTGTAGCTGTGTGCGCATATGTATACATGTGTGTGTGAGTATTAACAGAGACATAGGGTAAACAGCCCTGGAATAGTTATAAGCTGGTAAAGTATTTAAATGCTTTTTTGACACAGGTAGACAGATCATTCAGTGACTTCCATCTTTGAACTAAATCTCTGCAGTTTTCATACTGAAGTAAACAGGATAGAGAAATCTAAGAAAGAAGTCTCTGTGAGGTAGCTAAGGGCAAAAAGCAATACATCTGAAACACAGATATAGGGACTCTGTTGCCTTTGAATTCCTAAACAGAAAGTCTGTTGCAATTATCTCTACTCAACTGATTCAATCAAAAAGAATTTATTAAGTACTTACTGTGTGCCAGACATTAAAAAAAAAAAGACAAAAGTACAAAAACTGGGGCAAGTACAGAGAATAGCACACTGACCCTGGAGTCAGGAGGACCTGAGTTCAAATACAGCCTCAGACACTTAACACTTATTAGCTGTGTGACCTTGGGCAAGCCACTTAACTCCAACTGCCCTGCCTTCTCCCCTCAAAAAAAAAAAGTACAAAAGTAGTCCCAGCTTTCAACAAGCTTATATACTAATTGGGGAGCCTACATGTAAATAAACAGGATATATATATATATATACATATATATATACATATATCTTATTTATTATATACACACACAAGTGTGTGTATATATACATGCACATATGTATATATACACACATATATGCATATATACATATACACAGAGAGAGGGAGAGAAGGAAGGTAACCTTTCACTTAAGTGGCTGGGAATTGGGAAAGCCTCCTGCAGAAGGGGGTATTTGAACTGAGTCTGGAGGGAAGTTAGGGATACTAAAAGTCTTAGGTAAAGAGGAAGAGTGCTCTAGCCACTGGGAACAGCCAGCACAAAAATACAGAGATAGAAGATGGGGTGTCCTATTCTAGGAACAGCAATCAGGACAGTGTTACAGGACTACAGAGTTCAGGAAGGAAAGGAAAGTGTGAGAAAACTGGAAATTTAGAGGGAAAGTAGGTTATGAAGAGCCTTAAATTTCAGAAGAAAAATGGGTTTAAGGGAAATATAATGATTTATATTTTAGATGTATTGTTTCAAATATCTACAGGATATCCAATTCAAAATATCTAATAGGTAGCTAGAGATGCAGGATTGGATATCAGTTAAAAAAAAAAAAGACTAAGGCTGGATATATAGTTTTATAAGTGATGTGCATAGAGATCATAATTGAACACATGAGAGCTAATGAGATCACCAAAGAAATAGCATAGAGGGAGAAGAGGGCCCAAAACAGAACTCTGAGGTTTACTCACAGTTAGAGGACATAATAAAGATGAAGATCCAATAAAGGAAACTGATAAGGACTAGTCAAACAAGTAGAGGTAAAACTAGCTGCACTCCAGACTTCTCCATCATGCCCCAAACTGCTTCAGTCTGGAAGATTATTTTCAGTTTTTGAATTGATGCCTCTGAAGTATCTTCTACTCCTACAGTCCCTCCCTCTGAGTGGATAACTCTTCCCAGAACCTCCATTAAAAATGGGCACCCAGGGGGGTGGCTGGGTGGTGCAGTGAATAGAGCACTAGAGACAGAAGACCTGAGTTCAAATCCGGCCTCAGACACTTAACACTTACTAGCCGTGTGACCTTCAGCAAGTCACTTAACCCCAATTGCCCTGCCTTCCCGTCCTCCAAAAAGCAAAAAAAAGGGGGGGGCGGGCATCCAGAACATCCATCTCTTCATTTCTCACCTGGTTACACTCTAGATTTCTCCATTACCCTCACACCAATACCATCTTCATCCCAGATAACACTTTTCAGCTTCCTCATTAGAATGTAAGCTCTTGCGAGCAGGGATTCTTTTTGCTTATTGTTGTATTCTCTGCACTTACTACAGTACTTGGCAAATAGTGCTTAATAAATATTTGTTGACTGGCTGACCTTGTTACAGAAACCCAGAGAGAAAAAAATATTCAGTAAGAGGTGAATAACAGCGTGAAATACTGCAGAGAGATAAAGAAGGATGGACACAGAAACAAAGCCATTAGATTTGACAATTAAGAAAACAATGGAAATTTTGGAGAAAGTAGTTTCAACTGAATGATAATGTTGGAAACCAGACTGAAGTGGATTTGGAATTGTGTAAGAGAAGAAAGTGGAGGCACAGTATACAGCTGACTTTTACAATGAATGTAGCAGAGAAGAGAATTAAAGATATAAAATAACGAGTTTGACTGGATGGAGGACTTTTTTTGAGGATGAGAGACACATAGGAGTTAGAGAGGTGGTACAAGTTGTTAAATAGGGATAGATTGAAGATAAGGGTAGATGTGAGGATGATAATAAGGACAATTTATTGAAGATGGGAAGAAGGGTACATGTATAAAAGACTGACCTTGGCAAGGAAAAAGATAATCAGAGACTAAAGTGAAGGAAGAAATAATGGTGGATGTCAGAAAAATATGAGACGAGGAGAAGGGAATAAGAAGGAATTCTTCGAAGATGTCAATTTATTTGTTTATTTATTTTGGTGAAGTATGAGACAAGATTCTTAGCATAGATGGTGGGGGAGGAGCAACCCAGGAATCTTAAGAAGAAATGAGGTTTATATCATTGGTTTTAATAATATATTAAATATAAATTTAGATAGATATGTAAATATATATATAATCTATATTTATATAGAGAATCAATTAACAAGTTGCCATTATTAGTCATATACCCCAAGAAAGTAAATGTTAAAAAAGAAAAAAAACAAAATAGTTATAGCTGCACTTTGTTATGGTGCCAAAGAACTGGAAACAAAGTAGATGTCCATCAATGGGAGATAAGCTAAACAAATTGTGGTACATGAATAAGATATTCCTGTATTGTAAAAATAAATAGGATTAATTTTGTGAAGCATGGAAAGACCCATATGAATTGATTCATAGTGACCTGAAAAAAACAGGAAAACAATGAGTACAATCATATCAATCGAAAGAACAACAAATGTATACCCCAACAAGATCAAATAAAGGAGAAAAGGACCTATATGTAGAAAAATATTTGTGTCCACTCTTTTTGTGTTGGCAAAAAAATAAGAAACTTGAGGGAATGCTCATTACTTGAGCAAAGTCTCAACAAGTTGTGATCTATGAATTTGATTGAATACTATTATGTTGTAAGAAATGATGGTTCCAGAAAAACCTGAGGAGACCTGTATCAACTGAAATAATATGAAGTGAAAACAATCTACATAGTAACAGCAATATTGTAAACATAACCAACTTGGAAAAATTTAGTAACTCTGATCAACTCAATGACCCACCACAATTCTAAAACATTCATGATGAAATTCTATTCACAATTCACTATTCACCTTCTGATACAAAAATAGATGGATTTTGAGTACATATTGAGGTGTAATTTTTTCTCTTTTCTTTTTGTTTTTTTTTTTAGGGGGAAGGGGTCAATACTAATATTGAAATTTGTTTCTTATGACTATACTTAATATGTAATAGGTATTTTTTTCTTTCCTTCTCATTGGGGTGGAAGTGATGGGAAGGGAAGGGCGGGGACTAGAACTGAAAAAAAGAACTAAAAAATTTCTGTACTTTAAAAAAATGGTTCAGGCCTAAGTGAAGCAGGAGGAAGCAAGGAAGGTATGAATAACTAAACAGAGATTTAATATTAGATACAGAGAAGATAATTGTGAGGACAATCTGCTAAAAGAAATTGGAGGGGTTAGGATTAAGGTACATGTAGATGTTGACCTTGGCAAGGATGGGGTTTACTTTTTCATCAAAGGCTACAGTAAAGTAAAGGAGAGAATGAGAGAAGTCAAAGGATTTTCAGATGTAGAAAATGGGAGTTCTGATTTCTCAGTCAAGTATGAGAGAAAGTCCTCTGTTGAGAGGGTAAAGGCAAGGTGGTATGGGATGCATAAAGAGAGAAGTCTAGAACAGCCACTACAGGGAGTTCAATAAAAACTGATTAGGGACAACAAGTCCTTCTCCCTCTTTAGTACTCAGAAATGACTGACATAAAAACAAAAAGCATCAGTAAAACATCTAAAAAATTACTTAGTAGTAATTATTTTTTAACTTTTCCATGGAAATAAAGTGATATATGTCAAGCTCATAATAATATAAAAATATTTTTTAAACAAAAAAATGAGAAGCCAAGAACGTATTTTGCAAGTTCTTTGAGGGCTAAAATTATTGTTACTCCATTCTTTCATCCCCAATACCTAACACAATATTGTTAAGTTTGGAGAGATTCATCACCAGGTTGGCCTCAGAGTGATGAATATTTTAACCACAATTACCTCTCAAAAACAATCTAGTAAAGTATAGAAAGGCTGCAATCAGTATCGATAGAGGAAATTCCTTAATCAGCTAAATGACAGACCTATAAAGTACTGAAGTGAAATGTTCCTTCATCATCTTACATTATTCCTTGACATGGATGTAATTTTGTGCTTCCACTTTTCAAGTACTTTGATGATGACAATATTAAGCACACTGAAATTATGGAAAGGAAAATAGATAAAAGGAGACATATATATGCATATATATATACGTATATATGTGTATATATATATATATATATATATATACACATATGTGTATATACTCTTCTTCTCATTCTCTATGTATTGTTAATGTATTTTTGCTTAATGAGATCTTTCCCATCCATTAATAGGCCCATGTGACCTGCTTGAGTCACATGGAAGCCTGAGTCACATGAGTCTGTGGTGGGAGGAGCTTACTGAGTGGGTGGAGTAGGAAGGGTGGAGAACAGCCCAGAGGAAGCTGGTCAGAGCAGTTAGAGCAGAGGGAGAGAAAGAAGCAGACAGCAAGCTATGAGTGTTGTTTGTGAGAAGGCCCTAACAAGGGGAAAGCTTGGGAATTCAGCAACAGTTGGGTGAATCCAGACAAGAGCTGGGACCATGGAAGAGAAGCCATGGGGTTTGGAAGTCAGCCTCCAGTTAAGATGAAAGAAGACTTGACTTGGGTACTCAGTGCCAACTGATGATATTGTAACTTACTGTGACCTAGGGGTAGATGGTGTTTGTAATTTCTGCTACCCCTTCAGGATGACTGACTTAAGGATGATTATCCTTAAGGATGATTGTAAGCTACCCTCCAGTCAAGATGAAAGAAGATTTGACTGGGGTTCTCTATATTGATTGATGAGATTGTGACTTACTGAATGCTATGTTTTGTTTAAGACTATGTGGTCACCTTAGTAATAAGTCCTGATATTGTTATAAATGTTGTGCTTTAATTTCTTGAATGTTTTGTTTTAGTTTATTGCCAAATAAATAGAGAGCTCACTATACTATGCAATTAGATCCTTAAAGTTATTCACAGCAGCAGTCTTCAAGAGAGTTGCTCATAATTGACTTTACAGATGGTTAGCATATTCCCACCCCACTCATATTCTCTTCATCCCACTGATTCTGAACTCCTGGCTGCTGATGTGCAAACCCTATTCCCCATCCCCAATGGACCACTTCCTCAGTTCTACCTCTTCAACCCTACCTTCTATAAGGTACCACTCCCAATCAGCTCTGTCCATACTCTCCACTGTAATCTCTGAAATGTCTGCTCAATAACTAACAAATTTGCTTTCATTTTAAATCTTTGCCTTTTTCAGCCCTTCCATCTTGTGGTATTCACTGAGAACTGATGATATGGTGTCCCTGTCTACCCTTTCCACTAATATTGTAGTTTTGCTTATACTATTGGTCCTGTTTCTGAATCTTGGGTTTTCAAACAATGCTGACTCACCTCAGAATTTCTGTCAATGCCTGGGGACTTCTTACCCTGAAATATCTAACAACCCCCATGTGTTACTCAACCTGACACATCCCTTAGTAGGGCCCACCTCCTTCTCCCATTGGCAAGTTTCTCCTGGAGTCTACATTTTGTGAAAAGACCCAGGCCAACCTTTATTCCCCTCTTGGCACTGTTTATGGCTTCTGGCCTCAAGGTGTCCTCTCCTCCCATCCACCTCCCCATTGATTTTCAGCTCCTTTTTGTTTGTTTCTTCCTCCATTAGAATGTAAGCTCTTTGAGAGCTGGGACTATCTTTTTTGCTTCTATTTGTATTCCCAGTGATTAGCACATGTTATTGTTCTTGTTCAGTTGTGTCTAACTCTATGTGATCCCATGGACTTTACACAGTAAGTACTTTTAAAAATGTTTATTTCCTTCTTTCTTCCCTTCTATTCCCCTCCACTGCCCTGACTTGCTGGTCATGGCAAGGGAGTTATAGCACTCATTGCTCCCAAATGCTACTTTCAGCCTCTCCCTTGACCACTATCTCTCAAAGCCTCCTATGCCTTTATTGTTCACACTATCCAAATTTATCAACCAATCCATGTCTTCATGGATTATTAACCCTTGTCTGGTCAACTTCGTTCCTCAATGAGTTCAGTGCTTGGCTCACAGTCTTTCACTTTATCTCCTATATTAGTACATATTAGAAGACATCAATATACATATTGATGCTCCCTCAACAGCCCTAATTTCTCTGTTCTTCAATCTATGCCATTTCCATGATCTCTTCTACTTTTCCTCAGCTACACACAGAGATGGTTATACCCTTGATATCGTCACAAATATTACAATTCCCTGTTGATGAATTCTGTAATTACTTCATATGATCATAATATTTTACCATTATATATTTCCCTATGCCTTTTTGTCTCTAACACTATTTTTCATCCTCACCATTACCTCTAATCTTTCCTTCCATCCTTCCTTCTTTTCCAGGCCATCACCCCTTTATTTGGTGAATCAGTTAAAGTCTATACTGTTCTCTACATTCAAATACCTTGCCCCCTTATACTACTGCTGACACTATTGCACAATACCAGCTCTGGATTACACCTAATCACGTACTACTGCACAGAGTTGGAAAAAATTACAAATTCATGCTTGATTGGGTCCACTACAAATTTGTTACATAACATATGTAACCCACCTTTTGAAGCATAGCAATCCCAGTATGCACAGCAATGGATGTTCAGGAAAAACTCCAGAGGCTGTGCGTGCAGGAGATGACTGGTGAAAATGGTGTTCAGAAAATTCTGGGAAGAAGACAAAGGAAGAGAAAGGCATGGAGTTTGAGAGGAACTGATAACTTTTCCATCTTAAGGAAGAGAAAGTTGGAGGTAGGGGATTTATTTCTTTCCCAGCACCTGCATCTAAAGTGTTTGTGAAAACCAATGACTTGAAGAAAAATACAACACACACACACACACACAACTGTTGCCACTTGTTGGGAAAGGTACCAATTAACTATTCTCTCCAATATCTCAAACAGGAAAGCTTTTCTACTCCCTACAGACAAATAATCCCTATTGCACTTTTACTGAATATTTTGTTCATTCTCCTATCCTCTCTCTGTTCTAATTCATGATCCTTAAGACACTGCAATTATTTTTAACATGCTAGACTTATCTATGTAGTTGTTTGAGGAGCACTCGAAGTTTGAAAAACAAACATTTATTAAGCAATTACTATGTTCCAGGGATTGTGCTAAGTGCTGGGGATGCAAAGAAAGAGAAAAACTCAGTCCCTGACCTTGAGAAGCTCACATTCTAATAAAGATTAGCACAATGCCTAGCACAAAGTAGGTGCTTAATAAATATTTATTGACTGACTGAACAAACAGTATGCAAGCTACTATATCCATATTCATATTATATACTATGTAAGTATAATATACACAGAGTAGATAGAAAGTAATCTCAGAGAGAAGGCACTAATAGCTTAACATTTGGGGAAAGAGGGAGGGAGAGATCAAGAAAGGTATATCCCAAGGCTCTGTCCCCATAGGCCACCTCCCTCTAATACTATCTCACTTAGTGACTTCACAAGACTTTAGAGATAAACTATTACGTGAATTTATCATGTCTATGTAGATGATTCTCATATCTAGCTCCAATTACTTTCCTAAGCTCCAGTTCTATATCACCAACTGTCATTCTTTTGTACATCATACACTGAATAACCCATAGGCATCTCAAGCTTAATATCTTTAAAAAAGAACTTTCTCCCAAAATCATCCCCTCTACCAAACTTCCCAACCATGACAATCAAAGGTACCAACAAGTTTCCAGTCCCCCAGGTTTGCAACCTAGGTGTCATCCTTGATTCCTTAACTCCCAATCACACTACATATCCAATCAGTTGTCAAATCTTGCAATTTCATAACATTTTTCATAAATATATATATGTATATATATATATATATATACACATATATATCCTTTTTTTCTACTCACACTTCTATCACAGTGGTACAAGATCCCATCACCTCACACAGACTACTGCAATAACCTTCTAGTTGCTCTCCCTGCCTCAGAATTCCTCCCCACTATAATCCATCATCCGCTCAACTATTGAGTAATTTTCCTAAAGCACAGATCTGACCATGTCACTCCCCTCTTTTATAAACTCTAGAGGTGAGTACCCAGGATCAAACTGAAATGCACTCTTTGACATTTCACAAACTAACCCTTTCCAATCTTTCCAGTCTTCTTATGCTTTAGTGCTCTCCACACACTCTACGATCCAGCTACCCTGGACTCTGCCGTTCATACATGACACTCCACCTCCTGACTTTATGCATTTCTTTTTATCCTCACCACTTAGCACAGTTCCTGAAACATAGTAAGAACTTAATAAATACTTGTTGATTGATTACCTGGCCCTAACAAGTCACCTAACCTCTTTCAGCCTCAGTTTCCATTGCTATCTAAAATAGCAATGATAATACCAAATTGTATGGCTGTTGTGAGGTTCAAATGAGATAACATATGTAAAGTTCTTTGCAAACCTTAAAGAGATGTATAAACACAGTTATTATTTTTTCAAAGGTGTGATTGGAAAAGGGTCTGAGAATTATTCTAGTCCAATGTCTTAATTTAATAGATTAGTAAAAACTGAGTCTTGGTGATAGCAAATTTATTCCAGGTCTCATGAGTAATAACACTAGTTCAGATTAAAACAGGGTTCAAATTCAGGTCTTTTAACTCTAAATTCAGCACTTTTTCTATTACAACGAGCTCTATATTATTCTCTTGTTTTTACAATATATTGCCCATTCTCCACTTAAGTTGCATTTCACTAATCAATGAAGTCATTTTGATCTATGTATTATTGTCCTGTTGATAAATGAGTCCAGCTGCCTAATGCGGTTCCATTGAATAGGAGTTTTCACCATAAGTTTCTAGCATTACTCTATGTAGGTAGAAGGCCTGAGATGGAATGGGGAAGGAGGAATGGAGCAAAGAACATAGAAGTGTATGGGCCAAACAGATGAAGGGCCTTTCAGCTCTTGAATGAGTCATCTTAATCAGATCACCAAAGTAAAAAGGGCCTTAAAAAATCAACTAATTGCTGAATTATAACAGTTTTACATAATTTGGCTTGATAAAATAAGGCATTCTTTTACAGTATTTAGATCCTCTATTCTAGGGGAACTATATATCTTATTACATTGAAAAGTTGCAGCTCATTAGTCTTTACTGCTAATAGACATGCTACAGGTTTCAATGCCAACTAATAAAAGCATTTAGGATTTTCACTTTTCATTTTACTTGATTTGTACAGATAAAAGAAAGGAGAAACAACAAACCAACAAGGTGCTGTTGAGCTTTTTTCACAACAGAATGAAATAGAGAAGTATACTTATACAGCAATGTGTGTGTGTGTGTGTGTGTGTGAGAGAGAGAGAGAGAGAGAGAGAGAGAGAGAGAGAGAGAGAGAAAATTTTCTTAGTAGTCTACAACCCAAACCAGTAACTTTCCAGCATCTACCTATCCTGCCCCAAACTTTCTTCTGACCTTTAATCTCACATCTCCAATGGCCTCTCAGATATCTTGAACTGGATGCCCAGGAAATATCTTAAATGCATTATATTCAAAATGGAACAAATTCTCTTTCATTCTAAACCCTACTCCCTCCCCTTCCCTGTTACTATAGAAGACAACACCATCCTCCTAGACCCTCAGGCTGAGAACCTAGAGTCATCCTCAATTTTACACTATTTCTCACTACTTATATCCAATTTGATGCCAAGGCTTGTTAATTTCACACTTGTAATATCTCTCAAATAGGCACCCCCTTGTGTTCTCTGACACTGCCACTACTCTAGTGCAGGCCCTTTGCATCACTTCATGTCTGGATTTTTGCAATAGGCTGCTGATGAATCTTCCAGCCTCAAATCTCTCCTCACTCCAATCCATCTTCCATTCAGCCACTAAAGTGATTGTCCTAAAGTTCAGTTCCAATCATGTCACTTCCCTACTCAATAAACTCCAGTCTCAACTAAAATCCCACATTCCTCAGGAAGCCTTCTCCAATCCCTCTTAATTCCAGTGCCTTCCCTATGTTAATTACTTCCTAGTTATCTAGTAAATAGCTTGTTTTGTATATATTTGCTTGGATGTTGATTTGATTGTTAAGCTCCTTGAGAATAGAAACTGCTTTTTTCCTCTTTTTGTGTCCCCAGCACATACAGCACACTGCCTGGCACATTCTGCTCTAGCCCCCTGTCTTAACTGTGTGTATCTTTCAGTTTCTCAAGTGTATTTCTTGAAAACAAGATACTGATGGATTCTGGTTTCTAATCCATCCTACTATTTTCTTCTATTTTATTGGTGAGTTCATCCCATTAACATTCACAGTTATGATTCCTGTATTTCCCTCAATTCTATTCTCTTATATTTATCCTTTCCTTTTTTATCCTATCCCCTCCTGAAGAATCTGTTTTGCTTCTGACCATACTTCCCTCATGTTATCTTTCCTTTTATCACCCCTGCCTTTCTCTTAACCCCTTTACCCTCCTACTTCCCTATTGGATAAAATTAATGCCTGTACTCAACTGTATTTATATCCTTCCCTCCTTGAACCAATTCATATGAGAGTAAGGTTCAATCATTACCTGCCCCCCATCTCTCCTCCACTGTTTAAACTCTTGCTTGCTTGTCTCTTTTGTGTGAAATAGTTTTTCCCATTCTTCCTCTTCCTTCCAATGCCTCCCAGTGTATCCCTCATTTTCATCCTTCAATTCTCCTTTTGAGATCATCTCAATAGAATAGACTTTAATTCATACCCTCTATATAATTATATTCCTTCTAATAGCCCTAGTACAAAGGTGGGGAACCTGCCCTAGTGAGAATAAAGTTCTGAAGGATTGCATGTACTGTCTTCCCACATCAGAATGTAAACAATGTAACCTGGCTAAGTCCTTTATGATTGTTCACTCATGTTTATATGTTTATCCTTCTCTTCAGTCTTGTGTTTAAATGTCAAATTTTCTATTCAGCTCTAGTATTTGCATCAAGAATGCTTGAAAGTTCTCTCATTAAAAATCAATTTTCCCCCTACAGGATTATTATCAGTTTTTCTGGGTAAATTATTCTTGGTTGTATTCCTAGCTCCTTTGGCTTCTGGAATATCATATTCCAGCCTCTACTCTTCTAACATGGCACCTGATGAATCTGGTATGGCTTCTTAGTATTTAAATTATGTCTTTCTGGCTATTTAGAGCATTTTCTCCTTGACCTGGGAGCTCTGGATTCTGGCTTTAATATTCCTGAAAGTTTTCTTTTAGGGATTTCTTACAGGAGGTGACCTCCAATTCTTTCAATTTCTACTTTGCCCTCTGGTTCTAAGGTATCTGGGCAGTTTTCTTTTATAATTCCTTGAAATGTGATGTCTAAGCTCTTTTGTTGTTCATGGATTTCAGGTAATCCAATGATTCTTAAATTATCCTTTATCTATTTTCCAGGTCTCCTATAACATATTCCACATTTTCTTTTTTTTTTCAGTTTTTTGAATTTATTTTAGTATTTCTTTATGTTTCCTTAGGTCATTAGCTTCCACTTGACCAATTGTAATTTTTTAAAAGGTATTTTCTTCAGTGAGGCTTTGTGTTTATACCATTTAGCCAATTCTGGTTTTTAAGAAATGATTTTTTTTCCAGCATTTTTTGTGCCTCTTTTACCAAGGTTCTAATTTTCTTTTCACAAATTTTTTGCATAGTTGTCACTTCTTTTCCTAATTTTTCTCCTACCACTCTGATTTTTAACATTTTTTTCCTTTTTGAAATTTCTTTCTTTAGCTCTTCCAGGAATTTTTTGTTGAGTTTGTATACCATCTGCAGTTTTCCTTGAAGCTTTACTTGCAGATGTTTTTAAGTTATCGTCTTCTAAGTTTGTGTTCTATTTCTTGACTTTGGATTTCATGTTAGAGTTGGATTCTACTCATGTCTGGGTAGGAAGGGGGAGGATGTCTGGCCTGAATTTCTGTTTTTTATGTCCTTAAGCTGCTTCATAGCTCACCTATGGCCTTGTCTGTGTTCCATGATTCCAATACGATGAGATCCAGGGAAATATCTGGTCACTGGCCTCCTGCTCTATGTTCTGCTTCTTACACAGTTCATGACATCTCTGCCCTGGAACTGTGACCTGGAACTAGATAATAGGTGACACAGTTGCCAGATGCACCCATTCCTGTTCCCAGTGCTAGAACAGAGGTTCCCCGTGATTTCTTTCTACTCAGGTGTTTAGTCCCCTTCCTTTCTCTCGGTGCTAAACAGTACCAGTGATTCTGTCACCAAAGCCTGGTACCACCACAGTTTTGTGCTGCTGCTTCTGCACTGTGCTCCTGGCCAGTCTTCACCATAATGTCCATAAACCTCTCTATTTTCCTTAAGCTTACCTTGAAAGAAAAAATAACTCACTATGACCTTTTTCTCAGCTTTCCCATTCAGAACTGTTTGGCACATTTTTAAATCATGTAAAAGAAGTTTTGGGGGAGCTGAGGCAGTTGTTAAGTTCTCACTCTGCCATTTTGATTCTACTTCCTGTTGTATCTTTTTGGCAAAGGATTGGGGTCATATATAGGAATTTTGTATTAGGAAGGCCCAAGATATAGATATGGGACATATATAATGGGGAAGAGGAGCTTCCAATTTAGGAAACAACAGGTATCCCGAAGTGGGATAATGATTCTCAAATGCTCCACAGGACTGCATGATGTTAGGAGAGCTATAAGCATAACATATAACTTAAATTAGATTGAGTAACTCATGGTAGATGGCATCTCTAGTCTCAAAAACTACCTGTCTGATTTGATTCTTGATCTATGATTCTGTGGAAAGGAGTTAACACATTTATACAAGCACTAAGAAATATGTCAAGTATTCAACACTCAAACACTGATTTAATAAATGATAATAAGATGGTGATGGTGAGTTGACATTAATACAATTTCTGGCCTGACTAAATTCTCAAGAGGCCAACTTTAATGATGATAGATAATGTAATGATGCAGTTCTTGGCTAAAAATGCTAGCATTTTACATACCTGTCTTTCCTCCAAAATTGTGGACACTATCAGTTTGATAATAATAAAATAAGCGATACCCATAATGACTATCAATATTTGAATTACTACAAATACATCATCATAATTATGACAAGTTTATGCTATTTACCAATTAAGATGTCAGAAATTTTTTTAAAAAGCATTTACTGCTATCATACTAAAATGATAGTTTTTTCATTTTTCAAATTATTTTCTCCCTTTTCTTGTCATTCTTTCTCTTATATCATCACACTGCAATGTTTGGTTTTCTATTCTAAATGCTTAGCAAAATACAAACATGCAAAAGGACAAACTGAGAGGAGGCAATCTGCATTGTCGTACTGCAATCTGGAAAAAACCTCTAGCGTTCAATTTTACTAAATGCCAGCAAGAAACAAAAGAAACACTATCATTTTTCAGTACTGGTAAGAAGCAACCTTTTGTTAAAATGAAACAGGGAAAATGAGTTGGTTGAATGGAATTTTGTTTTCCTACTCAGATCTCTGGAAACATTAGAGACATCCCTTTTCAATACTTGCTATTCAGTTACTACAATAAACATACTAAGGTTCCAAGTTCAAGTAAGGATATGAGTATCAAATCACTCAAGAGATGCTGATTTGGTATTATAATAATTCAAGGAACATTACAATGAGAAGAAAAATCCTGAGCCTTGCTTCTTCCTTAGCAGCAGTCTAGGAACTTACTAAGAATATCTAAACATTCAACTTTTTCTAATATTGGGATGCAGAAAATCTGATCTTCATGCCACCACCACCTATGGGTGCCAAGGAGAAGGTGGGCCCAAGACATGAGTGCCACCCTGACAAGACACTGGTAGTGGTAGCTAGAGGTATTTACAGCAACAGTGGCCTTCCCAGAAGAAAGCATTACGCTTCCTCCTAGATATCAGTATGCTGGGGCAAATCCCTGTTCCTGAAATATAGCTCTGAGCTTACTTTTTACTGAGAAGATAGTACATATACAATATTAAATATAAACAAGATAGCACTGGCCTTGGAGTTGGGATGACCTGGGATCGAATCAGGCCTCAAAAAATGAGCACCCACACATAAATAATGACTAGCCGTGTAACCTTGAGCAAGTTACTTAACCCCAATTGCTTTTAAAAAAAATAAAAAATATAAAAATATATAAGCAAGATAATTTGAAGAGAAATTAAGAAAAACTAGAAAAATCTTCAGGTAGAAAATGGCACCTAAGCAGGGGCTTGAAGGAAAATGGGGGTTTGAATAGGTGGAGGTGAAAAAGAAGTACATTTCAGTAACAGAGGAGAACCTATACAAAGGCACAGCATTGGGAGACAGAATGGTGAGTTCAGGGAATTCATATGTGCCTATTCAAATTCTATGCAAGTCCCAACTTCTGAGTTAAGTCTTCTCTAATTATTCTAGCCTCTCCTGACTGAACTGATAGGAATAAACTAAATTATTGAATTGGATTCTAATCATCTGTAATACAAGGTAGTTAGTGGTTCAGTGGGTGAGCCTGAGCCTGAAGTTAGGAAGACCTAAGTTCAAATCCAGTCCTCATAGTTTTGTGACCCTAGGAAAGCCACTTAATCTCTGACTGATTGACAAAAGAATCTACTGGAGAAGGAAATGACAAACCACTTCAGTATCTTTCTCAAGAAAACACCATGTGACCTTGGGCAAGTTGCTTAACCCCAACTGCCCTCCAAAAAGCGAAAAAGAAAGAGAGAGAGAGAGAAAGGAAGGAAGGAAGAAAACACCATGAAGAGCTATGGTCCAGGGGTTGACTGACCAAATCTGTAATATTTGCCAAAAGGTGGCTCAGTGCACAGAGTGCTAGCCCTGAAATCAGGAACATATCTTCCTGAGTTCAAATCTGGCCTTAGACACTTATTAGTTGTGTGACCCTAAGCAAGTTACTTAACCCTGTTTGCCTCTGTTCTTCCTCTATAAAATGAGCTGGAAAAGGAAATGGCAAACCACTCCAGCATCTTTTCCAAGATGACCCCAGATGGGGTCATGAAAAGTCATACACGATTGAAATGACCAAACAACAACAAAATTGTTGCTTTGTGAAAACAAAATAACGTGACAAGCAAGCAGCAGCAATGGACCCAGGAGCAAAGTAGATTATCAGTTCCAACCTCTAGCCTAACTCTGAAGCTTGCATAGGAATAATCAGGGCAAGAATTCCAGATGAAAGGAAGACTACAGTTCTTTCACTCTGAGTCAGCAGAGCTTTTCAGCTAGCTGACAATGGCTAAGTGCAGCAGCAATTTACTGAAATTCCAAAGGAGGCAAGCACAAAACCTATTGCTCAGACTCAGACCCAGGTTAGGAACTTGTAGAAAGCTAAGACTAGAGGGACAATAATCAGGTTTGCCTAAGATCATAGGACTGAGAGCACCGAAAGCTGGAAGGTACCCAAACTGAACTCTCCCTGAGATCTTAGAATGATACCATACTCAACACCCCAGAAAGCAACAAGGGGGCAAGCCTAGACCTTCCCTCCAAAAATACCCAGAACATGGCCATAACATTAAGTCTGATGTCAGGGAGTAGGTTGGGAGAATGAGCAAAAAAAAAAAAAAAGAATCCTACCATAAAAGGCTGTTATGGTGACCCAAACCCAGAAGAAGGAAATGGTTTCCAAACATCTGTAAGTAAAGCCTCAAAGAAAAACATGGCTAGGGCACAAATTTTTTAAGAGTTTAAAATGTTTTATAAATGAAATGAGAATGCTTGAGGGGAAAAAATGGAAAAGAAATGTGAACTATGGAAGAAATACTTTGCTGTTGTTCACTTGTGTCCAGTTCTTCATGACTCCATGGTTCATACTGTGCGTGGTATTTTGTTAACAAAAATACTGCAGTGGTTTGCCATTTCCTTCTCCAGTAGGGTAAGGCAAACAGGGGTTGACTTGCCCAGGATCACACAATTATCTAGGCCAGTTTTGAACTCAGGTCTTCATGACTCCAGGTCCAGCACTTTATCTGCTGAGCCAACTAACTGCCTTCTAGGCAAATTTTAAACAACTTGCCCAAGATCACACAGCTAGCAAGTGTCTAAGGCCAGATTTGAACTTAGGTCTTTCTGACTCTAGAGCCAGTGCTCTACACACTGAGCTATCTAGCTGCCTAATGGAAGAAATATTTAGAAAGGTTGTTAATAGCTTGGCACAAAAGGTACAAAACCTTACTTAAGCAACAAACTCCCTAAAAATTAGAATGGACCAAATAGAAGCTAATGACTTCATGAGCAAAGAAACATTAATAGGAAATCAAAAGACTAAAAAATTAAAAAAAAATTGAGATATAGCAAAAACAACTGATCTGAAAAAGAGATCAAGGAGAGAAAATTTAAAGATCATTAGACTACCTAAAAGCCACAAAAAAAAAAAAGCCTAGAGTTAATATTTTAACAAATCATAAAAGAAAACTTCCCAGAATTCTTAGAACCAGAGGACAAAATGGAAATTGCAAGTCTCTACCAGCTAGTAATTCCTGAAAGAAATCCCAAAATGAAAACTCCCAGGAACATTAAAGCCAAAATTCAAAGTTTCTAGGTCAAGCAAAAAACACTGCAAATAGAAAGAAAGAATTCAAGTAACAAGAAAACACGACAAAGTTAATATATGATTTAGCAGTTACTACCACAAAGTAATCAAGAGTTTGTAATATAATATTCGAGGAGACAAAAGGTAAAAGCTTACAACCAAAATAACATACCCAGCAAAACAATAACATTCCTGATTAAAAAATAAAAAGAAGAACTGCATAGAAACCTTGAAATACAAATACAGGAGTCAAGAGAAACCCAAAAAGGCAAACAGGAATGACCATAAGAGACTAAAAAATATATAAATTGTTTACATTCCCATATGAGGAGATGATATTTGTATCCCCTATGAAACCTATTATCATTAGGTGTCACAGAAGGAATCCAATTAGACAGAGAGTCTGGGAGTGGTTCTGTTATATCAAGATGGTATTAAAAGAATGAAAAGAGAGGAAAAAAGGAATACACAGCAGGGAGGGCAGGTTTTGGGGGGAGGGAGAAAATGGTTATGGGAAATTATCTCACAAAATTGCTATTTGCATGTAGAAGTCTACACAAACAAGGAGAATGGGGTACACGGAGTGGCTGACTCTTGAACCTCACTCTCAACTGAACTGGTCAAAAGAGGGAATAAAACATTACACAGTTGAGTACAGAAATACATTTCATTCAACAGTAAAACGGTTGCCTTAGGATCCCTGAACTTTTGTTATATCCCCTGCCTCTTTAGGATACCAGCTATTGATAAGCCCAAAACAATCTGCTTTGACCAAAAGGAGGGAATGTGAAGATCAGCTTTGTAATGACTATACTAACCTGTTAGATATGTCTTTATAGAGGGGCAGGATAATGGGGTTATAAAACATCAGACAATCAGAAGGACTTCTGAGCCTCAAAGTTGCTGGACATATCAGTGATCCTTTACAAGTGAACTCTAGCCAGATTTGGAGATGCCTGCAACTGCCAGAAACCAGCAGCTCTGACCAGCTTAAAAACAACCTTGGGCAGCAACTGTAGACTTGAGACCTTACTCAGGACTTTTTTGGTAATTTTTAAATTCATTTTAAACTTAAATACAAAATACAAAATTAGAATGATGGGGGGAAGAACATTGCTATGTACACAGCAGAACATAAGAAAGAATTCAATATAAAACAAATTTCCATTTTAATAAAACCTACATAATAAATATTACACATTTTTTCAAAGTTACCTAGCTTTTCTTGTAAATTTTCTTTTGTTCTCTCTGTGCACTTCTTACTTAATTTCCCCCCCACCCTAATAAAAGGCCACAATTAGACTCAGATACACACATACACATACACAGAGATATCTATAAATATACATATAGACATATACACTCATACACATATATTCAAGACCACATTATGCATATTTCTACTTTTCATCTCTTTCTCTGAAGATGGATAGCATCTTTGTTCATAAGTCCAAATCTTTCCATGTTTTCTAAATCAACCAGTTCATCATATTCTATACCACAGTCATATTCCAACCAACATATACAAAAAATATTTATAGCCTTTCTTTTAATGACCATCACTTGGGGAACAATTGAAAAAGTTAAATGTTCATGGAATACTATTGCACTATAAGAAATGAAGAAAGGAGATGGTTTCAGAGAAACTGATGTAGAGTGACAAACAGAAATAGGAAAACTATTTACATAATAACAACAGTATTATAAAGAGAAACAACTGAAAAGTTTAAGAACTCCTATCAATACAATGACCCCACACAAATCCAGAGGACACTTGATGAAACATGCAACCTGCCTTCTAACAGAGAAGTAACAGTACAGATTAAGACACATATATTTTTTAGACTAGGGGAAAACTATTGGGAAAACTAGAAAACAATAGGACACAAACTAGATATGGAAACATATCTTACACCATGTACCAAAATAAGGATCAAAATGGGTACATAATTTAGACATAAAGAATGATACTATAAGGAAATTAGAAGAACAAGAAATAGTCTACATTTCAGATCTTTAGGGAGGGGAAGAATTCATAACCAAACTAGAGATAGAGAACATTACAAAAAGTAAAATAGATAATTTTCATTATATTAAATTAAAAGTTTTTGTACAAACAAAACTCATGCATTCCCAGATTAGGAGGAAAGCAGAAAGCTAGGAAACAATCTTTACAGCAAGCGTCTCTGATAAAGGCCTCATTTCTAAAATATATAGAGAATTAAGTCAAATTTATAAGAATATAAGTCATTCCCCAATTAATAAATGGTCAAAGGATATGAGCAGGCAGCTTTCAGATGAAGAAAAAAAAGCTATCTATAAGCATATGAAGAAGTGCTCTAAATCGCTTTTGATTAGAGAAATGCAAATTAAAACAACTCTGAGGTACCACCTCATACCTATCAGATTGGCTAAAAATGACAAAAAAGGAAAATGATAAATGTTGAAGGGGATGTGGGAAAATTGGGACACTGGTACACTGTTAGTGGAGTTGTAAACTGATCCAGCCATTCTTGGGAGCAATTTGGAACTATCCCCAAAGGGCAACCATACTGTGCATAAACTCTGAGAACCCAGCAATACCACTTCTAGGTCTGTGTCCCAAAGAAATCATAAAAGAAAAGAAAAGGGTCTACATGTGCAAAATATTTATAGTAGCCCTTTTCATGGTAGCAAAATATTGGAAATTGAGGGGATACCAATCAATTTGTGAATGGCTGAGCAAGCTGTGGTATATGAATGTAATGGAATACTATTGTGCAATAAGAAATGATTAAAAGGCAGATTTCAGAAAAACCTGGAAAGACTTGCATGAACTGATTCAAAGTGAAATGAGCAAAGCCGGGAAAACGTAGTACACAGTATTAGCAATACTGTGTGATGATCAACTATGAATGACTTAACTCTTCTCAGCAACACAAAAATCCAAGACAAACTACTCATGAAAGAAAATGCTATCCATAGCCAGATAAAGAACTGACAGACTCTGAATGCAGATCAAAGCATATTTTTTCACTTACTTTATTCTTTTTCATTTTCCTTTTGATCTGTTTCTTCTTTCACAACTGTGACTAATATAGAAATATTTTTACATGAGAACACATGTATAAGCTATATCAAACTGCCTACCATTTTCAGAATAATGGAAGGGAGAGATAGAGGGAGAAAAATCTGGAACTCAAAATCTTGTAAATATGAATGCTAAAAATTTTCTTGACATGTAACTGGTGACAAAAATAAAATACTATTTAAAAAAATAATAAGAGCATCTACCTCTTAACATAGTTGTGAAGATCATGTGAGATAACATTTATAAAGCACTTATCATAGTGTCTGCAGGGCACATAGTAAGCACTATATAAATGTTATTTTATTAATGGCTTTGTATGTGATAACTCCTGCAACAACCAGTCATTATACTAAATATGTAGGGGGGAAATTTCAATTATATATATATTTTCAATTCAATCACATAATTTTTTCAATTATAAATTCAAAAAATAAACATTTTCGATTTTTCAATATATGAGTATTGATGAAATAAACTCCAAATCAACTTATAAAGAATACACTTTTTGTCATAGCAGTAGTCTTGCATTATGGCAACTTGCTGAGAGGGCACAAGGGACTCTTCTGTAACTCAGTAACTAAAGCTGCATCCAAGATCATGAGAATAGAAGAGCTATCCCTCCTCTATGGAAGCTGTGAAACATTTCTAACTCCTTCCCCTTGTTGTTTTCTCAATCAATTTCTCTCCCTTCAACTTATAGATCAGAGCTCAATAAGACAATAGAGGAGAAATTTGGAGACTTCTCTCCTATTCTCCCACATCCCCAAGTAAAGAACAGAAAATTATGACTTGCAGGAGAAGTCTGAAAGGAGTTGTATGTGTCTGCCTAAAGTGGCTAAAGGGTCCTGATTGCTTTTTGTCGTTCTGGTTCTTTTTCTGAGCATGTTAGAAACCAGAAATTGACTCTTCCTCTCATAAATGCTGGAAGAATGCTACTATTCTACATGCAATATAATCCTATGAATTATAATATAAATTTTGGGGGATAAGGACAGGACGTGAGTTAAAAAAACATCAGCTAAACAGAATAAATCCAGTCAAAAAGAGGTTTGTAAAATAAACAACAAAAAACAAGCTTACTTTAGTCCTTTAAAGTAACTTCTTAAATACATTTTATTTGAAGCCTAGAGTAAATATTAAAGGGCTGAAACTTCTGCACCAGAAGAGTTAAAATGGAAGTGATTATTGAAATGTGACTTTAACAAAACAGACTTATTATGTAGGAATGGCTCATCAGAATACAGTAATTAATAAGACAAAAGACTCATCTGACTGAAAGTTGTACCTAAGATTAATGGGTCCTCCAGTTACTTTAAAAAGTAATGCATTCTAAACAGCTTTTAGCTTTGTTCTTTATGAAAGGCTTTGAAAATAGAGGGCTTGAGGGTGGCTAGGTGGCACAGTGAATAGAGCACCGTCCCTGGAGTCAGGCGGACCTGAGTTCAAATCTGACCTCAGACACTTAGCACAAAAACTAGTCATGTGACCTCAAGCAAATCATTTAACCCCAACTGCGCTCCAAAAAGCAAAAAAAAAAAAAAAAGAAAAAGAAAAAAAAGAAAGGAAGGAAATAGAGGGTTTGGATTTGAATCCTGATTAATATGGTGTGAATTTAGGGAATATCAATTAATATCTCTGGGACTGTTTCCTCACATGTAAAATAAGGATCAGATGGCCCATGACGTCTTTTCTAGCTAAAATCTATGATCCTGATTCTCTGAATTTATTAACTGGATTATTGTCAGACAAACCTGCTTCACTCTAATGGCTGCAAAACACAAAAATCTTAAAAAAAAAAAAAAAGCCCTAAAAATGGACAGAAAAATAAACAGAATTTCTCATTTTAGTTTCCTCAGAATCAGTCATATGATTTGTTGACATGGGAGACGCTTTACTTTAAGGAGTTACTTTAATATGAGCTGCTTTAACAAGAATGTGATTTGTTAAGAATTGTTACTCTTTAAACTTTTCCACAATACACAAAACACAATTACTTGATGGTACCTCAGCGGAAAAACAACTACTTTTTTTTTTCCTAAAAATAAGATTACCAACTAAAACCAAAGGAATTTTTAGTTCTGTAACCACTTTTAGAAGCTAAAGAATTAAGAGTTAAATAAACTATACCACTAAACAGAAAACATCTAAGAACCTTGTAGCAACGATGCAGAACAATTGAAAATATAAGGATAATGCACTCTCCACAACTACAGTGCACTTAATTTGTCACTCAATTTTAATAATGCTATGTTTTAGGAGTCAAAAATTAGATAGCACTTTTTCATTTCAGGTATTATTGTACTTACCAAACAAACGCTGATGGAACAGGAATTTGCCAGCTATTAGTCCTATGAGAATTGCAAGTAGCCATAGAAGCACCTTCAAGAGCTTCCAGCCTCCTCCTCTAGGGTATTTATTGGTTACAAATGAAAAACAGTTTCCAACAACAATAACATTGGCCTCTGTTTGACTGTGAGAGACAGGATCCTCCGCAAATATTAAGAAGTTAAAGAAGATCACCAAATAAGCCACAATTAATCGAGACCATGGATGCTGGAAATAATACCGGAAGTCTTTACCCATCCTTCAGAATCCCCGTTTAGTAGTTTTCCTGTGTGAGAAAAATACATATAGTTAGAAAAAAGCAAAAGGTCATTTTATCTCAAATTATATCTAACCTGGGAGGGTTGGACCATGTGACTGAAGTTTCTTTCAACTCTCATCTATGGTCTTAACATCAAGAGAACTCAATTTCCTCATCTAGTACCGGCCTCTCCCTCATCATGAGGAGGTCAAGGATTATTAACAAATAACAAAACTGCTGATGCTCCTCAGTAGAATTCCTCAGAGAATGAACACAGTTTTTACATGTCATAAGATAAAATTGAAAATACACCTGAGTTACTCTTCATCCCTACCATCTAAGATGTTCCTCTCTACATGCTACTCTCCAGAGGCTTTGAGCCTTCTCTCTCTTGCATGAAATTTGACTAATCCCAAAAAAGTGCCTATACTCAGAGACATAAATAGTCATTTGGCAGCCAAGTAGCATAAAATAAATCTTAAAATCAACTTTGTAATTCGCAATGCTATAAAAATTATTAAGACAAATTCAGTTGAGCAGTGAAGGATTACAAGTGTCAAACTTATAAAACTGAGCAAGGATTACAAGTGTTAAACTTGTAAACTGAGCAAAGCCATAGTTGTTCTGTCCTAGTTACAATTTTGCCTACCTACAAGGGACAGTGAGATTGTCAAGCATTTTAAATTACACATTTATAATATATATATATATGTACATATATATATATATATACATATATATGTACATATATATATTATAAAATTCCTCTCGATGCATTCTTCTTCCTTTCCTATTCCCCAAGTTGTTGCCTACCTTACTCCCAGTCCCATAGCCTGACTTCCTGCAGGCCTCCAGCCTCTGTTTAATGGCTATGGCTTCTAGATGGATCTGGTTATTCTATCATTTACTTTTTGTTATATGAAAACATAAAAGTTTTATCTAAATTGAATGGGATTATCCATGAAAATTTGTGTAATGCTGTTGTTGCTTTCCAATTTCAAGAAGTCACTAGCCTGAAATTGTTTCATTTTAGCTCACTATTCAAGCTGCTCCTCCTGGCAAAGTGCTTTCAGTATATTATGTCACTTGATCTTCACAACCTGAGAAAGGCCTTACAAGTATTTTAACCATGAGGAAACGGATAACTAAAAAGCTTGACTGATTTCCTTGGAGTAAAATAAGTGGCAAAGCCGAGACTAGATCGTCTTTCCAGTATAGCACACCAACTCTCCAGGACTATGGTTTAGTATTACGTTACTCTTGCAGGACCTCATTCATGACTTTGTCTTTTCACTTAGGTGGCATAGTGGGTAGAGTACTGGATTTGAAATTGTGAAAAACAGAATTTAAATCCTACCTCAGATATATGCCAGCTCTATGATCCTAAACAAACCTCTCTGTCTCACTTTTCTCATTTATAAAATGGGGCTAATGGTATCTACCTCACAGGGTTGTTTTCAAATCAAATGAGATACTGGACATATGTGAAGTACTTTGCAAGCCTTTGAACACTATATAAATATTAGCTACTATCATGTAATTGTTACATGTCACTGACAACACAAGGGAAAGAAGCAGAAGTTTATATTCCAAATTAATATCTGTATAAGGTGTGGAATCTAGTGAGCAAAGGATAACCTGGCCTTTGTGACATTATTTTATAGGAAGGTATTACTCAACATGTGGAATAGAACAAAACTTAGTGATGGTGTCTGTCTTCATAATTTATGTATAAGTTAATTTATGTTAATTTGCAAAGGGCTTTGGTATTCCTCTCCAAGGTGATTATTAACATATAAAACCTTGCTAAATCTTCAAAGCAATTTCATAAAAACATACAAGGTGGATACAAACAAGGGTAGAAAATATGTTGAGAATAGCTTGCACACATTTTGTGTTAGTCAGGAAGATGTCACCCACCATGAGAACCCAGAAGCTGTGTGTGGCTGTTATGCTCACAAGGAGGGAAGTCAAGTCAGAAAAGAACTAGTAAATCTGACAAGATGCCAAATAATCTGATTTTCAAAAAAAGTTTTGCAGATATGCCAAAGTATAAGTATTGACCTGATTCCTTTATGTGTTAGTGAAATTCTTGTCTTTTGGAAAAAATTTTATCATAGAGCTAGTTCCAGTGAGAAGAGTTTATGGTGATACTTTTACTTGCCACTAGTACACAGGGTCAAAGAGAGCTATGATCATGTGGTCACAAAGTTGCCTGCATATGGTCCTGTTTTCTGGTCTCTCTTTCCTCCTCCCCCTGTGCCCCCAGTACGGTATCAAATTAAGCAATTAGATTATTTGTCTCCTTAAAATATATCAGTGATAATAATTCAGTGTCTATTGAGTAATAGAATATTCCACCTGTTAGAATTATAATAATATCAACGGTGTTTCATGTTCATGCTAGGCCAATGGAATAATTCTTGAGTTGCCACTATCAGTATGTCAACTGTATCCATAATGGTTTTTCACAGTCAGCAGGATGTCATGCAATGGAAAAAATCCTGGATTTCCAATCAGAGAACCTGAGTCTGAATACTGGCCCTGCCAAATACTGTCTGAATGTCCTTGGGCAAGTCATCGGTAGCAGCAGCACTCACTTCATAAAGCTGTTGTACATAAAGAATTTTGCAAGCCTAGAAGTGCAATATTAAGATGAGCATTATTCGGTTTGAGTTCTTGGCTAGTATATTTTCCAGTTTTGTAGGTTTTAATAATTTATTTCCAGTGTAGTCAAAGACCACAGAATATAAATCTACAAGGTATGTGTTGTATCATATTTGAAGCAATATTGAAATAGCAAGTTCGTTCATTTTGTTTACGATTCTATTTTTGTTGCTGATCTAATAACTTGTTTGGAGGATGTAGGTGGCATAACAAAAAGAACACTGAGTCCCAAGTTGGGAAGACCCAAATTCAAATCCAGCCTCAGAAACTTACAAGCTAGACAAGTCACTTGACCCTATTTGCCTCACTTTCCTCATCTGTACAATGAGCTAGAGAAGGAAATGGCAAACCACTTCATCTTTGCCAAGAAAACCCCAAATAGCCTGACAAAGAGTCAGCTGTGCCTGAAACAAATAAACAACAACAAAATAACCTGTTTTATTGAACTAAAATTCCCTTCCTTTATCAGAGTCATTAAGATCTGTCAATAAGTGAAAATGTTCCAGGACTGCACTTGTACATTTCTCATTCCTCAGCAGGAAAGCAATATTTCACTTCAGAATCAGAGCTGAAAGGAAGGACCTTAAAAACCACCTGATCAAACCCTTTCCTGTTATAGATTTATCCAAGGTCACACAAGCAATAAGAAGCAGAATCAGAATCTGAATCCCATGTTGTCCAAATTTCATGCTCTTTACACATATAATGCTCTTTCTGAAAACCATTTTGTGGCATTTGAGTTGTTTTTTGGGGGGGGAGGGGGACGTTGTGTGGTTTTTTTAAGGATTACTGAGATAATACATGAAATACTTTTTTTTAACTATAAAAGACTAAACAAAATATGTAGTGTTAGAGACTGAACTTGAGATTTCTCTCATTTCCAGGTGAGAAAACTCATTTTACTAATAGCAAGTTTTCTCTACAACTTAGTCTTAGAGAGTTCCCTAGGGTATAATCAAGTGATTAATTAAGTGATTTGCCCAGAGTCACAGAAGGAATATATATTATAGGCAAGGACTTGAACCCAGATTTTCCTGGCTAGCTCTCTATCCACTATGCATGTTGCCTCTCATATTGTATTACATATTACAAGAAGGGCAAAAAGGACCATAATTCATTACTTTGCTAATGTTGTCTTCAGTCTTGAGAGAACATAACTAAATATAACCAAAACCATTTTCTAAGAACTTTTGTGTGCATAGTTCTATTCTAGAATGTAGAAGATATCACTCCAGCATTTCTACAATTCTCTTAGCTATCTGTGCTTCATGTTACCTTAGAGCATTAATGGTTCTCATTAAAAGTTTTTATAACCAAATGTATGATACAATGGATGCACTTAAACATATTTTAATACCTTATGCACTTTTTCCTGCAGAGACTTTAAGTAGTTTTCTATTGGTGAAGATATTTTGTGAAGCATACTGCTCTATTTTTGATGGTCCCTAATTTGGCATCAAACACAATAAAAGTCCTTAAACTGAAAAATCTACAATGCTATTTTAAATTATTGCTATTGGTATATTATGAAGATAGACCTTCAAATTATTCCTAGTCTTAGAAAGATAACAAAACATTGTATTTGTATGGTATCTTGCTTCTTAAGTGTATTTCAAAACAAAAAAGTATATATATTTATCCTCAAATGCCAAGTAAAGGATGAGTAAAATCAAACCATGGTGTGATTTCATGTTCTGCCTAAGGTTCCCCATCCCTTGAGATTTCCCACTGCTACTACCTGGCCTGAAATTTTCGCCATTAGAGAGTGTGATGCAGTGAAAATCACATTCAAATAGGAATACATACTCAGATAGGATTATCAATCTAGGCTAGAAGGAGCATCAGAAACTGTTAAATCCAACCCCCTTACTTTTCAGTGACTCTCTGAAGGTCACTGTTATAAGCAGTATGTGTTAGAGGTGGAATCTAAACCAGGTTTTCTTGGTATCTGAAAAAGGCCTTTGTTTCCACTGAAATAAAAGTATTCTTTGAGGAGAATAAGAAAGGATGTATAAAAGTTTTGGTGAAGGGCAGTTAGGTGGTGCAGTGAATAGAGCACCGGCCCTGGAGTCTGGAGGACTTGAGTTCAAATCTGGCCTCAGACACTTAACACACACACACACACACACACACACACACACACACACACACACACAAAAACTAACCATGTGACCTTGGGCATGTCACTTAACCCCAAATGCCCTCCAAAAAAAAAAAGGTAAAAAAAAAGTTTTGGTGAAAAGCAAGAGATAGAGAGAGAAAGACAGAGTCAGAACACCTAGGTTAAAATTCTTACTGTATGGTACTATATGCTGTATTCTGTACTGTATCATATGATTTGGTGCTTATCACATAACATCTCTGGGCCTCAAATTCCACAGATACAAAATAAGATGGATGATCTATAAGTTTCATTCCAGGTTTATCTCTATGATTCTATGACCTGTTAATGGCAAGTCCTTGGTGGTACCTGAGAGGAAAATCAGGGAAAGTATCTCCATGTAGGTGCCAGGAAAAAAGGCAAGAAGCAAATTATACAATAACTCAGGCAACCATTTATGGTATGGAAATAGGTTTTGCAACAGGAGTAGCACACAGAAGGAAAAAAAAGAAAATATTTTGTTTAAGATAGGTTGATGCTGGGGGCGGCTAGGTGGTGCAGTGAATAGAGCACCGGCCCTGGAGTCAGGAGGACCTGAATTCAAATCCAACCTCAAACACGTAGGCAATTGTGACCTTGGGCATGTCACTTAACCCCAATTACCCTACCTTCCCCCTCCAAAAAGCAAAAAAAAAAAAAAAAGATAGGTTGATGATAAAGGTTGGTTTTAGCATATCATTCTTATCCTGCTGTTGAGGAAACAGACATGACTATCTATGCTCTATCTAGAACCTTAAATACCAAGTTTTAACAAAAATTAAACAATGGCACAATGCCTTAGTTTTAGCCTAGTTTGAGAAACTACACAGCCTTTAAAATTAATCAAAGGTAAATATAAGCAGTTTTCAACAAATACTACTATTCTATGTCATTAACAGAATCACATCTGTGATTCCCATCTTTAGTATTTCCCTGATCATTGATTCATAGTCTAAATGTTTTTTTCTTTGTTTACACTGTCTTTATAAGATCACAAAACAAAGCAGTAGTGAAGATCCTCCAAACATCATTATTAATAAATCTTTTGTAGTTATATAAAAATATTTATGAATACTTTCATAGGGTCTAAAACAGGGAAATAGACATCATTTTAAAATGTTTACAGTTTTCCCTGAGTGATTTTTTAAATGCTATCAAGAAGCTTTATACCAGTAGATAGAATTAAACACAAAAAGATCTGGTTTCGAATTCAAATGAGATTAGCTATGTGACAAATAGGTTAACCTTTTTTTAATCTCAGTTTCCTCATGTATGAAATACATACTAAAGTTGCCAAAGAAAATGACAGTGTATGAGTAAAATAAGGTTTCCTGAAACTAGCTTTTATCTGACATTAAAAACTTTAGAAAACTGACAATTTAAATTGAAACAAACAAATCTTAGTTTCTGATTATACAGATTGGCTGTACAGAAACATCTTTATAAATTGATGAAGCTGATTTCACCCCTATCAATTGATGGAGCAAGAGAAATTCTTTCCAAGGATGCAAACTGAAATCCCCCATTGCATACCTATCCCCTGGGATTCTCATCTATGTCTTTCTAGAAATCCTCCCAAAGAGATTCACTCACTCTTTTAATATCTTTGTAATATCAATGATCCATTCTGGCTGTATCTGGTATCTCTCATTAATGAATACCCAAGTCAAGTATCCTTTGTCTTTTACAGTACTTTTCAGGTGCAAGTCAGCATTGTTAATCTGCTGCAGCCTGTTTGTGTCCACCATGGCTCTTCCTCTATGCTTAGGGTTAGTAGAAATTTTAGTTTTGCTGAAATCAGTGGTTCTCCACAATGTGAAAAAAAACAACCTTTAGAGTTAAAACATCAAACTTTATAATTAGATACTATTAAATAAGGGGAAAGAAGTTGGAATGAAATAAATATTACTCTGACAAAAGGTCAGTATTCAAGAATAAAAATCAGTTCCTGAAAAAATTTGATTATTTGTAACCAAAAAAAAAATGGCATTAATTGACAGGCTTTATTACAAAAAGAACTTCCTAAAATATTCTTTAGCAAAATAGCCCTTTCCAGGCTTGGGACAACACAATGAGATTCATTTTTAGTTGGCATTTTTAAGTAACAAAGATGCTTATTGAATGATCTTAATACTCATGTGTTTTCAGACCTAAATACAGACAAACACTGAAGTTATTTTCCACAGTTGTTAAAATGCAGTTTCACACTTTAAGTTCATTGTGGGGTTTTTTTTTTAATAGATATAAAAATGGTTTTAGATGAGTCACAATGAAGTTAAGGAGCCCCTTAAGTTCCAGCAGGTTTACATACTAAAAGAAAATTAAGGATTTTCAAGAGACATGTGAATCTACTAAATTTAATTAACAAGAAATGGACACCTCCTCGCTTAGCTCAAGTTGCTTGTTTGTTTTTTTTTTCTTTGCTTGGTTCAATTTTTCAGCAAAGCCCAAGGTCCTTCAAGCACACTAAGTTTTCTTAAGCAGAGGCAACTGCCCGTTTACGGATGTAAGTAAGCTCCTTTACCGAGTACATATCAAAAGGTTTTCAGAGCCCCTACCTTGATTCATCACTATGAAGAAAAAGAATCTGAATTTGTTGATTAAGGTTATGCAATTACATCCTCCTTCACCAGGAGAGAGAGGAAGACTAAAACACTGAGACAGAGAGACACAGACAAATCACACTGCAGTTTGACAACAGTTGAATATAAGGAGAAGCTAGCCCAGCTTACCTTATGAGTGGACAGGAGGGGGCACGGGAAACTGTACTTACCCGGTTCCGGTTCCAAACACACACGTGTGTGTGTGTGTGTGTGTGTGTGTGTGTGTGTGTGTGTGTGTGTGTGTGTGTGTGTGTGTGTCTATGTGTGTAAGAGACAGAGAGACAAAGAGACAGAAACAAAGAGAGAAAGAGATTGGAGAACTAAAAATAAATAAATCGCAATTCTTCCGGGGGTGGTCTACCTTCCTAGCCAGAAGAGAAGAGAGGAGGCCCTGGAGGAATTTACGGCTGCTGCAGCACCAGTAGCAGCTGCCACCTAGGTCATAGAGCTATTAATACCTGCTTGGCCCACCCACCGCCTTCTCCATCTACGCCCTTCTTTCTAGCCCCAGGACTCGTACGGTAGAAGGGCCGACCTTAAAAATCTCTCTCTCCCTCGGCGATCTTGGCACAGCTTGCTTTCCGGTAAAGGGGAAGAAGGGGGGAGGCTACAAGGGCAAACGCTGCAGCTTGGGTGACCTAGGCTCCCTCCAATTCTGCTCGCTGCATCGCCAGCTGAAAACATGTCTCTTCCTCCCCTCCCTCCCCTTCCCACGCCCCCGCCCTCCGCACTCCAGTCACTCTCCCTTCTTCCCGGTGGAGGCGCAACTGGACACTTCCAAACCCTCAGTAAACCACTACCGTTGCGGAGCCCGTTGGTCTCCTCTCCTCCAAGGACTGACTGCAGAACTAAACAGATAAAGAGGCAATTGATGCTAAATTAGGAAGCGAGAAGAGAGACATCATAGCAAATACTTTCAGCAATAACCTTATCTTTTGGTAGAAATCCTCAGAAGCATTGCCAGCTCCATCTGGCAATGGTGAATCTTGTCCCAGAGCTTGACAGGTGAGCTAATAGCCCACCAGATCGTCCAAAGCACAAAGCCTCGCCAGCTTTTAAACAGCCTCCAGTCAAAACGGATCTTCTGCTAACTGTTTAAGAGCAAAAAGTCACAGACTAATGATGTGATGGGGTTTGGGTAGGTGTTTTGTATCAGATTTGGTTGTCACTGTGGAGATTTGGTAAAGAAGAGGACTTGTTTTAAAGTATTTTGACTTTTCTTCGCATCCAGAGGCCTGATTGTGTCCTTCCTCCCAACCTCCCCTTCCAAAAAGAATTCCTTTTTAACACCATTGTCTTCAGCTTAGAGTTCTTTCTGTAGGATATAAGCACTCGTACTACAATGTCCTTTTTCTCCTCATCAGTCTAAAGCTGGTTTAACATACTTCCTCTCAAAAAAATTTGACTTTAGTCTGTGTTCTTGCACACACATTTTATACATACTTTAGTGAGTACAGAATATATCTTAGCAGACTTGGTGAACAGCTTTTGGGGGGCACGAAGATTCCTTTCTTTTTCTTCCAACTCCTGTAGGTGCACACATATATATTCAGCTACTTTTAAAGCTACCATGGAATAACCATTATCCATATGTAATATAAATTGTACAAAGCAATGAAAGATATTCTCTGTCTACCTCCTGTATACTGTGTGGGAACTGGGGAGTGGAGCTGAAAAGCTTTTGAGAATGTATGACTCATTATAGAGAGGCTCCCAATTGGCTAGTTGAACCAAAAGAGCTGATGACTCAGGGTACCTTTGAAAAGAGGAGACAGCTTCTGTCCCTAGCCTGCCTAGACAAGATAGGATTTCATCATCATGCCTATAATTTAGCTTTGGATACTCAACACCTTATCAACTCCCTCAGCCTCCTCTCCCCCCTAATTGGAGGGCTGGAGAGTGGAGCACTGAGCTCCTCTCAAAGTTTTCCTTTATAGAAGGCAGGGATCTGGATTTTAGAGCTAACTTTCCTCTTAGAGGTTGTCTTTTCTTCACCACCCCCAATAGATTGTAAACTACTTGAGGGCAAGGCCTATCTTTTTCTTATTTGTATACCCGACATTTAGCACAGCACCTGGCACGTTTTTGTTGTAGTTCAGTTCGTGACCCCATTTGGGGTTTTCTTGGCAATGATATCAGAGTGGTTTGCCATTTCCTTCTCAAGGTCATTTTACAGATGAGGAAAGTAGGCAAACAGGGTTAAGTGATTTGCTCAAGCTCATACGGCTAGTAAATACCTAAGGTCACATTTGAACTCAGGATTCCAAGCCCAGTGCTCTGTCTGCTGTGTCTGCATTTAGTTGCCCCTTTCCTTACATAACACACCTTTTACACTCGCTGTCCCATATGCTAGGGTTATCCACTGTATCTCAGGCCATCATCAGTCATCTTGACTTTTGTCCTACCACTGGACTTCAATGACTCTGGAAGAGAGAGTAAAGCAGATGACTTTGTGCAGCTCTGCTTCACTTAAATCCAATTCATGCTCTGAGTCAAGACATTACCTGTAATGTCATTGGTCCTCTGAAAATGAAAGACAAAACAATAACCCCTTGTCCAATTTTATATCTATATTACAAATGGAACCAACAGTAAGTTTCCAGGCTTTTTAGTTGCCCATGATTTCAAACTCCAATTAGAGAATAAAGCAAGACTAGAAGACATGCTGCCCAAGATGATTCCCAGCATTATCCCTTACACTCTTTTAAGGAGGAGTATGAATAAAATAATCCCCTTGCAGAACCATTCTTACAGTCTCTTCTAAAAACTGCTCAGCCTAAGGCTGCCAGGCGCTGTTACATTGGTCTCTAGACATTGCTCTGATGGGTGCTACTCCTCTGTAATCCTGACTATGTCTAACTCCTTGGGAATTCTCAGATACTTCTTCCTCAGGAAGAAGGAGGTGATAACATATTTCCTTAGCTTAAACCCTACCTTCTCCAGCTCTTTTTAAAAAAGGGAGAAATGTTTGCAAGGGAACCAACAAAATGTCATGTTTCCTCAGGGGCTTGGCTGATGCATTTTGGGGTTCTGGGAGCCCCAAAATGTCAGGGTATAAAGCAGTGTCTGCCTGGAATAAATCCATGCACTCAAACCATCTTCCAGTCAAGTAGCAAAGTTTATTGTAAGACTAATAGAGGGGGCAGAGTCCCTAGTGAACCTGCAAGATAAAGGGGGTGAGACTGATGCTTATATACTAAAGAACAGTGAAAGGAATTGGGTGGGATTAAGGAGTGGTAAGTACTCTGTGGTGGGCCAGGTGCAACAGTGAAAGGAATATCAAGTAGACTAAATAGGTGATCTAGGTGGGATTAAGGAGTGGTCAGTATATACAAGTAGTCTGGGTGTGGGCCAAGTGAGACCTTGAAAGGAATGTCAAGTAAACTAATTAGGTGATCTAGGTGGGCTGGGGTTGGCCAAGTGCTTTGGGATGTTCAAATATATGGGAAATTTCAGGGACCCAGTTGCTTTCAAAGACATGGTCTTTCCCTTTTAGGAGTCTCTAGCAGCAAGTACTCTACCATACCCAGGATGGCTGCTAGAACAGCTTCTTTGATCTGCTTTTCTAAAGGAAAGCAACTCAAAGAGGGGTTAAACAATCTTACTTTAATCAAACATATATCACTTGCCTAGTTCTGGAGAAAAGGTCAGCACCCTAAACTTCAGAGAAAATACAAACAGAAGTTACAAGCAAACAAAAAATACAAACAGAGAAACAGACCAACAGACAGGTCTTCCAAATGTCTGACCATTACATCCATATCTAGTTAGTTACCTGAGAGAGAGAAGAACCAACATCTGGATTTTCAAAGCTGGGAGGCTCAATAGCTGCCCAGAGTCTCATCTGACTAAATCACAAAACTCTTCCCGAAGTGAACCCTGAAACGTGGAGTGGAATAATAGACAAACCGAGACCACTGAGGCAAGAAAAAGAAAAAAATTTATTACGAGTTCGAACCCGGGTCCCACCATACTTTTTAGATGGAGGACCCCGAGTGTCTCCTCGGGTGCTTTTTTATACAATTATGAGGGGAAAGCAGGAAATATTGAGCTCACTGATTGGCTTAGTGAGACTCAGCTAACTCTTAGAGACAAGGAGTTGGCGGGAAATGATTGGCTAGCAGATTTAGTTAAGTCTTGGAGATAGAGGCTTGATGCCAACTTCATGGGCTATAGGGGAGGGGTGAGAGCAAACAGGTGCCAAGTGGGGGCAGTTGAGGCAGTTGACTCAGTTCCTGAATCTTATAGGTCAACATGACATTGTGGTTAGGGTTGGGAAAGCATGCATTCTTTGCAAAAACAAGTTATCAAGAAAAAACAAGGTTATTCTATAATCTCCTGAGGTTTGGCCCTATTTCATATTTGGCTCCATTTCATTCCCCACTTCTTTTTATCTAAGGGAATCGAATCCTAGATTCAAACATAATGTTCCTCCTCAGAGATCTTCTGGTAATGGGATCGGAGTAACAAGATGCGTAATTCATCAGTGCGGGACTTGAGGAGGGTAAAAAGAGATCTGAGAAGGAGCAGGCCAAAAATAAGGGCCAGAAACAATAAAACCAAAGGGCCGGCGAGAGCGGTCAGTAAAGTAGTCAACCAAGGGGATGAAGAAAAAAAAAGACTGATACCAATTGTTCTGGGCTTGGCGGGCTTTCTCCCTGTCAGCCAAACGTTTTCGTAATTGGCTCAGGCTATCCCTAAAGACCCCAGAGCGATTGGCATAGAAACAGCAGGCTTCACTCTGGTGTAATGTTGTCATGTGGGAATAGAGTCCACTTTGACAGCAGTAGGTGTAGTGGGGATCGTGACGTGTGGTCCCTTCCACCTCTGCTCCAGACCATGAATTTCTTTTTACCAGCACAGAATCCCCAGGTTGAAACAGGTAAGCTGAGGCATAACTCCGGATCGGGATCAGGATAAGGAGAGCTGAGGGAAGGAGTTTTTTTTTTGAATCACCTGCAGACCCTGAAGGAACTTGATAAAGGGAAGAGTTAGTGATTTCAGCTTTTAGGTCTTCCTAGATTAGAGGAAGAATAGGTGGTAATCTTCCATATGTTAGGGAATGGTCTGGACTTTCTCAGCCTTGAGTTCTGAGCTCTGAGAAAATTTCAGATGCCAGCTGCTCAAGGAAGTCAAAGCTGAGAATCCAAGGACCTAATCATCTCCCCCTTAAAACAGTTGGGACCCAAAATCATTTGGGTAGATCTATGTTTCATAGGAAGCTGGGTACACAGATTATATATACAGTATACAGTATACAGTGAATACAGATTCACTCAGGAAGAAAGATAATTCAGAAATTGAATCCTTAACATACATTCAGTTACAAATGTTAACTTTTGCTTAGAGCATGAAACAACTACAAATTCGGATCAAAAGAGCCAGATCTCTTCTGTTTTCACAACTCATTACATTAGTTTAGCAATAAATTTATCTTGCAAATGAAAGTTTTAATAGGCCTCTTAAAATGACACTAGAGATTTGAAAATTTCTTTTAAAAGTATTTTCCCTTCTCTTAACAATTTCAAGATTTATAATTGATCACTAAACTTTTATGAAGAAAGTTAGTTGAAAACTTTCAAAATGACCTTAAGCAATTTGCATACTTTCTGCACATGTTCCAATTCCAAATGAAAAATAATATTAGATTTTCCAGTAAGCTTACACGAAAGAACTCATATCTGTTACTGACTACGTGCTCTGATCATGGAAACTTGCTATAGAAGGAAAAAAAAACAGGGACATGTGACATTCCAAATATGACAGGATAAAACATCCTTGACTCTGTTTAAATTCAGGTAAAGTCACAGATATCCAACCATGCAGTATCTGTTCCATCTTATAGCTAGACTCAGGAATAGGTGGGAAACATTCCTTTTCAAAGGAATCCCATCGGTAAACTGAGCCAGGAGGGATCCCATCCCGGACAGAGGCTAAGATTGTCCCTTCGGCCTTTACCAAATGTAGACTTCCACCTATCAGAAATACAGGATCACATTCCCTCTGAGTAGCTTGTGGCATTTTCTCCGAGATACTGATTTAATGCAGACAACTATACCCAAATTCAAACTCAAAATAAAATTTAGTTATGGTCCCAAGTGCCTTTTACCTCACACAACAAGCTTCACTGATCACAGCTTAGAGCTAGTTAATTATTTTTATTTTCATGGAGCTGCACCAAGCAATGATGATTTATCAGGTCTCACAAATGTAAAGAATTCCATTTACCATCTTTCCTTCTGAAATCTAAAAGCCAATTGATAGAAATCCTTCTAATCTTTGCAACTTCTTAGCAAATTAGATTCATTTAAAACTACACTTAAACAAGTTCCTTTCCCAGGCTGAATGACCTTGCCTATTAGAGATAGTTTCTAGGGGATTTGGCAGTTTTACAACATAAGGAAAATTTATATGAATTCTAAGGAGGAGAGACTGGGAGAAGGGCTAATAATGATGCCCCCCGCTTAGCCAATTCTCATACAAGCAGGAGGACTGTTCTGAATGGGCAGAACTAGTCTGAACAAAATTTTCATCCAATCGCCTCCTTTCTACATACAGTAATCAATTACAATTTTAGGTTTTAACATTGAAACAGTAGTCAAAATAACTTAATTAACAATCTTACAAGTTCTAAACAGTCTTAACTGAAACTTCCTTTTAAACAAAGACAGACTTGGAAGCTTATGATTTCCCAAATTACAATACTCTGAGACTTTAAAAAAAGCTGCTTCTTATACAGCATAGATAATACAACTTTTTACCAGTAACAATGTCATAAACAATTATCATGTTCTTAAATTTGAACTTTGAAATAAAAACAAAACAAAGAATCACCAATCTGGTGACCTTAAAAATCAAGTTTTTGAAGTTACACAGAACTAAAATTTTCTTCTTGCCACACACCTGATCAACTTATCACTAAAAATTAATTACATTCTGGAATCTCACATAGATGGTGAATGTGGTGATCCATAAACCTTCAAATTATCATAAATACATCCTTAGATGAAGCAAGCTTGAAAACCACATCTCTATATTTTTTCCTTTTTTCCCCAAGTTTCTCATTAGCTCAATAAGAATTCTACAAAATGCCTTTCCAATTCCCTGTGTACATTCACTTCATCATTAGTAATGTGGAAACTATAACTTTGTCACTGCATATTTCTAGAATAGCCAAAAAGTTAAATGAACAACCAGCTATCACAATAAATATCAGCAGCATTATTACTACCTATTTGTATCCCAAATATAACAGCTTTAAATTGTCAAATCTTATAACATAAAAAAATCCAATTCACATAAAATAAACAGAAGACAAAATTAGCAAAACTGATAAAATACCATAGCTGTTTTACAAAACTTTTCTCCATCTTTTAGTTTCAACAAAATTCAGAATGAAAATTGCTTTATCTAACATTTCTGGCTCACAATGGTCACTCAAACTTTTACAGTGTAAGAGGATTTTACAATTTAGAGATACCATAATAACACAAGGACATTATGACATTAATTGCATTTCCAATTCATCACATACAAAAATTACTGATAGAAAAATTGGGCTTACCAAGTACAGAGGCTGGGGTGTTGCAGCTCCCCCCCTTTTTTTCAAGTCGGGGAGCTTAACTCAAATTCCCTATATTCTTTAGCACACTCTATTTCTCTTCTAGAATTTAACTTTTACTCCAATAAGCTTTAATTTATGTGTCCACTCCTTACAAAACCTTCTTTGAAAGTGATATCTTTGACCTCTCCAGCAAGTGATATTGGGGGGGGGGGCGCCTTCCCCCTTTCTCACTACTAGAGAACCCAAAAGAAAATTCCCTTTTTCTTATCAAATCTTAGAAAATATTCCAGTTTGCCTAAATGCCAAATAGTAAAATGAATTCTGACTTATCTTTAGCATCAAATTAGGAGTGACACTTTTTTACTTCTCACATGAATTCAATTGACTTACAGTTTTATTCTAATACACAGATTTTTCCTCTTTTAGGTGAGGCAGGAAATAGTTAAATTTTCATCTGCCTGCCTTTTTGATTTGAGGGGAGAAGATTCCCTCATTATTTCTTATCACCTTCTCCTCACTCCACTTGGCCAGAGTGGAATGAAGAGGAGGAGATTTTCAAACTTTTAAAGATCTTAAAACTTCTGTTCACACTTCTCAACACCAAATACCATCTCTATCTTAACTTAAACAAGACAATATTTACCTCTCTTTTCTCTTCTTCTCCAGCCTGCATTCAGCATCAGTGAAGGGAGGAGGGAGAGAGAGCTAAGAGCCTTCCAAAGGAAGGTCCGGCAGTCCAGCTGCAGTTTAAACCTTCCATGATGTTAGATTACACACTCACTCATTCACACAGACACACACACAAAAAAAAAAACAAAAAACAGAACAGAGAGAGAAACTGACAGGAATGTTACAAAAGCTCACAGAGGATTGTTAGAAATCCCCAGGCATGGGGCGGCTAGGTGGCGCAGTGAATAGAGCGCCGGCCCTGGAATCAGAAGGACCTGAGTTCGGAGCCGGCCTCAGACACTTAATCCACACAAACAAAAACCTAGCCGTGTAACCTTGGGCAAGTTACTTAACCCCAATTGCCCTAAAGGGGCGGCTAGGTGGCGCAGTGAGTAGGGGCGCCGGCCTGGGAGTTTGGATGACCCGAGATCAGATCCGGCCTCAGAAAATGAGCACCCACGCATAAATAATGACTAGCCGTGTAACCTTGAGCAAGTTACTTAACCCCAATTGCTTTAAAAAAAAAAAAAAGAAATCCCCAGGCACAAATCATGTTTGCTTGGCTTCCAGATAGATGCTAATGGAGGCCAGGTACAAATCATATTTGCTTTACCTAATGTCAATCAAGTGGGACTCTAACCCACAATTTGATTAACCTACCTAATGTCAATCAAGTGGGACTCTAACCCACAATTTGATTGACCCAATGTTGATCAAGTGGGACTCTAACCCACAATTTGATCAACCTACCTAATGTCAATCAAGTGGGACTCTAACCCACAATTTGATTGACCCAATGTTGATCAAGTGGGACTCTAACCCACAATTTGATTAACCCAATGCTGATCAAGTGGGACTCTAACCCACAATTTGATCAACTTACCTAATGTCAATCAAGTGGGACTCTAACCCACAATTTGATTGACCCAATGTTGATCAAGTGGGACTCTAACCCACAATTTGATCAACTTACCTAATGGCCTTAGGGGTCGTCACCTCCCTCGGCCGGGGTTCGGGAAGTTAATGGCAGTGTCCCGCCCTTCCCGAACCAACCAAGCTCATGAGACTCCAGAAGTTGCAAGCAAAAAAATACCAGAATTAACAAAAAAGAAACATTATTTTTTTGGTCAGGCCTGACTTACCGGCGCCGAGCAAAGCCTAGGGTCCAAATTCCCGGGTGGTGAGGATCTCGCTGGGGCCTCCATATGAAACGTGGAGTGGAATAATAGACAAACCGAGACCACTAAGGCAAGGAAAAAAAAAATTATTACGAGTTCGAACCCAGGTCCCACCATACATTTTAGATGGAGGACCCCAAGTGTCTCCTCGGGTGCTTTTTTATACAATTATGAGGGGAAAGCAGGAAATATTGAGCTCACTGATTGGCTTAGTGAGACTCAGCTAACTCTTAGAGACAAGGAGTTGGCGGGAAATGATTGGCTAGCAGATTTAGTTGAGTCTTGGAGATAGAGGCTTGATGCCAACTTCATGGGCTATAGGGGAGGGGTGAGAGCAAACAGGTGCCAGGTGGGGGCAGTTGAGGCAGTTGACTCAGTTCCCAAATCTTATAGGTCAACATGACATTGTGGTTAGGGTTGGGAAAACATGCATTCTTTGCAAAAACAAGTTATCAAGAAAAAACAAGGTTATTCTATAATCTCCTGAGGTTTGGCCCTATTTCATATTTGGCTCCATTTCAAACCCCAAAGCAAAATCTTACATCAGGGTATATATAGCCTTCTCCAGGGTCAGAGAAAGTAACAACCCTACTGATCCACTGCCCAATCACAAAGTAACAAGGTGTGGGCATTCCTGAAGAACAAATCTCCCAGCACAGGCTCCACAGCCTGTTAGGGGGCAGAGTTCATCTTCAAATCAGGGAAGGTCCTGAAATTCACTTAAGCCTATCAAGGAGCAAGGAAGATCTTCAAATTCCCTTACCATTACATAGTCCAGGTCCCATCACCCCATCATGGCCATAGAAGCTTCTCATCTCCACTGCAGGAAATTCTTAGCCCCAAGTGTCAAGTTCTTTAGAACAGAGAGCAAGGTCATTCTGGCTAATGCTCTTAGGCTTTATCTTTTCTTTAGACTCTTTCTAGTCTAGATGTTAGTGGGCATTCCATATTTTCCAAATTTTAGTCTCTGAAGGCTATACTATAAACAAGGTAATGACTAATTACCTAATAATTAACAAAAAGCTCTGGGATTCTAGGTTCTCATGCTTAACAAATGTTTACTGACTGATTGACTTAATCTCGGCTACCAGCTCAGTGGTATTTATGTACCCTTCATATGCAGATGAAGCTGATCAAACATTGAAAGAGGTTTTCCCCCATCTGTTAAATCTTAATTTATGAAGAAAAGGGCCATGTGTTCATTTTAAAAATTCATTAAGACAACCACAAAGCACTGTGTTAGGTGATATAAGAAGAATAAAATGCTGTCCCTTCCCTCAGTGAGCTTATCATTTTGTATATGGCAAGCATATAACCATAAAACAAGGCAAAAAATGAGAAATGCTATGAGAAGTATGAAGTGTTGTAGGTGTTCAGAGGAGGAAGAAATCATAGAGTTGGATTTCAAGGGGGGGCTTTACAAAAAGAAATGGCACTTGAGCTGGGTGGGCCTCAAAAGGACAGACAAAGGAAGGAATTTCAGAGTAAATAGCATTAACAAAGATGATCAGTCAGGAAAACACAGGTGATACGCTCAAGAAATGTTGAGATAATCTGATATGGCTGAGCATAATGGTGATATAGAAGAGAATTCGGCTAGAAAGGTAGATTGAGATTAGATTAAAAAGAAGCTTTAATACCAACCTTTAGGTTGCACTTATGTAGGGTACAGAGACCCTAACCCAAAAATTGATCACACAGAAACCTCTCAAAGTGAAGGTAGAAAGGTTTATTAGAATATCTCGAGAAGTGGGCGGTCCAGTCGCAGGAGCTATGCCCAGAGAGAGGAGGCCACCATAAAGAAACTAAAGCTGGCTTAAATAAACAAGGATTACACACCCCTCCCAAACATTAACCTAATTATTACTAATGAGGCTCTAATTTTGTTAGATAATATACATAATACATGAGGTCCACTACTAAAGCACTTCAGTCCAACCTAGATGTGTTCTTATCTGGGCCTGAGTGTTCCAAGGCCACTGTCTGTTTTCTGATTGGTCAAATCCACTTGCTGCTGCTGGCTCCTTTTATTCTACATTATTTCATTTTTAGTATTATCTAGGAGTTCTCTGGGACCTGGGAACTCAAACTTCTTCCCAAGGCTACTGCCTCAACTCTTCCCAAGGCTACTGTCTGGTACTTTTTATCAGTAGTCTTGTTTCAGCAATTCTTGCACTTCTATAGAAACTTAACCCTTTGCTACCTCTCACACTACCATCCCTTTTCCCAAACTAAAAACATCTCTAATTTGGTTTCAATAGTTAATCCAATCAATTGTATTAATACACAATAGCTCTTACATTACCTTGAAATATACAACTTACATATATATATGGGGAAACAATACTGAACTTAGTTACAAAATACAAGGAAGTAATAAGAATGTATATATGATATTCAGAATGGGGAAACTTCACTGTAAGTCATCCCACACACACTGGTGACTAATACCCAGTGCCCCTGCCACACACTTCCCAACATTTATCTCCCTCCAAAGTATTCCCCATTCTTACTACAAGATTCATTACAAATTACTAAATTTTCTGGAAGTTGGAGCCAAGATGACAGAGAAAAGACAGGGAATCACTTCCCAAATTCCCTTCCAAACAACTTTAAGTAACACCTCATAATGAATTCTAGAACTACAGAACCCACAAAAGAATGGATAAAACAATTTTTTAGCCCAAGAAAACTTAGAAGGTTGGCAGGAAAGGTCTGTCCCACTGGGGTGAGAGTACAGTCCATCCTCCAGCAACACCATGCCAAGCTAGCAGCAGGCCATGGGGGCAATGGAATTGGCAACAGTGGTATCCAAAGCTCTCAACCCACAGACTATAAAAGAACTGGTCAGAAAGAGTTGACAGGGGTCAGTTTGCTGGCACTGGGTGTAGGATGCTGTTGCATTACTCATACTCATATCTGTGTTATAGTCTTGGGTGTCAGTCCCAGGGTGAAGAACAGTACATACCAGAACATGTAGCCACAGAAGAACAGGGAACCTGGTCATGAATCCAGAGTAGAAAAGAGTCCTGTAGTCACTCACAGATCAGAGCATAAGCCAGGAGAGTAGTAAACACACCTCTCCTTAAATCAACCCATCTTGGAAGAATTGAAAAGTTACAGACCCCAAAAACTAACTCTGAAAACAGCTGCACAAAATAACATGAACCTTGAGACAGTGACCCTCTATCCTAAGAGCAAAGACCAACTCTAATATAAAGCTAAAAGTAAAAAAATGGGTCCAAAAAAAGAACAAAGAGCAAAAAAATCCTGACCATATAAAGTTACTTTAACAGTGATAATGAATGACAAAACACAAACTCAAAAGAAGACAACAAAATCAAAACTGCTATATCCAAAGCCTGAAGGAAAAATGTGAATTCATGTTTGGCCCAAAAAGAATTCCTGGAAGAGCTCAAAAAGGATTGTAAAGATCCAAGAGAGGTAGAAGAAAATATTAGAAAAAGAAACTACTATGATGCAAGAAAATAATGAAAAAAGAGTCAACAGCTTGGTAAAGGAGGCAAAAAAAATTACTGAGGAAAATAACACCTTAAAAAACAAAGTAGTCCTTTTTCACCTGTCCAGCCAGTGTGGTGGAAGCTCGGCTGTCATCCCATCATCATGTCCTCTCATAAAACATTTAGAATCAAGAGGTTCCTGGACAAGAAACAGAAGCAGAATCATCCCATCCCTCAATGTATTCGAATGAAAACTGGTAATAAGATCAGGTACAATTCAAAAAGAAGACACTGGAGAAGGACCAAGCTTGGATTATAAAGAATGGCCAGCACAATGAAAGACATTCAGCACCAAGACCGCCTCCCCCGCACCCTTTGCCACGACATCCTTACATTCATCAATCCATCCACCCATTCATCCATCAATCACTCAGTCACCTCATTGTCCCCAATAGAAGAAACTGCCACTATTGCCCTCCATTTGGAAAACCATCTGCCAAGATGCAGACATCAAAAACAAAACAAAACAAAAAAACAAAACAAAACAAAAAAAAGGCCCCAACAAACCATTAAAATTGTCTTGCCCTTAAATGTTTTCATGAATTTCATCCATGTATCTGGGTATCATGTGTGTTGTGATATAGTTTAAATTACTGTTATCTACATCTGTGTAACATTTGCATATTTGAGGTTATACTTAAAAGGCAGAGATCATAATGAGACAAGTTGCTCCTGTGAAAAAGATCCAAGCTCTAGCCCTGCCTCAAACAAGTCATCACAATAACCTCTCTGTGTTTTGTTTTGTGTTTTAAGGAGTTATAAGAGAGCACCTACCTCACAGGGTTGTTCTGGGGATCTAAGATTTGCAAGTCTTCAGTGTAAGCCGCCAGTGCTGCTAATCCAGAGCTGTCTCAGCCAGATTATGTGCAGCTGACTGTGCTCATTTATCAAAATCACAGTCAGAGGAGTAACCTGTTGACCCCCTGCTTATTTCATACAATAAGCCGCTCTTTGTTCCTTGTTGGGAGGTGGTAAATTGTGTTGGCAACTTTTCAGTTGTCAGTTATTTATGTGTTCAGGAAAGCCCAACCTTTTGTTAGGAACTAGACCTGGTCCAGGTGAATGGCTTCACAGTTTTCTGAAGATGCAATTCTGCTAATAAAGGGCTTCTACAAAAAAACAAAACAAAAACAAAATAGTCCAAATGGTAAAAGAGGCACAAAAATCCAATGAAGAGAAGAATGCCTTAAAAAGCTGAATTGGCCAAATAGAAAAAAATATACAAAAATTCACTGAAGATAAAGCCTCTTTAAAAAGCAAATTGGTCAAATGGAAAAAGGTGTAGGGTCAAGCCATCCAGAGCAGCACTTAGCACCTGCAGCCCAGACGAGATGGAGCTTGTCGCCCTGCTGCTGCTGCTACTACTGCTCTTCACAACTGTTTCAGGGAAATCCCATGTGCATCAGAGGGAATCTTGGAGTAAGCAGGAGCTACCTACCAACTGTGTTACAAACTGCTCACCACTGGTTTATATGAGCTATGGCTGCTACTATGGCCTTGGAGGAACTGGTTGGCCCCGGGACAAAACTGACTGGTGCTGCCAAAAATATGACTGCTGTTATAGAAAGGCTAAGGAGGCTGGCTGTTCCCCCAAGAGGCAACGCTATAATTGGGAATGCAAAGACCATAGGGTGAAATGTGCTGCCAACCAGACCAAGTGCCAAGAAATGATGTGTGAATGTGACAAGGAAATTGTCCACTGCTTTGCCACAGCAGATTATAATGGAAAGTACTTTTTCTTCCCTGGCCACTTTTGTGGAGATAAGCAGCCAAAGTGTGACTGACATGCTTTGGAAATTTTCTTTTTGATTACGGACATATAAAAATATTTTTTCCTAAGCAAAAAACAGTAGCAGTGTTCCAGTAAGGGCAAAATAAAAGTTTTTCTACTTCTTCCTCAGAGGCCTAAGGCATAGATCCCATCTACTGCCATCCTTCATCTCAGCTGAAACCTAGTTGGAAGTCATTTCCTTATTTTCAACTCAAAGACAAATCCAAGAAACCAAGTTCTACTGTGAAAATGGGAGGTTAAGAGAATTCTTCCCCTTTTACCTATGCCAAACGTCTAGGACTCTAAAGATGGGAATTTAAATTCTTCCCATTTTACCTATATTTTTGTTTTTACCTATGCCAAACCTCTAGGACTCTAAAAATGGGAATTTAAATAAATTTAAATTTAAATCAAAAGGAGACAGGCAAAGGTGATATTTTTAAGAGAAAACAGTCCTAATAAATATGTCAGAAGACATGGGTTCTAGTGCCTCTTATCTCACTGTATGGGTTTGGCATCTTATAAAACAAAAGATTAGAGAAACACAAATTAAAACAATTCTGAGGTACCACCCCACACCTATCAGATTGACTAATATGACAGGAAAGCAAAATAACAAATGTTGGAGGGGATGTGGGGAAACTGAGACAGTAATACATTGTTGGTGGAGTTGTGAATTGATTCATTCTGGAGAACAATTGGGAACTATGCCCAAAAAGCTATAAAATAATGCATAACCTTATGCCCATTACTAGGTCTGTATTCCAAAGAGATAATAAACAAAAAGGAGAAGGGTGTGTATATATATGAAAATATTTATAACACCTCTTTTAGTGGTGGCAAAGAAATGGAAATTGAGGCAATGCCTATCAGTTGAAGAATGGTTGACCAAGTTGTGGCATTTCATTGTAGTTAAATACTATTGTGCTAGAAGAAATAATGAGCCGAATGATATAAGAAAAATTTAGGAAAATTTACATGAATTGATAGAAAGTGAAGTGAGCAGAATCAGGAAAACATTGTGCACAAAAAGAGCAATGTTGTTTGATGATCAGCTGCTATGATTTAACTATTCTCAGCAATACAATGATCTAAGAAAATTCCTACAAACTTTATGATGAAAAATACCATCCATCTCCAGAGAAAGAAAATGCAGATAAATGTATACTTTTTCAAAACTTTTTTAAATCTGTGTTTTCTTTCACAACATAACTAATATGGAAGTATATTTTGCATGACTATGTATATATAAGCTATGTCAAATTGCTTGTCTTCTCAATGAAGGGGTAGAGAAGGGAGGGAGGGAAAGAATTGGGAACTCAAAGTTTTACAAAACAAATGTCAAAAATTGTTTTCACGTGTAATTGCGGGAAAATAAAATATTAAGTTTATTAAAAGAAATGTATCAAAAAAGAAAAAAAAAAGAAGACTGCCCCAGTCTCTCTTGTTCAAGCTTCCAGACAGTGCTCCTGGAGACTTGGTCAATATTACCTGCAGAATCAAGGCTGGGAAAAAAACCACAGCCCCTGTTTTGACCAACTAGCAGGTATCTGTTATTTGCTTTCAAGTGTATACTTTTATCTTCCTCTCCTAATTTCTTTTAAATTTCATTTTTCTGTGCTGCTCATGTATTCACATTCTATATAAAATTGCTGAAGCTGATGCTTTTTCTTGGCTCTCTGTATACAGATGGACCTGTGTGCTCTGAACATAATAAAACACCGAAGATAACTATCTCTACATTGTTGATTTGGAGATTGACAGCAATACTTGACAGACCCTCAGATAATTTTTATCTCACTGATACCTATGCTGAGATGAGACCTCCCATTTTGGATTACTTCCCCAGTTAAGGAGTATTTTTCTATATATTCACAATGTCTTTTTGGCATTCTCATTTATAGCTCCTTTAGATTCATCTGTTTGGGAAACTTTTATAACTGGCTCTATCTCCCCTCCCCCCCCAAAAAAAACCTAATCAAGTATTTAAAATTCCTATAGTTAAATGCATTAAGAATAGCAAAGATTTGTTTAAAAAAAAAAACTATGGTAGACACTGGCGACAAAAAGACAAAAGTCTCTACCACTGCTGATCTTACAGACTACTTGGGGATTAAGATGGGGAGCAGGTGGTAATGAAGCACGCCATCAAGTATGATGCAGGGAAAATTGAATTCAAACTCATTGCTCTCCTAACCTAAAACGCGATGGTCTTGAAGGCCTGTCCTGCACCCTGCGCACACTTAGATCACCTACCATGGGGCACTTTGCTTTCTGTTGTTCCCCCTCCTAGGACTGGCTGCACATAGCAGCCTACCCACATTGTAAGCTCCAAGACCCTAACCAGGAAAGTACCGCCCCCCCCACACACCTTTAGGCCACAAGGCGGGGTGTGTGTCTTTTTCTGCCTCATTTGGCCTTCTCATTTTGAAAAGTAGGCTACGATACTCACAGAGTAAGGAATTTGAGCTAGAGATCTGGGAGCCAAGATTCAAGGAGAGATTTTGCAGTCAGCCAGCTCAGCAGGGGAGCTTTAGAAAAGCTGGGGCGCCCGGGGCTCAAGCCCAATGAGCGTTTGGCACTTGGAAGTTAAGACTAGTTCTGTAGGAACTAAGCTAAGCGGTTTGTTTATATACTAGTTATTAGACCACAGAAGGAAATATTCCTTTGCAAAAGCTAATCCATCAGCACCTAAATAGCCCTGAGCACCTCCCACGGCCCGGGAGAGGCCCCAAAGCGCAGGCCCGAACCGGGCCGGCCGGCCAATCAGGCCGCGGGGCGGGGGCGCGTTGCGGTGACGCGCCGGGCCTACGGAGGAGCAGCTACTTCCTGGAGCCGCCAGCCGAGGCCGCTAGTTCTCCCCAGTCTGCACTAGAGGGTGGTCGCCAGGTGCTGACCTCGCCACTATGTCCCATCAGACCGGCATCCAAGGTAAAGACACATGTGGCCTATGGGGAGGAGAGGAAAGAGGGGTCTTTGGGCGCTGGAGCTTCTCCAGCCGCAAAGACCGGCTGCGGCCAAGGTGGGGTGGCCGGGTCCTTCAGGAAGCCAGGCCTTTCTCCTCCCTCACCTCCCTGTCCATGCTCTGGCCCAGCCCTGACCGCCGGCTCTAGGGGCTGGAGGCCGAGCGGCTGTTAACCTGCCGGGCCTCCCCGAGGATAGTGGAATAAATCCACGGAGACGCTGCCACGGCCACTTCCAAAGCAGTTCATGCTTCAGAACCCAAGTAAATGTCCGGACCCTCTGTGTGCACGGAGGGAGTCCGTCCGTCCAGAACTTCTGTTCTCATTCATTCCCTTCCTGCTACAGTTAATAAATGATGATGAGTCCTAGGGAAATGAAGAGTCTGCTCTGTGAGTTCGTGTTTTCTCTCTAATGGCAACTGAGTGTGGGAACCGTATCCCACCTCCTGTAGTTAGTTCCTGGTTTGAATAACAGGTAGATTGGAAGCGCTCACCTGAGCGGAATAAATTCTGAACTGCGACTGTGACGTCAGCTTCTCTTATAGATTAAAAAATGCAAACCCAAGTCTGCCGAGTGACTAGGAAACAAATTGTCTTTCTAATTGAAATGTTTGCCTTTCTCACCTCTTTGTTTTGTGCACCAACATTTTAGAAAGTTGTACCCGATTAACTTAAACAATAATACCCGAAACTAAACCTGTGAGATTTTTTTCCACTGATTTTCTCTGCTGTTTAAAATTTTATTGACTTTAATACTCCATATTTTTACACAGCTCAAGTGATTCCTATCTCTTTTACTATTTATAGTAACAGGAGTACTGGTAATTAATAATAGGTATATTTTTAAAAATTAGGCCAATTCCAGTAGTGTGAATATTTCAGATTTTTGAGATATGCCAAATCTGGTAAATGTAATATATATAAATATTAAGAGTTTGAAGTGTTTCATTGATTAACATTTCATAGTGGTTGATTTAGAGATAAAAGAACCTTAGAGACTATCCCCCTGATTTTACAGATAAGGAGACTGGGATCCTGAGAGGTCTGTATTTGAACCCAGATTCTCTGAATTCCAAAACCAGTGTTCTGCTACACACTACCCTAATTTTGTTGATTTCATTTTTAATTTAGGCCTTTACTGTTGTTCTTATGGGGTAAAAACTTAACACTAACATTTAGTAATTAATGCTAGTATCTGTCTTTAATGGAAAACCTGTATAGTACAGATATTATTATTATTATCTTTTATAGATGAGGAAACTAACTCTCTCAGAGATTAATGACTTACCCTAAGTTTGCAGGGACACGAGAGAGTATTCAAACCTAGGTCTTCTATTTTATTTCATGTTCTTTGCAAAATGAAAATCACATCAAAATTCTTTTTAGTTCTTTGTATATCAGAAAATTGTCATCAGACCAAAGACACTTGTCTTTTTTTAACCAAGTACTTCAACCTCACTCACCAAAATCAGCAAACCAATAACTTGATAGTTTGTTTCTCCCTTGTTTCTTTTTAGTCATATCAATCTATGTATGGTATGGTAACTTCTGCTATAACATTTCAAAGCATCGGACAGATTAGTATTATTTAAAACTTGAATTACTTTCCTGTATTTTTTTTACAAGATCAAATATAACATTACTGATTTGAGTCCATTTTTTTATTAATCATTGGTATCATTAAAGTGAAATATAAATTGCTAAACAGTGTCTTTTATGAAATGTTTTACTATTTTACCTTGTTTAAGTTATAAAAGGGAAGAATAAAATTAATGTGTAAGTATGCAAAGCATACTAACTTTTTCCATTTTTTTCTTTCAGCAAGTGAAGAAGTTAAAGATATCTTTGCCAGGGCAAGGAACGGGAAGTACAGGCTTCTAAAGATTTCAATTGAGGATGGTTAGTTTAATATTTTTTTTACCATTGTTTGATAAGCGGTAGAACTTTTGGGGAACTTTCATGTTTGTGATTTGAAATAACTCATAAAAAATTAAGAAATTTCACAATTTTTTATTTGTATCTTTTCAGGGTTAAAAATAACTTAGTTCCTTCAGATTCTGGACGAGTACTTATCTATGAATAACTTACTTTATTATCTTACCATCCTGGTGTTATAATCCTCCTCATGTATAATATAGCCACCTATCAGTGAGAGAGAAACATGGTTCAAAATCTATATAATTTTTTTCCTTCTTTGTATTTATGTTTCTATATTTTGCCACACCAGTTTATCCTCCTATATCAGGAGTTGAAATGGGTAAACAGATCATAAATTTAAAATTGGAACAGACCTAAGAGGCTTTCTAGAGTAGATCATGAAACTTGTGGGGTTTTTTCCATTGAAGCAGTTATATTGTAGTAATTCCTATTGAGTGATCAAATTATACATATCTTTTTTGTTTTTTGGGGTTTTTTTTGGAGGGGGGAGGGCAAGGCAGTTGGAGTTAAGTGACTTACTCAAGGTCACACAGCTTGTAAGTGTCAAGTGTCTGAGGTCAGATTTGAACTCAGGTCCTCCTGACTCCAGGGCCAGTGCTCTACTGACTGCACCACCTAGCCACCCCCATATAATTCATTCTTAATTATCTTTGATCATTTTAGGCATTGAGCAGAATAGAAAATAGGCACAATCCCTGACTTCTGCCCACCTGTGAAAGATATATATTTTCCAAATACAGACAGTCAGGTACAAAAATAATAACAGCTAACATTTATATATTTGCTTACTCTGTGCCAGGAGGGGTAGCAGGGTGGTTGAGTGGATAGAGCACTAGGCTTGGAATCTGGAAGACTTGAGCTCAAATTCAGCCTCAGACACTAGCTGTGTGACTGTGGGCTAGTCACTAATCCCATTTGCCTCAGTATCCTTATCTGTAAAATGAGCTGGAGAAGGAAATGGCAAACCATTTCAGTATCTTTTCCAAGAAAATTTCAAATGGAATCATGAAGAGTTGGACATGACTATATTACAAAAATGTGCCAGTCACTGAGCTAAGTGGAGGTTAAATGATGTACTCAGGATTTGGCATAAAGAGATTGTAGTTTCTATTTTTCTGTTATTTTTTTTTTGGGGGGGGGGGGAGTGGGGAAGGCAAAGCAATTGGGGTTAAGTGACTTGCCCAAGGTCACACAGCTTGTAAGTATCGAGTATCTGAGGCCATATTTGAACTCAGGTTCTCCTGACTCCAGGGCCGATGCTCTCTTCACTGTGCCACCTAGCTGCCCCAGAGATTGAAGTTTTTATATATAAAGGGGATAATTGTGGGGATACTCTACCAGAGGAGAAGATCCAGTGTACATGAGATTATCATATTCTAGGATTTTTAAAAAGATTTTGAAAAAAAGTGATACTCTGAATTTTAGACACAAAGCTTCCAGAATTAAGTTTTTATTTAACATTATTCCTAAGTTAAAGGTACTTCTAGTTTAGAGGGAGAAGTGTCCAGACTGGCATAAGTCATCCATGCACTCTGACACTTCTCTGTCTCAAGATGATTTGAGGTAATATTGATTGGAATCTTGAACAAGGACAAGATTATAATATACTAAAATACAATTTGGGTTAACAATCCAGAACAATAGTCTCTACTTGATTCCTTCCTCCCTTTAAGGGTTGAAAAAGGTCTCCTCTCTGTGATCAATATCATAATTCTTTCTGAATGGATACATGCATTGAAGGGATATTGTACTTAGGTGGATCAGTACCCAGTCACTTCAGGAGATGGGGAAGGCAATATTCCTACAAGATAACAGGTACTCGGGGAGGCTAGGTGGCGCACTGAATAGAGCGCCGGCCCTGGAGTCAGAAGGACCTGAGTTCGGAGCCGGCCTCAGACACTTAATCCATACAAACAAAAACCTAGCCTTGTAACCTTGGGCAAGTTACTTAACCCCAATTGCCCTAAAGGGGCGGCTAGGTGGCACAGTGAGTAAGAGTGCCGGCCTGGGAGTTGGGATGACCCGAGATCAAATCCGGCCTCAGAAAATGAGCACCCACGCATAAATAATGACTAGCCGAGTAACCTTGAGCAAGTTACTTAACCCCAATTGCTTTAAAAAAAAAAAAAAAGATAACAGGTACTCTTTGTTGGATAGTTGGGTTTCCACTCATTCTATTTCCTTAAGAAAGAAATGCCTTTTGTCTTCAACCTACCCTTTAGTCTAAATACGAGATAAATATTATTTATTTTATTTAATTATTGAATTCATTTAGTATTTTATTTTTCCCCATTTACATGTAAAAATAATTTTTTAGTGATCAAATTAAACATATTTCCAAATTAGTCATGTTGTGATAGAAGAATCAGAACAAAAGGGCAAAAGCATGAGAAAGAAAAAAGAAAAAGTAACAAAAAAAAGAGAAAATAGTATGCTTCAGTCTACATTCAGACTCCATAGTTCTTTCTCTGGATATGGATAGCATTTTCCATCATGAGCCCTTTGGAATTGTCTTAAGATCATTGCATTGCTCAGATGAACTAAGTTTAACAAAGTTGGTTGTCACACAACGTTACTGTGTACAGTATTCTCCTGGTTCTGCTCACTTTACTCAGCCTCAGTTCATGTAAGTCTTTCCAGGTTTTTCTGAAGTCCACCTGCTCACCATTTCTTATGAAACAATTGTATTACATTACATTTATATAATACAACTTGTTCAACCACTCCCCAGTTGAGGGCATCCCTTCAATTTCCAGTTCCTGGCCACCACATAAAGAACTGCTATAAATATTTTTTGCGTGTGAGTGCGTTTCCCTTTTTTATGATCTTTTTGGGATACAGACCTAGAAGTGGTATTGCTGGATCAAAGGGCATGCAGTTTTCCAGTTTCCAAATTGTTCTTCAGAATGGTTGGATCAGTTCACAACTCCACCAGCAATGTATTGGTGTTCCAGTTTTCTCACATCCTCAACTTTTATCATTTTCCCATTTTGTCACGGTTAGCCAATCTGATAGGTGTGATGTGGTACCTCAGAGTTGTTTTAATTTACATTTCTCTAATCAATAGAAAAGCAATTTTCAACATTCATTTTTAAATTTTTTAGTTCCATCTTCTCTCCCCTCATTGAGAAGGCAAGCAATTTGATATAGGTTATACGTGTGTAATCATTAAAAAAAACCTTCAAGGAAAATAAAGTAAAATAAGTATGTTTCACTGTATATTTAGACACCATCAGTTCTTTCTCTAGGGGTGGATAACATTTTTCATCATAAGTCCTGGTTTACTGGGGCCAGCACTGTGCTGGCACAGCCTGTGCTAAACGGTGCTCCACTCCCACCCACTTGTGACAGACCTTTCCTGTTGACCTTCTAAGTTTTCTTTGGCTGAAACATTATTTCACCTCCTCCTCTTGTTGGTTCTGCTCCTCCAGAAATTGTTTTATGGCACTATTTAAAGGGGTTTAGAAGGGTTTGGGGGAGACTTTGGGCTAGTCACTGGCTTTTCTCTTCCATCTTGGCTCTGTCCCCAAAATATTATTTCTATATAGAGAAAATGGAAGGAGAGTGGTGGTTTTGTTGTGGTGTTGTTTTTAAAATTTATACATAACATCACTGGGATAATTTTGATTTTAAACATATTTTTAAAATAGGCTTTTACAGTGGTGGGAAACTTGGCACTGTGCTATTTCACAAATTCAGGCCACTCTGATCTCTTTGCAGTTTTGGGCCTAGCTCATTGTCCATTTTTTTTTAATGGCATCATATTTATGATGTTTTTCTTTATTATGTCAGATGAACACAGAAAGACCTTGTATTTTGCCCATGTTTCAGTCCATTTTGTGAAGGTAAAGACAAAATTCACTATGGAATCATTTGCTAAAGCCTTCTTGTTCCCTTTTAATATCTAATTGGAAATTCCCTTGGTATTTATGATAATGGTTCTCCTAAAAGTTTACATGTGAGAAAGGCAGCGTATTGGTTGTTAGTTATTTTTCTCTTGGTTGCCCTACCATCCCTCCCTTTGGCATCTTTCTTTCCTTCAGATATCTTGTGGATCTATTCCTCTATATACACTTAGTCTTATCTAGCATCTCTGTTTTCCTCTATGTCATTTCTACTCCTCTGTAAGCATACCCAGGACTATGATATTCACTGCAAATGTTGTGACCTTTAGTGTATTATGAAAACATTTTCAGATCTTTTTCATACTTCCGTTGGCTCATATATGTTTAATCCTTAAGTGCCCTCTGCTCAAATACAATAAAATGTTTCTCATACATGTATTAAAATAATTCAGAATCCCTTGAAGGATATAATAGAGATAAATCTTGTTCACACCAGGAGTAGACCAATTATAAACATCCTGTGTTTTGAAGAGGATCAGTGATATCACAGGGTGATGTCTTGCCTCATGCGTGAATTGGATTTAAATGAGGCAGAGTTAGTTGTACAAAATCATCAGCCTCATTCTTCCAGAGTCATCAAAGCCTAGTGGCAAGACAAAAGTCAAGATGACTGACAATGGCCTGGGATGGAGTGGGTCAATGACCTTGGCATCTTCCATGCATAACCAAACTTTAAGTTCTCTACAAACTCGTCCTTCAGCTATCTTCATGGCCATTGGAACAAATTGTTCTCATCTGCCCATTCTGTCAGAGGAAATTTTCACATGCTTGGAATAGACATTCCCCAAATTAAGCAACAGAGTTTGAGGCTTATTGGCTACTCTCAACTTGGTTTAGCTCATTTGCTGAGACAGTTTTACTGGGGTGTGGCCAATGTGCATGCTACAGCTTCATGGAGCCACAGGTAGAGACCAAAAGTGGATGACCATTCCTGAAAATGGCTCAGCAAACCCTCAAACCAGAGGTGCTAATCCACCCTGAATACCCCATATAATACAAACACCAGATAAGGTATGAAATAAATAGACATGGGACAGATTCTAGGTTAAAGAGAGGTTCCCTGTGAATGGTGAAATCTTCTCTATGATCCTGTTTGTATATGATATACACTGTTTTCATCAAACCCTGGAACAACAGAACATCTTGCTTGAGATCTATATAACAACTCATGTAGTCTGACACAGGAAAAGCTAAGAGGATGAAGAACATCTTTTGCCAAGAGTATGGCATTCAGTAGAATGGACAACTTATAGATAAGTCAGCCCATCAGTGTGTATACATACATGTCTAGAACAAATAGTGCAAATGGACAGTGAGGCCCATAAGTAAACAGGAGAAAAGTGGGCTACCATCATGAAATTGTAGAGCTCTTTTAATGACCCCAAACTTCTCCCAGAATTCAAGTCCCATCTTTAAATTCTGCTGATGCTGGGTAGGAATCATGAAATAGGAATAAACTATTGTATTCAACTTTTAATAAGCTAAATCTGCATTTTGAACTTCTTAATTTTTGATTCAGGAATGCCTCCCATTAAATCTTGGCTGACTTCCCTCTTATCTGCTTTGTGGATAGTTATAAGTTAGTTTTTTTTGTTGTTGTTGTTATTGTTGTTTTTGTTTTTGTTTTTTTTAAAGCAATTGAGGTTAAGTAACTTGCTCAAGGTTACATGGCTAGTCATTGTTTTTATGCGTGGGTGCTCATTTTCTGAGGCCGGGTCTGATCTCAGGTCATCCCAACTCCGAGGCCGGCACTCTTACTCACTGTGCCACCTAGCCACCCCTTTAGGGCAATTGGGGTTAAGTAACTTGCCCAAGGTTACACGGCTAGGTTTTTGTTTGTGTGGATTAAGTGTCTGAGGCCGGCTCCGACCTCAGGTCCTTCTGATTCCAGGGCCGGCGCTCTATTCACTGCGCCACCTAGCCGCCCCTATAAGTTAGTTTTGAGACTGGGACTAGAGACAAGGAATAGACCTGTGTTTTCATTAGTATAGAGAACTTTCTGGTGAAGAAATTCTCAGGCAATGCAGGTTAGCACCTTCTCTGCAAATTAGTAGTCTTAGAGTTGCCTAGAACTTTGAGAGGTTACATAAATTACCTAATATGTGTCAGAAGTGAGATTTAAACTCACGTTTTCCAAGCTTTGAGTTTATCTTTCCAACCAACCTTAGACCAAGAAAAGATTAATTAAAAAAATAATTATTTCAGAAAAACTCTGATGTATCCCAAACCAAAAGAAAATAAAAATTTTATTTGGATAATTTGCTATTTGGCATTTTGGTTGTTACTTTTTCTCTTTTTTAGAACACATTATTATGTAGCTCATTTTTCCAAAAACTTTATAAGTAAAACATGCTGAGTAGCATAAGATAGAAGGGTATTCCCGTTTGAGTAATTACATGGAATTTGAGGTACTGAGTAGTTTAACTAAAATAACTTGGTCCTACCTAGATTCTAAATTAACAAGAAACTAATTGTTGACACAAAGTTTTATTAGCCCTGATTTCTTAAACTTTGTTTAAACTATTAAACTATTTTATGAACTTTGTGTAGTACTATTGTAAAAACAAGATTTTTAAAAATTGATTCCAGTTAGAAAAGTATTATCAGTTTAGAAGTATATTTTAGTCATCACTGTGTTAAAGGACTATGACTTTACCCATTTAGGAATTTTTTAATGAGATCTATTAGTGACGATAGTTCTTTTCATGTAAAAAATGCTTGTTTGATTAAAGACTAAACATTCCATTTTTACCTTTTCATCAATTGTATGATACTGTTGTGTGTCCAAGATGAATGGTCATTTATAAAGTTAAGATCTTCAGTTTCCTTCTTATTATGGGACTCCATAAAAGGTAATTGCAGGAAATGTACTTTTAATTGATAACCATTTCTAATTAGAATGTCTGAACTTTTCTTTTTCTGCTATTTTTCAGTGTGTAGAGTTGAATGTTAGGTCTTATAAGCTTGTTTAGTAAGCCTGTAATACAACTCTTGCTGTTACTTAGAACTTCAGAGTCATTGAATACATTTATTTTTCTCCACAGAGCAGCTTGTAGTTGGATCTTCTAGTAAGCCTGCAGAGACATGGGATAAAGATTATGACTCTTTCATTTTACCACTACTAGAAGAGAAGCAGCCTTGCTACATATTATACAGATTAGATTCCCAGAATGCCCAAGGATATGAGTGGATCTTCATTGCATGGTCTCCAGACTATTCTCACGTAAGTGATTTTTATTAATACTGAAAAGAACTGTCTCCTAGATATTCTTGGGCACTTTACCCTATGTTAAGAAAAGCTGGGAAAAAATACTAATACCTTTAAGGGGGAAAAGAGAGCTAAATAAAAACTTGACACTCCCAGTGCCGATTCAGGAATACTGATTTAAAGTAAAATCACTGTGAAATGCAAATTTTTAGACCTATTGTTTTATAAGTAGGGCCAGACAGTTGTTGGTTTTTTCCCTTTGATTCAGATGGGGATTTCGAGAATATGACTCTCTGATATTCTTTTCAGAGAGTCATATTCTCGAAATCCCCAACATCAAAGTTGGAAAGGAGAAATAGATTTGATTTGATATTGCAAATTTATGAACTTGTTTCAACCTTCTTGCAGGTGTTAAACTTAGGTAGTAGAGGGAAAACTATAATAGGGTTTTTTGTTTGTTTTTAAAATACGAGCAATGTATGCTCTGGTTTTTTTTTTTTTTTGCCTTTTTTTTTTTTTTTTGGAGGGCAATTGGGGTTAAGTAACTTGCCCAAGGTCACACAGCTAGGTTTTTGTTTTGTGTGTGCGTTAATTAAGTGTCTGAGGCCGGATCCAAACTCAGGTCCTTCTGACTCCAGGGCCGGCACTCTACTCACTGCACCACCTAGCCACCCTGTATGCTCTGTTTTAAAGTGAAAAATGAATGCTATTTCAGCCATCTGCCCTTACTTTTTAAAAGTCCTTTTCATTTTAAATTCATCATCTTAGTTCATAAACTGAGTCTTATGTATAGGTTGAGAATTTTATTATACTTAGAATTATATCTTTTAATGTAATTATCACTTTAAAAATTATTTCTGTTGAAAATTGAAATTAGCTTTTTTTATTTTGGGGCTATGGTTATTTGTACACAAATTATTTCATATACAGTAGTCCAGGAGATCCAGTCATAATAGTTTATAATTTAAAAATTATGGTTAAGGGTTTTAGTAACTTCAAAGAATATTTCCATTTGTAATTTGATGTCAAATTTACATAAAAACTTCACAGGTTCGTCAAAAAATGTTGTATGCAGCAACCAGAGCAACTCTGAAAAAGGAGTTTGGAGGTGGTCATATTAAAGATGAACTGTTTGGGACAGTGAAGGTACAAAATTTATTTTAAATTGAATGTGGTCTATTGTAATTTTAAAGAATTATAGATATATTCTTAGGTTATAGTAAGTAATTGCACGATTTCTAGATTCATAAGTCTTAGCTCTTCACTGGATTCTAAAATGAGATCATAAACATAAAATAGGACTTTTAAGAAAAAAGTGTTTCCTTTCATGACAAACTGTGTTTGCAATTGCATTACTACTTGAATAAGGAGAAAATAAATGTTTTGGCTTATATTTATAAATTTTAGATTTATAAAATTTATTTCTAACATGTAGGTGCTTGCTTGCTTGCTTAAAGTCAGGTGAAACTAGGGACACTTGAATTGTTCTTTTGGGAATGTATTGAAATTTTCTCCTTTTGTTGCTTTGTAGATGAGGGACTGCTAGAAAGCTACAGTAAGTGTTAAATGCTGAAAGGTAAAAAAGTGGTCTTTATCGCTTATATTTTGCTTTAGAAGCTAAGCCATTTTTTTAGCCAATAAAACTGAGAATGGAGAATTTCCACTGTCACAAAGACTTTATAATAAAATTACTGTGAGCTTTAACATCAACAAACTGAATATTTCACTATACAGAAGACAGGAAAGAGGACTTTTAAGTGTATATTAAATTTAACATGAGTTACAAAACTTTTCCTAATTGTGTCTAATTCTCAACTTCCCTCTGCTCCTTTCTGTTTTTTTAAATGCTTTATAGTTACTTTTTCTTATCCTTATCCTTTTCCCACTCCCTTAACATTCCTTCCTCTACCACACCCCAACCAGGGGTTCGGAACCTGTGGCCTCAAGGTCTCATGTGTCCCTCTAGGTTCTCAAGTGTAGCCCTTTGAATTCAGACTTCACAAATCTACTCAATAAAAGGATTTGTTCAGTAAAACTTGGACTCTGTCAAAAGGCCACATGTGTGGCCTGCAGGTTCCCCACCCTTGCCCCAAGCCTTTCTGTGTAACAAATAACTCTACTTAAGCAAAGACAGTCTACTTGGTGGATGTATCTGAAAACTTGTATCTCATTCAGCACCTTTAGTCCATTACCTCTTTACTAAAAGGGGGAAAACATACTTCATTAATCTTCTGAAGTCATGGTTGATCATAGTTCTCAAAGTTTTCATTTGTATAGCTTTATAGATGATCATATTGCTGTTTTGTCATTTTTGCAAGTCTGATGGGTATAAGGTAGAATAGCTGTTATTTTAATTTGCATATCTTATTAGTAATGCAAAGTTTTAAGAAATGTTTATGACAACTTAAAGAAGAGACAACAACCTAGCATTTCTGTGTGTAGTGGGGAGGAAGTGTTTTGGAGTATTTTTACTTTCTCTCTATTTCAGAACTCTTAGTCAATTTCAGGAAGCAACATGATCTAGTGTAGAAAATATATGGAATCTAATCCTGTAAGTCAGGTGATGCTTCCCCTTTCTTGCCATCAACTCTTTCTTTATTCTTTTGTAATTTGGTTTTTGTCTCCATCATGCTACTGAAATTACTTTCTCAAAGGCAACTTGTAATTTCTAATAACCTCTTTTTCGGCCTTCTTGACTTCTCTTCAGCTTTTGATAAATGTTCGTTATTCCCTCTGTTCCTTCCCTACTCTGGGTATTCTTTGTTTTAGAAAAACAACACCGTTCTGTTTCTTCTTTTAGGGCTCCTTCACTGGCTTTTCTTTCAGAGTTGTTAAAGTGAACGTGTTCCATAAAGTTCTTTTTTTCCTTTCTACATTTTTGACACACTTAGCTCTGCAGGTCACTCCCAAATCTGTCTTTAGACTCTAATCTCAAACTCAATACCTACATCTTCAACTGCCTGTTGTAATTGTATGTGAATATTCCACAGGAACCTAGCAGTTAACAAATTTAAAAGTTCTCTTTCCTCTAAAACCTATTTCTTTGGAAAACTGTCGATATAATCACTATTTGACTAGTTACTCAGGTTTTAAAACTGGAGTCTAAGTGATATAGCAGGTAGAGCCCTGGGTTTGGAATCTGGAAGTCCTTAATTCAGATATGACATCAGACATAACTCTGATCCCAGATGAGTCACATAACCTCTCTCAGCCTCAGTTTCTCCATCTCTAAAATGGGGGTAATAGTAACACCCATTTCCCAGGGTTATGGGTTAAATAAGATAATATTTGTAAAACTCTTGCCCAGTGCTATACATATAGTAAGCACTTAATAATTGTTAAATCTAAATCTAATCTAAAATTAGAAACTTTCTTATCTTTAATTTTCTCTCCCCACCCTTCTATATCTAAATAGTTATCAAGTTCTGATGATTCTCTTTATGTAGCATCTCAAACCTCCTGTTTCTTTCCTGTTTTCTGTACTTTACTCTTGTTATGGGTTTTTGCAGTTGACTCATAAGCCATCATTTCTAAATTGTTCTGTCAATTATTTTTATATTTGTCTGTAATGGCTGTATTTTTTATTTCTGCTTTTTCATGCTGTGCTTCAGCACATGGTTTATTTTTGTAAAGGTACCAGTTTATGTTAAGTAATGTGTGTTCTTTAATGTTTTCATTCAGAAGATGCCACAGATCTATCAAATTTCGATTTAACACACTTCAGTTTTGTATCTTCCTTTTTGTTTATCTTTGCTAAATTTGAGTTGCTCTGAGAGAGGAATATCAAACTCTCCTACAGTTTTCATTTATACTTTTCATTTATAAATTTGGTTCTTATTCCATTTGATTCATAGATCTTTAATATTTATACTGATTCATTTTTTGATACCTTTAAACATAATATAGTTTCTTTGTAGTTTTGCTCCTTCTGATGTTTAAATTCCTCTGGTGCTTACTACCTGTGTGTGATTTTAGCCAACTCATTTAACTTGCCCAGGCCTTAGTTTGTGCATTTGAGGGGATGGCAATATATGTTTTCTAAAGTCCCTTCTAGTTATAGATCTATGATTCTGTGATATCACTGTGCTATGCTCCTACAGTATTGAATGAAGATCTCATTTGTCTTGTTTTTTGTTTTATTAAATCACCTTCTAAAGAAGTAAATTTTGTCTTAGCCTCTCTGGGTGTCTTTTTTTTTTTTTAACTGTTTCTTATATATGTCACATTTTGGATTTTTGTCCTTTTTCTTTATTTTAAATTTTCCTTTTTATTGTGATAGTATATATCAACAACTGTGATATTTTAGTATACAAAAGATGGAATCATGGATAAAACTGTGAATTTTTTTATGTAGGTTTTTTTTTTCTTCAGTATGTATCACCATATTTAACATGGCAATTCCACTCTTCTTGTCAGTGTCCCCTACAAAAAAATTTTTTATTCTGTTCTCCTCTGTTTATTTTGACACTTTTCTTTTATCCTCTTTTAATACAGCTTTCACTACTTTCCATTCCCACCTTATATCTCCCACTTCAAAAAAAAACAAGCTTCCTTTGTAACAAATAATATTGTCACGCAAAATAAATCCATACATCTTATGATTCTGAACCTTTAGTTAGTCTCTGTTAAGAGGGAGAAAATGAGTCGTCATTGTCTTCTGGAGTTGTAATTCACCACTGTTTTTATCCTTAAATCATTCATAGTTGTCTTCCTTTATGGTGTTGTTATTCTGTGAATCGTTCCCCTAGTTCTTTCCATTTCATAGGACAGTTCTTAGAGCCAGCTTTCTCTGAAACCATCCCTTTTGTCATTTCTTATTATATAATAATATTCCATTACATTTATATACCATAATTTGTTTGGCCATTTCCCATTAGGCATCTGCTTTGTTTCCAGTTCTCTGCTACAGCAGATAGTACCATCATGAATATTTTTTTTTTTTAAGCAATTGGGGTTAAGTAACTTGCTCAAGGTTACACGGCTAGTCATTATTTATGCGTGGGTGCTCATTTTCTGAGGCCGGATCTGATCTCGGGTCATCCAAACTCCGAGGCCGGGCGCTCTTACTCACTGCACCACCTAGCCGCCCCTTTAGGGCAATTGGGGTTAAGTAACTTGCCCAAGGTTACACGGCTAGGTTTTTTTGTTTGTGCGGATTAAGTGTCGGAGGCCGGCTCCGAACTCAGGTCCTTCTGATTCCAGGGCCGACGCTCTATTCACTGCGCCACCTAGCCGCCCCCATCATGAATATTTTTGTACTTATAGGTTCTTTCCCTCTTTTGTGGGGTATAAACTTAAGAATGATGTTGCTGGTGGGGCAGCTAGGTGGTGCAGTGAATAGAGCACTGGCCCTGGAATCAGGAGGACCTGAATTCAAATTCAGCCCCAGAAATTTAACACTTACTAGCTCTGTGACTTTGGGCAAGTCATTTAACCCCAATTGCCCCTCCAAAAAGCAGAAAAGAAAAAAAAATGACGTATCTGGGTCACAGAATGGTAGGACAACTCTACCAGTAGTTCATTAGTGTGCCATTTTCCCACAGCTCCTTCACCAGTTTTAATTTTCTATTTTTTTGCCAACCTGATGGGTATGAAGTAGAACCTCAGAATTGTTTTAGTTTGAATTTATCTTATTATTAACAATTTGGAGCATTTTTTTCATGGTTTTTAGTAACTTTCCTTTCTTGTTTTGAGAATTCCATTTGTACCCTTTGACCATTTAAATACTGGAGAACAGCCATTGTTTATATTTATTAGTATTGATTCCCTAATTATCTTTTCTTTTTAGGCTGTTATGAGAAAAATTTTTGTTTATCTAAAACTTCTTCAATTTTATGTAATCAAAATTATTCATTTTCTCTCTTAAAATATTCTCTGTTTCATCAAGAAGACATATATATTATATATAGGTTTAAAGATGTAGACTAGACTGCTTCATTTCCATATGAAAACTAGTCTGGTCAGTAGGGCATGTTGACTCTTATAGAAGGGGATCATCCATATTATTTGATAGACACTGAGTATTCATGGAAGGCAGGAAAGCAGGAAATAAGCATTTATTAAGTGCCTACTGTGTGCCAGGTACTGTGCTACACTTTTTACAAATAATTCGTTTTTCAGATTTACAGATAGTTCTTTTCTCAACAACCCTGGGAGGCAGGCACTATAATTATCCTCATTTTATAGTTGACAAAATTGAGACAGACAGTTTAAATGACTTGCCCTAGTGTTACACAGTTGGTGTCTGAAGCCATATTTGACCTCAGATCTTCCTGACTACAGACCCAGTGCTCTATTCTCTGTACCTCCTAGCTGTTTCACAGGCTGTTTTTTGTGTCACAGATAACTGGGAAGCCACCTCAGTGAATCCAGCCTTAGTGCGCTGAACTGATAAAGTCCCAGAGACAGTGTTCCCTCCTTTTAGGAAAAAAATTAGCTTAGCCTATAAAACGTGACCCTGTAGGTATTGCCCCTAGCACATCGCATCCTTTGATGGCAAGGTCCTAAAGGACCTTGTACCAGTTAAGTTGCTGGACCACTTTTATCTCAGGGATGTGAGAGTTTAGAGCAGGTAAAAGAGAAAGAGAAAAATAAGAGAGGAAAAAAAGCAAGCATTATGGCCCTCTGTGGTGAGATAGGACAAGGGTGACTGAATAAGGAGTAGAATGAAGACTAGAAATTCTAGGCTTTAACTTCCCCCATTGGAAACACTGAATCCCAGATCTGTCACATGGTGGATGGTATTGGATGCATTTCACAGTATTCTGCTGCTGTAACATACCAGCAATGAGTAGCATTAGGAATATCAGGGGCACTGTGTGGATGGCACCATCTCCAGCAAAATTATCAATAATTGGCCGCAGCAAACCATCTTATCAGGCTGGATCTGAGAAGCTGCTAGACTGAAGGGCTCTCCTTCCTAAGGTGGCACAGATTTACCATCATGAAGGTGTAGCATCCAGTTCCAGTGGCCAGGGGCATGATGACAGAGCTGTTGTTTTAGCAAGGGTCGATCTCCTACCCTGACATAGGAGAAGGTCATTTTGCCATTTGGGAGTGGAATGGGAATGGGAGTTTGAAGACCTCCCTGCTATGAAGATAAACTCTACGCCCTAATATGCTGAATGTAGTCACATGGAGCCTGTGGTAGGAGGAGTTTGCTGAAGGGTGGAGCAGAACCCACCTGAAGCCAGGAGTCAGAGCTAGCTAGACTGGGAGGAGGAGAATATGTATAATATTACCAAGTATTTTATTGTTTTCTAATGAGTTTGTGGCTTGATCTTCCCAGTAACATCATATTTTTATACAGAGCTTTTGTTGTTTGCTCATTTTCCTATTCTATTTTTTGATTTGCAACTTTATATTGATGTTGGGCTCTGTTCATTGGGAGGGGTTTGGGGTGGGGCACTGTTTCAAGCTTCAGGCTTTTTTGCACTATTATTTTCAGAGCTAGTTCTTGGAAGTTGGGATGTGCTATGGAAGGTGGCATGATCTGAACATAGGTATGATCACTGTTGTCCTAGTTTACGTTCTGGTTCTTACCCAGGAAGAGCTCCCTTGGGACTGAAAATGATACTACTCCTTAGGGCCCCTGCTTCCTTTGGACTAAAAATGATACTGCTCCTCAGGGCCCCTGCTACCTTGGGATTGAAAATCATACTGTTCCTCAGGGACCCTGATCTCTTGGAACTAGAAGTGATGCCATTCCTTCGGGTCCCTGATTCTTTGTGATCAAAAGCATTACTTCCTCTCAGGGCTTCTGCTCTCTCTTGACCAAATGTGCTCCTCTCCACCATTAAACTCTCCACCACTAAACCATTATGACCTAGAAGTGGGTAAGCCCTGGAATTTTCAAACAGTATCCAGTCCTGTGTCCAGTGCTAGCACAGAGGTTCCTTGTAATCTCTTTTCTGACCGGTTGCCAGGTCCCCATACCTTCTCTGGCTTGAGAGCTTTCTAAAGCTGCTGCTGCTTCTAGCACCACCACTTAGTTTCGTCATTGGTGTTTAATCCACATGGGCTCTGGGCCAGCCTCCATGCCCAGTTGACATGATCTCCCCTTCTGACCTCCTAAATTGTCTCCTAAGAATGTCTCATGCTGACCTTTTGTTGACTGCCACTCCAGAATTTAATTTGAGGTGTTATTTTAAAGTTGTTTGGAGGGACTTGGGAAAGCCCAGCCAAGTGCTTCCTCTACTCCGCCATTTTCAAAGACATTAGTATTCTCAAGAAACCTTTATTTCTTCTTCTATTAGAATGTAATTAGTTAATCATAATTTAAACCCTTTCAGTGGTTGAAATTAATTTTACCTTTTCAAATTTCTCTTGCCTTAGACTTTTCATCAGAAAAGCCATTTCTGCCATTCTTCACCCTGGCCTCTCCCCCCTTCCCCAACTCTTCCAGCTTAAACTCAGTTTTGTAGGGCAAATTATTCTCGTTTATAATCCTTTACTTTTCAACTCTTAGAATATCATTCCTTTATCTTTTGGCTTCATAGTAGTTATTGAAAAATCTCATATGCTCTTGACAACAGTGTTGGGATTCGAACTCTTTCTTTCTGGCTCCTTGCAGTATTTCTCCTTCAACTCTGGGTTTTGACTGTGACATTTCCTGGGCATTTTCATTTTGGTGTATCTGTCAGGTGAGTAATAAATGCTTTCTCTTCTTATTCTGCCCTGTGGTTTTAGTAGATCTGGTGAGTTTTATGATTTATTGCAATATGGTATCCAAGATCAGGAAATCCAATAATTCTTAAATTTTGTCTTGATCTGTTTTCCAGGTCAATTTTTTACAAAATAGTAAAAAAAATTTTTTTTTCTGAGCTTAGATATGGGTTTGAGTTAAAAATATTCATTTCTGAAGTATTAATCGTTATCAGTCATGACTTCAATGACCAGATTACCCCATTTCTGGTTTTAGGTTCCAATAGGGAAGCTCTGGGTACTGGTTGCTTCCAGGAACCTAGGTATTTTGTCTTCAGCAGATCATACTATGTGACAGTGGTTTTTTACTATTACCAGTCCCAGTTTGTCCCTCCATTGCTTTTATCCTTCTCTCCCTCTGTAGGACTGTCTCAAATGCCTCTTTTGCTGAATTTCCACCATTTTATTGTTGATTTGATTCAATTTTCTAAGATATGTTATTTTGGGTGGTAGTTTAAACTTTTCTTTTTTTGTTTGCTTAATGTGTTTGACCTTTTAAAATTTTTACTTATTTTTTCTTATATGAATTTGCTTATTTGTCTCTGCCTGGAAGTTATGCTTATTCTTGAACTTTTTATTGTTTTTAGCCTTTTTCTTTTATTCTCAGGAGCTTGTTTGTTTCTGGCTTCCAACTCTTTACTCTGATACTCCCTTCTATTGCTGCCATAGATCCTTGAAATTAGGCATCCTCAACCTCATTGGTTTGGAGGAGTGTGGTATCTTGGACAGTTCTCTATTTGGAGCAGACTCCATGAGCACAGAGGATTGAGCTTAGCTACATTTCTGATCCTTTCTCCCGTGGGCATAGAATCTCCCTTCTTTCACTTTTCTCTCTCTCTCTCTGTTCTTCTCCCCGTCTCGTCTCCCCACTTATGGTATCTTTCCTTCATGTGTCTGGGCAGAATCAGTGTCTATTGGATGGTAGGTGGGACTCAGAATGAGTTACTGTCATGGTAGGACTAGGCAGGAACCTCCTACATCCTGACCCTCAAAACAAGGCTTGAAGGTTGTTTAAGCTTGCTGTGCCTGGCAGACTGGAGGGTGTGGAGACACTGAGTAGGAACTCTTAAGTATTTTGACTCCCCAAATTAATTTCAAGAGACTTTTACTTTGTATAGTGTTTCTATTTTATCTTATGGATTTAACTTTAATTACTTGTCATCTGGTGCATTTTCTTTCTTTTGAGGTTGTTGAGTTGTAGCAGTACACGGAAAACAGCTATTCTTCCATCTTCCTGATTACATAATACCTTCTAACCTATTTTCAGTACTTTGCAGTACCTCCCAGTGCTGTTAGATTAATCTTCTTTATGTATAACTCATCATGTCACTTAGACTCTGCTCTGAACCCTGCAGTGATTCCCTAGTTTTCTCTCATACAACCCCATTTACACAATATTTTAATACAATTGTTTATTATTTTGTATTGTGGTTGGTTATTTGTAAATGTGCCCTCTGTTCATTTGGTATATAATTTCCATGCAGTCAAGGATGTTTCTTATCTAAACTTTATCTTCATCCAAGCATAGTCAGAAAATGACAGGTGATTTACATTTTATTTTAGTTAAATTGGCTGTAACAGCCCTATTGAACAGGCAAGTGAAATTAGCAAAATGTAAAATGTCAAAATGGGTTCGTTTTGCTCGGAAGTATGGCAACACTTGCATATAGGGTGACAGAAGAGGGGGCCAAAAAGATGTAATTTTAATTATTAATAGCATAGACCATCCTTGGAATTACTCTCAATGACAGACTTTTGTCATAGAGTTAATAGATCTAGAACTGGGAGGAAATTCAGAAGTCACCCAGTCCAGGCTTCTCATTTTACAGGTGTCTTTTAAATTTACAATAAAGCCGGATTGAATATTTTTGTTTTCTAGGGCAACTTTGTGGTAGGTTTTCATTATGAGTCATACAAAATATTTTAAAACAAATTTTATTTCTTAAGTAGTATTGGTACCTGATTTCTGTTTGCAGGAAGATGTTGCATTGAGTGGATATAGAAAATATTTGATTTCTCAGTCCTCCCCAGCCCCACTGACTGCAGCTGAGGAAGAATTACGACAAATTAAAATTAATGAGGTATGATAACCACTTTGAAAGTTTTAATGTTTAGGAATTTCATCTTCTCATTATTGGAAGTTGATAGATTTGATATCCCTAACAAGAAAAAGGGAGTAGCTTGTTGTCTAATATACTTACTATGCTTTGGTTTCATAATTATATTTGTTGTTCATTGGGCATTACTTGAGGAGAAAGTTGAAGATGATTATGAAATCTTGACCTAATAAGTGTTCATGAACTACTTTTGTAATTTGTTTTTAACATTTTTCTTTGAGAGCCAAAAAAGTTGGAATTTACTTATTATTCACACACACACACACACACACACACAGACACACACACACAGAGTTATAGATATGTATATACACATACATATATGCGTGCATGGATATATATACATTTTCTGATTTATTCTTTTAGAATATAAACTCCTTATGAATAGGGATTATTTTATTTATTGTATTTGTTATCTCTAGCATAATAGGTACTTAATATTTCTTTATAAAAATTTCAGTGAATAGTAATGATTATCTAATGGAAATATAATACAATCTATATAGGCTCTGTAAATGATATTTTTGGGAAGCTGCTAGAAGATAAAAAAAATTTTTGATAATCAACTTTTTTACGACTTGCATTAGCAGTCCTGACTAATAGGCTAATGGATATCTTCTGAGATTTTTACATTAAAATATTCATTAGTTGAATTGCCATTCTCATTATTTAACCTATTGATAGAATAACTAGATAGAACAACCTAGAAAAGTTGTTGATTCATGCTACTTATTACTAGTGTCAGTGATTTATGTTTATATGAAACTCTAGTTCTTTATACAATGTTTCTCCTGCTAGGCTTACTTGTTCAAGTGTGATAGTATTTTATTTTTTTGCAGTCAGAACCCAACATGGACCAAAGTATAGACTTGCATATTCCATAATATATTCATAACATGTAGAATCTTAAGTTTCTTAAATTAAAATTTTCATTTTTATTTTCCCATGCAAATGAGAATCTTGTTAGTTTTGTATAGTTTTGATTCACTTATCAAAATGTAAAGTGTTAAATGGGCTCCTATAGCTTAGCAAAAACCGTCTTAAATTTTCTGAAATTTTTTCTTAAAATACCTGAACTACTCACTTCTTTTTATTAGAAACGAAAACACTTAAGTTTGGAACTTCTGCATTGGTGATAACAGTTCAGCTATTGTGGGTATTTGTATACTGTGTTGTATTTCCTTGAGTGCATGGTGTTTGTACTACATTTTGTGTCTGCCAGAACCAAGTGAAGCTTTATATTTAGCGTTATATGTAATGTTATACTGTTGAAACTCTTTAAGTTGTTAGTCCTTTTACTCTAAAGAAGTAATCAGATAATAGTATTGCATCACAGTGCTTAAGTAGTTTGATTTTCAAGTTCTGGTTATGTTGAAATCTGGCTCAAAAAAACAAGTCCTTTGCCCTTGCTTATTTTTCATAAAGATGTCTTTTGCTTTGCATGATGACAAGGTAGTAGGATTTGCAACAAAAATACAAAGGTGAATTTCATTCCATAGGCTTGTAGGATCAATTTTTAAGGTCCATGTGTTATAGAAAAAAAGATAGTAGTACTTAACTTTATGTAACTTAGGTTTCTGTAACATCTATAAAATTTGAACACATGATGCTAGAAATTTCATTTGTAATACGGTTAATTGTATCACCTTTCAGGTCCAAACTGATGTTGGTGTGGACACTAAGCATCAAACACTACAAGGAGTAGCTTTCCCCATTACTGGAGAAGCTCTTCAAGCTTTGGAAAAATTGAATAATAGACAACTCAACTATGTACAATTGGTGAGAAAAATTGGACCAATGATTTCTAAATAAAATCAATTAATTATGTAAAAAAAGAAACCAAGGTTCATTTTTAAGCTATTATCCTTTCAATAATAAATGACTAATGTATGGTGTTTCACATACATTAATTCTCTTAAACCTCATGACAACTCTTTGAGGTAGTACTCCAAAAGGTGTATTCCCATTTTACAGATGAGGCAGCTGAGATTTAGAGAAGTTAAATAATTTGCCCATAGTTTAGCACTGTCTACTATAGCATACTTAGTAGCCCCTAGAGGTTTATGTTTAAATTTTATTTGTAAAATATATATATAAATAAGTTTTTGGACTGACGCTCTGTTTATGTGTTTTAACAAGTATATGCTGTCTCTTATTGACAGGAAATAGATATAAAAAATGAAGTTATAATTTTGGCCAACACAACAAATACAGAGCTAAGAGACTTGCCAAAAAGGATTCCAAAGGACTCAGCACGCTATCATTTCTTTCTATATAAACATTCTCATGAAGGAGACTATTTGGAGTCTATAGGTATATTTGCTATATCTCTTCTCTTGGAATTTACCTTAGAATTTATCTGCTTAGTCGTGTTTCAGTAAGGTATCCTTACCATTTTCTTGTTCCCTAAACTTTGTTGTTATTTTGTTTTGCTTTTGATATCATACTGTTAGTTTTCATATAAGTATTTTTTCTTACAGTTTTTATTTACTCAATGCCTGGGTATACATGCAGTATAAGAGAACGGATGCTTTATTCTAGCTGCAAGAGTCCTCTACTGGAAATTGTAGCAAGAAAACTACAGATGGATGTAATTAGGAAGGTAGGCATGCTTATTTCTTTCCAGAGACTTCACATTCTGTGCTGCATTCTATTTTCTAATAATTCCAGCTTATAATAATTTGTAAAGTTCTTTATGAAATACTTAATTTGAGAAATGACCTATTTCTTATAGTTCTTCATAGACTCCAAGGATCTTCACTCTCAGTACTACAGGTTACCTGGGGAAAACACATGATACACTAACACAGAAGCAAATCAGTGGCCCACCTAGGGTTCGTAGCATCTTATAGGCACTTTAAAAAAGAATAGTTGACTTGACTTGATTCTAGTAGCATTAATAAGGAACTCAAGACTCCCAAAGTAACTTTTGAAGTGGCAGAATTCAGCAGAAATTTTTAAGTGAAGTGACCTTAACACTCCCAACTCTGTTAAGGTGTAAAAAAAAAAGGCAGTTTCTTAAATACCCTACTGCAAACATTCTCAAGTTCTCTTTAATTTTCTTTCTCTTTAATAAAAAATCTTTTCTTAGTAAAAATCTTAATACTATCCTCTCATGTTATCTTTCTATCTATGCTGTCTTCTTTCTATAGCTAAGCTCCTAGAGAAAACCATCTACAGGTATTAGAATCTTCTACTTTTCTCTCTTCATTTATCAGTCTCTTGCAGTTTGGCTTTTGATCTTATCATTCAACTGAAACTACTCCCTTCGAAGTTTTTTCTTAATTCCTAAATCCATTGAAGTTTTCTCAATCCTCCTCTTTCTTTAAATTTCTACCACATTTGACACTGTTGATTACCCCCCCTTCCTGGATAATTCCTGGATACACTGCTCAGGCTTTTATGACACTGCTCTTTGGGATATCTTCCTGCATGTGCACTCCTCAGACTCCTTGTTGAATCAGCATCGTCATCATCCATAATATACCTCTACCACAAGGCTCTACACCCAGCCCTCTTCTTATATAATCTCTTGGTGACCTCCTCTACTCCAAAGAGTAAGGTTACTTACTGCTCTGCAGCTAACTCCCAGATATATAATTCAGCCCTATCCAGTGTTATTACCAAAGTGCTTATTAGACATATCCAACTAGATGTCCCACAGGCATTTCAAACTCAGCATGTCTACATCAGAGCTCATTAATTTTCTCCAAAAACCCATCTATATGCTAAACTGTACTATTTTTCTTATGAATACCACCAAACTTCCAGTAACTGAGGTTCATAACTTCAGTCATCTTTAACTCTTCCTTACCCCACATACTTATTTACTTAATTTTTGACTTCACAGCATCTCTTATGTCTTTCCCCTTCTCTCCACTCAAAGTTAGCATCCTAGTTTAGGTCTTAATCACCTCTCACCTGGACTCTTGCAATACCCTCCTAGTTGTTTTCCTGTTTTAAGTCTTTTCCTTCTTCACTTAATCCTCTACAGCAGTGGTGTCAGACCCAAATAGAAATGGATTCCTTTGGTCCAGATACTGACCTACAAAGCCAGAAATTAGCATTATCTGTTATTTTGTTAAACATTGTCTAATTTCATTAGTTTAACACCTTTGCTATACATGACTGCCAAAGTGCCATTCCTGAAGCACAGCTCTGACTATAAAATACTTTATCTCCCAAATAGTTTCATTTTATCCAGTGTAAAGCCAAATGCAGATATTTAGCACTGTTTGATCACCTTATGTTCCTGAATACACCCTCTTTTCTGTTTTCATGCCACTTCTTCCAGTTCTTATCCTGTCTGTGCTCTTTGTCTCCTTTGCTAGTTCTTCATCCATGTCATGCTCACTTAACTGTGTGTGCCCCACAAGTTTCTGTTGTGGGTTCTCCTTTCCCTTTATACTTTCTTTTCTGGTGATCTCATTAGCTCCCTTTGGTTTAGTTATTGTCTCCGTGCAGATGATTCTCAAATCGATATGCCCAAATATGTATCAATTGTTCTCCTGAGTTTAATCCTACATTACCAAATTTCAAACTGGGTGATCATATAGACATGCAAATCTCGACTTGTCTAAAATAGAACTCATCTTTCCCCTCACATCCTTTGTCTTTACAAAGCTCCCTTTTTGAGGTAGCACCATATTCCCAGTCACTCAGGCTCTCACCTGCAGTGTTATCCTTGACATTTTTTTTTGGTACTCATTCCTCAGTTATGATCCATTATCAGGTAATTTTCCCCTTCAGAGTAACTTTCCACATACATCTCTCTGCACACATAGCAGCCACAATGGTGTGGACCCTCATCACTTAATGCCTAGCTAGTCTTCTGCTTCTCCCTGCCTCAGTCTCTTCCCCAGTCCAGTCCTTCTTCCACCCAGCTGCCAAAGTGATCTTTCTAAATGTAGGTTTGACCTTGTCACCGTCAATAAGTCTCAGTGGCCCCCTGTTCCCTCCAGGATCAAATTAAGATCCTGTATTTAGCGTTTAAAGATATTCATAACCTGGCACATTCCTACCTTTTGTATTTTATTTGCACTTTACTCTCTTCCATGTATTCTTATGATCCAGCTACAGTAGTCTATTTTTTGTTCTTGGAACATGACCATTTCCTGTCTTTGTACCTTAGCACTGGCTGGCCTTCATTTCTGGAATGCTTTCCCTCTTCACCTCTGCCTGCTTTCTTACCTGGCTTCCTTCAAGACTGAACTCAAATCCTATCTTCATCAGAAAGCCTTTCACAGTCCCTCCAACTGCTAGTGCCTCTCTTCTGAGATTACCTCTCATTTACTCTGTTTTATATCTGGTATATGCCTAATTATTCACATGTTGTCTCCCCCATTAGAATGTGAGATAGTTGAGGAAGGTACTGTTTTTACTTTTTCTTAGATCTCTAGCACTTAGCCACAGCACATTGCCATGTATATAATACTTATTGTATATAGTAAACAGTTTATTGACTGCCTGACTTTAAAAATCCTGGTTTAACAACCTATAAGGTAAATTTTCTATAGTATTAAAAGTTTTAAGTCAATTTCTTGATTACCTAAGATAGAGGAAGAACAAAGGATAAAGCCATTTTCCAAATGCAGTGCTTATTCATACACATTCAGCTAGTTACTACTAACTGGTTTTTGGATTTTGTGCATAGTTTTGTTGTTATTTATATGTTTTTCTATTACAAAATTTCATTTCAGAAAGCTGACATGATAGGTATACTGGCACAGTTATGTGGGTTTCAAGTTTAAATATCTTAGGTTTAAATGCTGTTTGGTTCTAATTTTTCAGTATGACTAATCCTCTTTTACTTTATAGATTGAAATAGATAATGGAGATGAATTAACTGCAGACTTCCTTTATGAAGAAGTACATCCAAAGCAACATGCACATAAGCAAAGCTTTGCTAAACCAAAAGGTCCTGCAGGAAAAAGAGGAATTAGAAGACTAATTAGGGGTCCAGCTGAAACTGAAGCCACTACTGAGTGAAATCTTTTACATGCATTGATAATACTATGTATTACAAGACCAGCTTTTAAAAAGTCTAGTTTTTAGTACCACAGAATGTTAATCATTACATAGGAATGTGGAATGTTCAGGAAAAAATGTATTTAAAAAAATAACAGCACCTCTTACCTGTTAATTTTCAAAAAGAAACTCTAAAACAATTATTTCTGTTTTCAACTTAAAACTAAAAAAGCATGATAATATTTCAGTTTTAGAACATGAAGTTACACATCAATGTTTAATTAGCATCACCCAATTCAGTCTTTGAATTTCCTATGTGGCTTAAAATTGCATACAATTAGGCTAAATTTATGTATTTTTAATGACATAAAGAAAAGCCTTCTATTCCCACTGTCCCCTAAGACAGGCTATACTTTGTTTTCCTGCTAATTGGACATCCATTTGATTCTTTAAACTTGGAAAAAAAAAAAGAAGATACAGGAAATATGTCTATTACTTAATGAATTTGTTATGTAAAAAAATATTTTCCCTTCTGAAAACATTGGTTTGTTCCTGATAGATGGAAATGTATTTATTCACTTTGGGGAGCAATATTAGCCTCTTACAGAAATATAGGATACATTTGTGATCTTTTGAAAACTCTAATAATTTATGATTTATACTTGACTTTATTTTGTTAATATTATTGTTGCACCAGAATGATTGACTTCGAAAATTTTAAATGATTTGATAAATTTCAGCAATGAATGATTTCTTCTTACATTTTTGAAATGTTAAGTTTAAATCTTTCTGGCATATTAAAAAAAATTGTTCTCAAATTTGATCAAGTTACTCCATGCTACAGGAGGGAGCCAAACGGTTAAAATCCTCATTAAGTTTAAAGTTAACTTCCATTAAATCAAAGACACAAATCATAAGAGCAACTGAAGTTTCGGAAAAGAACGTTTTTTAATACCGATGGTTTTTCTGTGTAAAAATTAATGTTTTATATCGTATTTGGTTATTTTAAAATTCTTGAACAAATTGTTTTCTAATTTATCACAGTTCTTGTACACCCTAACATAAATCAGCTTTTAAAGTTTGGCTTGAACATATTTGTTTGGTTCTATCTTGTTTTCAAATGACACATAATTATTAGCTAATGATTTTGCAGCTTCAATCTCTGTAGAAGTTTTGGGCCTAATTTAGAAGTAGTTATATAACATTTTGTTGCAAAAAAAATTGCTGACCCATAATTTTCAGTTGGTTTCAGCAGTTTTCTAAATGAACTGAAGTGAGCCAAGATTTGTAATCTGTGGATGCACACATTTCATAGCATACAATGCAAAGCACTCTGTTTCTAGAGTTCTAAATTTTATTGCACAGTTAACCCTTTTTGCACACATTTCTTTTAGCAGTGAACCTCAATAGAAACATTTTGAGACAATTATGGACTGACCAGTTGAATTCTTAGAAACCAAAAAAGCAGTCTGTGTGGGGATTTTGGTTTTTTTACAAGAAATAATTCAGCTTGTAATACTTAAACATGCTAAGTAATTACATTCACACAATACTAGTTTATGCACAGCAAAGATGAATTTTAAATTTGTTTCGCAAATAAAAATCTGTGGCCATTAATAAGACCTACACTGAGTTGATCAATAAACTCCATTTACGCCACATGTAAGTAAATGGATATTCTTGAATATGGTATTAATTTGTCTTAAGATAATCTTTTTAGTTGTGATTGTTGACAGTTGAAAAATGCATGTATTCTAGAATGTAACCATATGACTTATAATATGTTCAAGGTAGTATTTTACAAAAATACAAATTTTTAAAAGTCTAATAAATTTATACAGCCAGCAGAGAATTATATTAAGTACTTTTTAATATCTCAATAAAAACATTTTCTCTCTATGTTTTATATATTTTTATGACCATTTTCAATTTTTAAAACATCTTTCCCAAATTGGCTCATTGTACGTTAGATTTTTGGACTTATTGCAATTCTGTGTGCATTATTAGGTTTTGATTTTTACAAAATTGCCTAAGTCTTCATTTAGGTCACATTTTACTTTTGTAATTAAGAAACTGAGGTGAAAAGAGAATAAAAGAATATGTGAGCAGCCATTTGGGGAAACAATTTTAACTGCTAAAGTTTTGCCAACTGTAGTTTTGGCAGATTAACTCTGCAACTGTTTTTTTTTTTAGTAATATATTCTGGTTTGATTATGGTAAATTCTTAATTATCTAAGGATAGATAACACAGGTCATTTTCTATTTTCCTGTGTTCATGTATATCCTCTCATGGTTGTTCTGGTGCCATGATTTTCTTTTGTTCCTGTGGCCATTTCACTTACCTGCTCATATTTGCTTCTGCTGTGGGGGTTAATACAAATTTATATATTTCAGATATGAGGATTTTTAAAAGAATTTTACATTCATACCACTACACAAAGATATCAGGACCTTTATTTGAATCAATTAAATAGCAAAATGATTAAAGTATTGTAAAATTTTCGGAACTGGCCTGAATTTGCATCTTTTTATTTTCAATTGCTTTAAGTAATTCAAGATTTCCCCTATTAATGCAAATTTTTTATCTTAAGTAAACAATTAACAGTTAGCCCCTTGGAAGAACAGGGTGATTATGTAAAAGTACCTGCTATAGGAATAATAAAGTGGGACTATCAGTAGCAGTATGACAGTAACAGAAGGGCAGTAGTTATTGCCAACTGACATTGACAGATAAGTGAACTAAAGAGAATCAGTCTAGGTGAGTGTAGTTGGATAACAATGCTGGTTTATTGGAGTAGTATAGTTAATTATATATCTTTCTTGTTTATACATGGAAAGTTTTACAGTGAACTTAGGATCACCAGTTTCTCACAGATACACTCAGCTAAACACAGATATCAGCAAAAGGCCTTGACTACCAAGCAGCTTCCTGCATGCCCAGACTGCTTATGGGAGACACAGCAATATTTCTTGATACTGATTGCCAAATATTTTTCTTGGAGAAAGATATGGCACACCTGTCCAGAGGGGACTTTGCACCCTCCCAGATTCAAACAAGTCAACAAGTACAGACTTGGACATCGCTCAACAAGTCTTTGAACTTGGAGCAAGTCACAAGTTTCTGGACTCAGACACAAGCGCAAGAATCCATTAGTCTTGGCCCACCCCCCCCCCCCGCCCCAGGTTATCATGGTCCAAAGACATTTTCTATAGTTGCTTTGGTCCCTCATCTATTACGGAAAAGAATCATGTTGCTATCATATGTATCATATATGTATCATATATGTATCATATTGTATATATATATTGATATATTGTATCATATATGGGGCGTATTTTATATACTGTATCCATAAGCAAAACTGGTAGACTTGCTTTTCTCCCTTCCCCAGTTCCACAAAATGATTTTTTTTACTACTTCCCTTTTTGGCTTTTGTGAAAAGATGGTGTATTTGAGTGTGTCCAATAAAAAACAGTTCTTAACTAGTTTTTTAAAAAACATCTTTTCTGGTTGACCTCTATCATAAGTTTTGTTTGGTTGGTTTTTTTTGGAGGGAAGGCAAGGCAATTGGGGTTAAGTGCCCAAAGTCATTCAGCTAGTTTTTTGTGTTAAGTGTCTGAGGTCACATTTGAACTCAAGTCCTCCTGACTCCAGCACCAGTGCTCTGTTCACTGCGCCACCTAGCCGCCCCTACCATAAGTTTTTATGCCTGTAATATGATTGCTAGATCAAGTATAGCTTCTGTCCTAAATATGTAAAGTCTGTAGTAACTGGCACTAGACTATATATGAAGATAAAAATACTATATAGTATATAAATTTTTTTTTAAAGCAATTGGGGTTAAGTAACTTGCTCAAGGTTACATGGCTAGTCATTATTTATGCGTGGGTGCTCATTTTCTGAGGCCGGATCTGATATCGGGTCATCCCAACTCCGAGGCCGGCGCTCTTACTCACTGCGCCACCTAGCCACCCCTATAAATTTTTTTAAAATAATAAATACATATAGATAAATATAAAGATACTTCATAGTATCTTTTTTGTACTTTTTAAAGGACCTTCTGATTGACTTCTTTTGATAAAATTTGAATCAGGTGATACCTGAATTGTCCTAACCAAGCAATATTTGATAATTTTCCCAATGTATTGTAAAGAAAAATTATAGTTCCTGAGTAAAGCTACTTATTTCTAATGGTAGCACTTAAATGCTTATTGACTGAAATATTGAAAGAAAAATGATAACAAGGAAGGGAACAGTTTCATATTCTAATACAACTTGAAATCATTATAATTTAATAACCTAATAATTCAGTTGTCAGGGCCTATATAAGTCCTACTAATTAAACCTTCTTGAAGAGAGTACAAGACCTGTTATCATAGTGAAGTTTTTCCTATAACAAATAGGTTTGTTATATTGGGAAACCATGGTTCAAGTAACTAGGGCAATATAGTCAGTCAAAAAATGTGGAGACCTCTTAAGTACTATCTATCGAAAATGAAGAGCCCCTAATGTTATATGCAATGGGAATAAACTAGAGGCCTTTTTAGTTAGATCAGAAGTCCATTATCAGCAATATTGTTTGACAAGGTGCTAGAAATGCATACATAGCAGAGCAACAGGACAAGAAAAAGAAATGGAAGGAATAAGTATAGGCAAAGCGGAAAAAGTATCCCTTACAAATAGAGAATAACATGAGCAAAGGTGCAGAATATAAAATAAATCCCCATAAATCATCAGCTTTTTGTATATTACCAACAAAAATCATCAGGAAGAAAAATTGCTATTTAAAATAACTACAAGGGCAGCTAGGCGGCCAATAGAGTGCCAACCATGGAGTCAGGAAGACCTGAGTTCAAATTCAGCTTCAGACAACACACAAGACAGAAAAAATAGCCCTGTGACCTTGGGCAAGTCACTTAACCCCAATTGCCCTACTTGCCCCTCTCCAAAAAGCAAAAAAAAAAAAAGTTAAAATAAGTACAGAATGTGTAAGATACTTGAGTTTGCCAACCAAGGAACACGGGAACTATATAAAAGTAATTGTGAAACCCTCTACAGAAATAAAGACACACCTACATAACTGCAGAAATATTAATTGTGTATGAGTAGGTTGAGCCTTATCTAAAACAATTTATTCAGCATACTTATCTAATACAATTATCTAAATACTTATCTAAAACAATTTATACTTATCTAAAATAATTTATTCGGCATATACCACCAATAAAACTATCAAAAGAATTACATTATAGAACTAAAAAAATTTTTAAATAATAAAATTTTTGGATATAATAAAAAGTGGGAAGAAAGGGCCTCTGGAAATATGTCTCACACCACATTAAAGCTGTACTCATCAAAATATTTGATGCTGGTTTAAAAACAGGTGGATTGGTCAGTCTGTAAATATTTATTTAGTGTCTCCTATGTGTCAGGCACTATGCTAAGCTTTGGGGGGATACAAAAGTAAAAGTCTCTAAGAGCTCACAGTCTGATGAGAAGACAACATACAGACAACTACAGACAGTTCTCACTTATATAAGTGGACCCTTCAGCAGACTTCTACATAGAGCAAGTGTTATGTAATACAAATTTGCCTCTACCTACTCACTTCATTTAGCCTATCTAACAAAGGTATATGCAAAATAATAACTATGCAGGTCATAAAATGTGCTGAAACACAGGCATATTAAATACTGTACCATGATAAACAGAATTTTGAAAGGTAAAATTAATGATAAAGAATGCATAGTACTAGGGGCGGCTAGGTGGCGCAACAAGTAGAGTGCTGGCCCTGGAGTCAGAAGGACCTGAGTTCGGATCTGGCCTCAGACACTTAACGCACACACAAACAAAAACCCAGTCGTGTGACCTTGGGCAAGTTACTTAACCCCAATTGCCCTCAAAAAAAAAAAGAATGCATAGTACTGTAAAGTCCTGAGGAAGGTCTGTAGTCTGTAGCTTCTGCTCAAGTTTGCCCCTAAGCTGATCAAGGCTGATTCTGTGGTTTCCGGCGACTCCAGGGATCTCCAAGTTAAGCTAGAGTTCACTCGCAAAGTATCACTGGTATGTCAAGCAGCCCTGAGCATCAAAAATGTCTGGTTGTTGTATAACTCCATTGTCCTGCTCCCTGTGAAGAAGGGAAGTTCTGGGAAGTTCTGGCATAGCCCATGGTTTTGGTTTTTTGTTTTTGTTTTTTTTTTGTTTTTTTTGCTTTTTGGAGGGCAATTGGGGTTAAGTAACTTGCCCAAGGTCACATGGCTAGGTTTTGGGGTGTGTGTGTGTGTGTGTGTGTGTGTGTGTGTGTGTGTGTGTGTGTGTTAAGTGTCTGAGGGCAGATCCGAACTCAGGTCCTTCTGACTCCAGGGCCAGCACTCTACTCACTGCACCACCTAGCCGCCCCAACACTGAAATTCTTAACCCCAAACTGAGGATGTCTCTGATTTAGTCCCAGTAATTAATTCAGCCAGTTGTAAATACCCAATTGCTCTTATATCACTTTGAACTTTAAATGTATCTCAGTCTTAGTCTACGGGATATTTCTTTTCCTTTGTCTAATTATTAATGTTCTATTCCAGGGGTTTTATCTTTCATAAGACTATACAATAGTACCAATTTACCTAATTATTTAATTGAAAACAGTAAGAATTCAGATACTTGCATTATACCTAACTTTTTATTGATTACAGAAACTTGCCATAAAGATGAAAAGCAGGGACCTGATTATATAAAGATCCACATCCACCTTACAGACTCACCTTATAGCCAGACTCAGGAAGTCAGGTGGAAAACACTCCTTTTCAAAGGAATATAATGGGGAAACTGAGCCAGAAGGATTCCATTCCAGGCTGAGGCCAGGGTTGCCCTTTCAGCTTTTTCTCCCTGATGCAAACCTCCACCTTTAACAGTCACATTCTGTCTGAGTTGCTAATGGCATCTCCCCCAGATGGTGGGTTATTGCACTTAGAACACAATTTGTCATAGTCCCAGAAGCTTTTACATCAGATGGCAAATTTCATTAATCAAAAACTTTACCAGTATCCCCATATTAATTCTAAATTTGCACTAAAAACCAATTACTAGAAATCAATTTTGTTGACCTTAAAAGTCAGGTTTGGAGGTTGACTGGTTTCTAATCCCGTTGCCCCTCAGTAAGACTTCTAAGGCTTCCCAGCCTCAGAAGTCCTTATTGTACTCTTTAGGCAATCTATCTGAACTCCCCAAATCTCAGGGTCTCACCTAGAAACTTCAGAAAATTCAGAAAGCTTGAATATCACAAAACTTCCTATACTTAATTGACAAAAATTACCAGAGATCTTACAAAGCCTTTGGTAATTACCAAGTTTCCCTTCACAAACATGCTTTTGTAAATACTTAATTTAAACAATAACTCCAAGTAGCTTAGTTAACAATCTTCCCAAATGGCAGTTATAAAACATATGCCCTTCAAAGGGTAGGCATTCTCAAGGGATTCCAATCAACCTTGATGGGCCTACTTGCTGGGAGGTGGGCTATATTAAAATGAGTTGGTGACCTAGGTCACTGAATCCTGATCAAAGAGACATCAATTTCTGTATCACTCTACAATAGCATTTTCCCAGACCTGTCTAGGCATCTCTGTGAGTAGTAATAGGTCCATTTAGATTAGATCTTACAAGTCCTGAAGAACTGGGTTTTGACAGAAAAAGATGGAGAATGAAGCTGCTGTGAGGACACTGCTTCAAATTCCTTATTTGTTCTCAAAACCTCTGGGGAATGCCAAGAAGCCTTTAACCCCAAAAGCTTAAGGGTGGGGCATTGAACTAAAAGAACCTAGTTTATTCTGTAACCCGAAGGCACCCCAAAGTCCTCCTCCCCCTTGAACCTTAAAATTCCTTGTATCCCCCCATCCTGGGTTATAAAATTTCCTGTCTCCTTTATTTTATGCCATCCACCTTTCAACTCCCATAAAACCTCTATAGAACATTTCTCCCCAAAGTATTACCCCTTCTTTAAAAGCAATTCAAAATTTAGCTTGATGTTAAGAGGAATAATCACTAAACTTTTATGAAGAAAATTAATTAGATAGTTCTAAAGTGATAGGTATCTCTCTCCTCCTTAAAGCAAAAATAAACTTTTAAACACTCGAATTCATGAAAACTAATTCATTCCTCACTCTCATCCAGCCTCCATATACCTACCAAAATGATGTTCCTAAAACAGGTCTGACCATGTCACTCCCCTACTCAATAAACTCTGGTGACTCCCTCTTATCCCTAAGATCAATCAAAACCTCTGGGGAATGCTAAGACGCTTTTAACCCCAAAAGCTTAAGGGTGGGGCACTGAATTAAAATCCCCTAGTTTATTCTGTAACCCAAAGGTACCCCAAAGTCCTCCTCCCCCTTGAACCTTAAAATTTAAGGTTTTTATAGGCATTTATTAAGCACTTTGTGCAAAACAGAGTTAAGCTCGCTGGATATAATCTCTTCCCTCAAAGAATTTAATCTGGTTTCATTCTGCCTTTCAAGTCTGTCCCCTCTGGTCTAGCCAAAGTGACTATCTTGCTTTTCTTCAAACTCTCAAAGACCAATAAAATATCCAAACATTGAAAATGGATACATGACACCATACATTAAAAAATATCATGTGAAGAGATATAGATTTATACTGAAAGTTTTCTGTTTAATTAAAATAAAAGATTTAAAAGTCAAAGATCTTTCTTGTTTTTCTATTGCATATAGGGAATATCTACATGCAGAAAAACAAATGTCCAAAAAAACCCTCACCCTCACCTAGAATTGCAATGATCAAATTAACCAAACAATTACTAAAAATTATATTTACCACTCCACCACAATCAACATTTGTCAGGAGCAAAAGGGTTTCTTGTGCTATTAATATATTAAAATAAAAACTATTTAAATATTTTTATCTATGTCTTAAAGGCCTTGAATTTATTTGTATGCTTTATAATGTATATAATTTTCATATAATATATGTGTATTTATCAGTAAATACACATATTCTGAAAGTGGACTTGATGGTTTAGAATGAATTTTTATCTTATTTTTAATATAATGTTGCTTTACTGGAAAAATTTAATAGAATTAGGTAGAGGTTAGTATTTGCCTCATTTTAATATGTAAAATATACGACAGTACAATTTAAATATTATCAGAATATTCACAAAAATATACTATGTTGCTAAAATAAGTTGTCCGCTATATATTTCAAGATGGTTTGATTGCTATAGAGGGTAAACAGAATCGTAGATAAGTTACTTAATAAAGTTTATTTTAGGGAATAAATTTATATTGAATTTTATTTTAAGATCATTATCATTTAATAGCCATTTTCTATTTCAAAACAGCTGGCCTCCTGATGATCCTAATTCTAAGCTAAATTAATTTTTATGAGTGTAACTTTTCATTTTCCCATTTCAACTAAAAAATGTTTCTTCCTTGAACACTTGATATTAAAAAGGTAATTTGAATGACTGCATATTCTACTCTCTAGGCACAGTTATTTTAAAAATGCTTCAAACTGAAACATGTACAAAGTAGAATGTTAAGTACCTTCTGCTTTATGCCAAAGCTAGGTCTGGCCATATTCTTGTCTGACTATGCTACTGAATGGGTATGCCAGAACCTAAGCATGCCTTTGTAAACATATCTAGACCACTCCTGTTCCTTAGATGCTGAAGTACATTTTAAATAAATTTTAATCAACAACTGATTTCTTAAAATTAATTTTACTGATATATTTTGTTTTTAAATCACTTTCATTTACAACTATTACCTTCTTCTTCCCCCTCTGAGAACTTTCTCTTGTAACAAAAAAAAAATATCAAAAAGAATCATTTCAGCAAAACAAACTGACACATCAACCAAATATGACATTGTTAGCAATCTTCTACACCCAGAGTATTTCAGTTCTCATTTCTGCAACAAAAAAAAGAGGTAGATTTTCTCATATCTTCTTTGGAGGCAAGTTTGTTTATTATAATTACACAGTATTCATTTTTATGGCCCCAGCTTTCTTTTTGTTTTGTTGTAGCCACTGTATATACTGTTTCCTTGCTTCTTTTTGTCACTGCATTATTTCTCCTATCTTCCCATGCCTCTCTCAGTCCTTTATATTTGTCTCTTCCTGCACAGTACAACTACATTTCAGACCAAAATTTGTTTAAGTCATCTCCCAGGGAATGGGAATTAGTTTTTTACTACCATAAACAGTGCTGCTATACTTATTTTGGCATATATGAAATCTCACATTTTCTCTTTTAACCCCCTTAGGGTTTATGCCTAGCAGTCAGATCTCTGGGAGAGCTACTTTCTGAGCATAATTCCAAAGTGCTTTCCAGAATGGTTGAATCAATTCATAGTGACAAAATCAAACTGATTCTGATTCCATTTCGTAATTGATTCTATTCTGTATTACCTCCATATGTTGTAAAATTGCCTAAGCCATGTTTCTTTTTCTCTGAATTAAGTTGAGTTCAGCTTTCCTCTCTGAGCTAAACTGTCCTGTAAATCACCTTAATTCAAAGAAATATATTATCTCTACACATATTACTGCTCATGTACAATTAAGGGAGATCTGTTATTTCACTAACAAGCCTTGCAAGACGGAGGTGGACACTAGGAAGTCCGTTATCTCTGTAATGTTGGCTGTCTTTCGTGAAAGTTATTCAGGTAGGTGGATACCAGCAATGAGCTTTCCAGAGCAACAAGATGGAAGAAGAGGCTGTTGTTAGTACTACATTCCTGACTTCCAGCCAATTATACTGTTTTCCATCATCTATGATACTTCAGATTTTGTAACCATAATTTATGGTTACATAAAATGTGTTTTCTTGTATTTCCCATAACTATATGAAGGCTAGTAAGCCCTACCCCATGGGCTTTTGACTGTGGACTCAGGCCCCCTTTTATTGGTAACTGCTAGCCTTACCAATAAACGGAATGTGCTGGGAACTTTGTGCCTCAGTTTACCTTGATTTCTATCTCAACAACAGCTTTAAAAATTAATCATTACATACTAAATATAGAAGAAAATTATTAAAGCTATTTCCTGAATCATACTTACTATAGAAAAAAAGATTGAATCTAACTGTATCCTATACAATGCAGAAGGAAGAAACACTATAAAATTAGGGATCCTTTTGAACTACTGGTGCATTACGGTAAAACAGTTATAAATGTTGTCCTATAGATCTTCACCTACATTAGGATAATAAAATTGCTTCTAAAAAGAGGTATGCAAGTTGGTATAGGCTCATAGTCTGACTAAAGCTGAGCCAGATTATAAAGCAAGGGAAATTTAAATAAGTTAAAATTTAAAAATGCAGGTTCCGATGCAGATGAGGTTCCAAAGTTTTATACCTTAAAAAAGAATGTTTTTTTCTGGAACAACAAACCCAGGAGTCAATCTCCAGGATTAATTTAGATGTTATCTTAAAATCTTAGGAAATCAGGATGATGTCATCTCTTGGAGGTGCTGTTTTACCTGCAAAAAAAAAAAAAGAACTAAACTGAGGAGTTAAATTCACAATGTGTTTGTATATGTGAAATATTTACTTAACACACATTTTCATATATATAAAACAAAAATCAAAATACCATCTCAATGTCTGGTCTCTTATTTTTCTTTTCATGAAGACAAAGACTAGCAATAGAATACATTTTTTCAACAGAAGCAGAATCCACGTCCTTCATTTTTTCATCAATATAATCTTCAATATGCTTTTCTTCATCTTCAATTTCATCTCTGATATCTAGCTTTGAAATTAGTAATAAAATTTAGTTAAAATCTCTAATAAAGAAGGAAAGAACTACTAAAATGCAGAGTCAGTAAGTTAACAATCATTTATTAAATATCTATTATATTTATATTATATTAAATATATTAAATATCTATTATATTAAATATACTAAATATCTATTATATTAAATATATTAAATATCTATTATATTAAATATACTAAATATCTATTATATTAAATATATTAAATATCTATTATATTAAATATATTAAATATCTATTATGTGCCAGGCACTGTACTAAGTGTTGGGGATACAATGACAGTTCGTGATCTCGAGGACCTCATGAGGGAGACAACATGCAAACAGCTATCTCCGTACTAACTATATACAGGATAAATTGGAGAAAATTAACAGACAGAAGGCACTAATATTAAGGGAAATGGGGAAAGGATTCCTGTAAAAGGCGGGATTTTAGGGGGTACTTGAAGGAAATCAGTGAAGCCAAGAGGTGGAGATAGGGAGGGAGAGAATTCCAGGCACAGGATATAGGCAGTGAAAATGCCTGGAGGAGGCAGATGGCATCTTATGAGAAGTACAGCAAGGAGGCCAGTGTCACTAGATGGTAGAGTCTGTGCAGAGATGTAAGGGGAACTGTTGAAGGGTAAGGGTTATGAAGGGTGTTAAAGACCAGACATTTCATATTTGTTCCTAGAAGTGATAACCTCTGGAATTTACTGAATAGGGAGTGATATAGTCAGACTTGTGCTTTAGGAAGATCAATATGATAGATGAATGGTAGATGGACTAAAAGAGATTTAAGGCTTATAGTCTAACTCTACTTGTCCAGGCAAAAGGTGACAATGTGATGTCTAGATGGATGGTAATGCCTTGCACAGTAATAAGAAACTCAGAAAAAAGGGAGGGATTAGGGGAAAAGAGGAGTTCAGATTCAGACACATTGAATTTAATATGTTTATTTGAAATTCAGTTCAAAATGCAAGACTGGAGGTTAGCAGAAAGGTTAGGACTGGACATATAGATATGAAAATCATCAGCATAAATGCTAATTGAACCTATGGGAGCTGATGAGATCACCAAATGAAATAGTATAGAGGAAGAAGAGAAAAGGGCCCAGGAAAGAACCTTGTGGCACATCCATATTTAGTGGGTATGATGTGGATGAAGACTGTACAAAGGAAACTGAAAAGTGGTCAGACAGGTAGAAGAAATAGGAGAGAATAGTGCCACAAAAACCTAGGAAAAGACATCAGAAGAGTGATGGACAGTGTTAAAGGTTGAAGAGAAGGATGAAAACAGAGAAAAAGTAATTTAGATAGAATTGTTGCAGTTGAACAATGAGGTGAGAAGCCAGAGAGAGCTCATGAGATCAGAGAGAGTACAAGAGAAGGAGTAGAGGCACCTGTTATACAAGGCCACAATAAGGAAAAGACACATGGAGTTATAGCTATCAAGATGAATGGATCACCTAAGGGTTTTCTGAAGATGCAGGAGACAAGGGCATGTTTATAGCCAGTAGGGAAACAATCAGTAGAGAGAAAAAAACTGAAGATTAATGAGAGTAAGGGTAGTAGAAGAAACAGGATGGAATGGGATCTCTTGTACATGCACAGGAATTAGCCTTAGCATGAGATGGGCCATGTCTTCTTGTGATCTTAAAAGACCATTTAAGTTTTGTAAATTACATTTTTAATAACATGTAAAATTTCATCCTATTGTCTATAACTTCTTATCAACATTTTTTTAAGGTTCTGAAGATAAGTAAAGAATTATATAGCCTCTGTAAGAATAGAAATTCTGTTGGTTTCAATAGCCCTCAAAAGTAAATAACTGGACTGCTAGAATTCAAGCTAAAATGCATTTTGTCTTTTAATTATATTTTTATAATGTAGATTATACTTGTAAAACAAAACATATTAATAAAATTTTATGAAATATACTTTATCTTTTACTTGTAGGGAATATAATTATCAGTAAATTACATTTATGGCACTCAAACAATTATGCTCACATTATCAGTGCACCACAACTGCAAACACAGATAGAAACTTTTATGCCAGTGAATCTACTATCTGATATGTTTTGAATTTGGCTCCCTATGACAGTACCGATGTTTCTCTGGTGCAGCTTCTTTCCTCCCACCCAGAATAGAGGAGGCTGTATCTTAAAAAAGACAAAACTGTTGGTAGGACCTGATTGGTCCTGGTTTTCCTGATTCAGCTTCCTAATCATCTGGGGGCATAAAAAGTCCCAGTCACATGGAATCTAGGCCTCTCACACTTGGTGAGTACCTAAGATCATGTGCAGTGCCATTCCCCACTGGTCTACTGATCAGATGAATTTCCATAAGGAGAGTCAGCCTCTGCCAAAGTAGAAGGTAACTACAACTCTGTCTTTGTTGCACACCCTTGCTGCAAAGTAAACCTCTTTTGCTTAAATGTTTAATGACTTATAAGTGACTCAATTCATTCCAAAATTAATCTGATTTTACAGAGTGCTAGCATTAGAGCTGTGCTCTTGACTCCTTTCCCCACACAGGTCCTCTGATAGAGGGGAGGGGAGAAATGGAAAAGAAGGAAGTTGGTTTGGCACCAAACTTTCCCTTTTTATTCTACTATCTACAAGCTGTTGGCATAAACCACAGAAAAGGAAGAGGGGTGGAAAAGAGATAAGCTGGATGAAAAAGGGAGAGATACTAAAAGGAAGAGAGAAAAATGTTCCCCTTCAGTATTCTATGACCATAAAATAAGCTGATTTTTCTTGTGTTTCTGAAAGGGAGTCTAAAGTCAAAATGTGGCCCCTTTAGGAACAAAAGTCTGCCAAGGGATGCAACCTGTAAATACCAACACTGCTAAGCTCTGAGCTACAGGCAGATCTGAACTGCTGGTGCCTGGCCAAAGAACTAAGGAATAGAAGGCATGGGACAGATCACTAGGACAGGATACCCTGAATGTAGGGAGCTGTGCAATATTCTACCAAGCCTGAAGGAAAGAGCACAGCATTCTGCTGGGACAAGTTCTGACCACCTAAGTCAACTGGATAAAAGACCTAAGCTAATGAACTGTGAACTACTTGGTGTGGGAGGAGGCTGAGATGCTTCAAGATCTCGCCCCCAAGGAAAGCACAAAGGGGAGGGGCTCAGAAGTGAACAATAAGGAAAATGAGGACAGGAAAACTGAAAGTACCAAAGATCACAGACAGAAACATGGCCTCCAGATCTAGTAAATTAATTCAGGCACCTATGAATAGGTGGTGGTGTTGAGCCATTTTTTTCCATTGTATCCAATGTTTCCTATGATCCCAATTGGGTTTTTGTTTTTTGTTTTTTGGTTTTTTTTGCAAAGATACTAGAGAGGTTTGCCATTTCCTTCTCCAGTTCATTTTACAGATGAGGAAACTGAAGCAAACAGAGTGAAGTGATTTGCTCAGGGTCACATAGCTAGTAATAAGTGTAAGAGACTGCATTTGAACTCATGAATACGAATCTTCCTGACTCCAGGCTAGGTGTTCTATGCACTGTGCCACCTAGCTACCCCTTATGAATAGATACTGCCAAACAATGGAAAATGATCCAATACTTCATGAGACAGCGGACCCTACAGAAATTGAGGAGAATATTGAACCACAACACAATGATCCTGAGTGGTTTAAAGAGAAATGAAAGTTATGAGAACAGAATTTATATCCTAAACAGCAAAAATAATAAGCAATCTGCAATGTCAAGGCTAACAAAAAAAATAGAGAATAATACACAGAAGTGAAAGGCAATCTACAAGGAGAGAAGCAAAAAAAATATGAACATTAAGAGAAAATATGCTCACTATGCAAAGAAACAAAGATCTCAAAGACAGAATGCAAAGAAACAACCTACAGATCACAAGTGTCCCAGAAGAACAAGACTGGATGAAAAAACCTTAACACCAACACAGGAAAAGAAATTCTAATTGAAAGAATCAACAAATCACCTGGGTTGGGGGAGGGGAGGGAGGCGGGAGAAACCAAGGCTGCAAATTCCAAGACACCTATGGTTTAAGTTTAACAATTCAATTCAGAAAGAACAAGTTCTGCTAGCCATCAGGAGAAAGATACTCAAATATAAAGGGAAAGAAATTTGAATAAAACTATTTCCATTAGAAAAATGAGGAGGGAATGCCATAATGTGTTCTGAAGAGCACCAGAGTTCAGGAAGCAGTCAAGGGGTGACCTATCCTGCAAATAGGAACCTAGCCACGTAAGTCAAAAAATAAATGTTCAATAATAAAAAAAAAAAGTTTGAAACATTTTTAGAAAGAAAACCAGCACTGAAGAGATTATGTGCATCTTCAACACCTCAAACAACAGAAATGTAGGAGAGTGAATTAAATGCAGGCAGCAGCAGAATAAAACAAAAAGACCAGTGTGAGACTTTTTTCTAAATGTATGCAGAGTCAGGAGGACAGAGCTGAAGGCAGAAACCTAGGAGAAGTATCAATGAAAAGGTGAACAGAGGACATTAAGGACAGAATCTGGCCACACACTGCCTACATATCAATGCTCCTTTTCTGGGAGTACATTACGATATAGGAGGGCACATCAAAGGGAGTAAGAAAGGGAGGGTGGACAGAAAGAAGTGAGTGATGTTCCGGGGTCAAATCAAGGGCTAGCAATGAAGGGAAGGTGACCTTTGTAGGCTCATAAAGGCCCCTACTGAGGAGTGGGTGAGGAGGAAAGGGGAAAGACTGAAAAGAAAACGAAAAGAAGGAGGCCTTACTTTGTAAGTGAAAGGTGTTTGTGCTGATGAATATTCCCTATGTAAGCAGTGAGATGAGGACCCTGGATGAGATGTATGAGTTTTGTTGCCTAAAAAGTCTACTTGTCCTGGGAGACTATGGAAGGTAGGAAAGTTGGGGGTGTGGTTTGAGGGTGAATGGCATCTGGTGAAGCAGGAGATCATGGATCAAGTGACATAGATATATATCAATAAACAGACACATAGATACACATAGCTGTCCATAAACATACACATATATACACATGCACACTCAAACTCATATAAATAAGACCGTATTATGCTGAATTCCACTTATCATCTGTAGGTAGACTTCACAAGTCCAAGTCTTTCTATGTTTTTCGAAATCCACCAGTTCAGCATTTCCTACACAACAATATTCTAACCCAATCACATTCTTACATTCTATCTTTTTAATCAGTTTCCCTTTTTATGGATAAATTCCTCATTCACATTCTAAACTGTAATTACTTGTATATTTTCCTCCTTCCTATTTTTCTCTACCCTATTCCTATCCCTCCTCACTCCTCTACTACCTTGTCCTCCTATTCCTTAACCTACCCCACCCTTGAAGAATCCCTAGCTTATCCTCTCCCCCACCCCATCCCCTTGCCCTCTTATTATTTCTGAATTTAGAAGACTTTTATACCCTTCTAAATATATGTGTTGTTCCTTCTTTAACCCATTCCCAATGAGAGGAGGGTTCCAGAATTACCCGCCTCCTCCCCCCATCTAACTCCTTTGTATCATCTCTTCTCGAACCTCCTTTGTAAGAGATAATTGCTCTTTTCATCTGTTCCTATATCATTTTGCTTTTTAAAATCACATCATACTCATCTCTACCCCACTCCTTCTTTTGAACTATCCAATTACTAATGACAATCTTAGACATACAGTTTACATATCAGCACCTATCACATGCCAACAAAAGTGACAATCTAATTGAAATAGATGAATATCTACAAAAACACAATACGCTCAGATTAACAGAATAAGAAACGGAGTACTTATATAACACAATATCAGAAAAAGAAACTGACAAACTATAAATGAGCCCCTACAGAGGGGATAAAACCCTGGAACCAGATAAATTTACAAGCAAATTCTGTCAAATATTTAAAGAATAATTCATTCCAATATTAAAAATGCTATTTGAAAGAACAGGAAGCTATCCTACCAAATTCCTTCCAATGCAAATATAGTCTTGATAAGGACCAGGGAGTGAAATAACAGAAAGAAAACCACAGACCCATATCTCTAGTGAACATACTGATGAGTAAATATTGATAAAATATCAGAAAAGAGGCCAAGGAACAATATGTTGAAAAGGTTACACACTATAACCAGATCTATTTATACCAGGAATGCAAAGTTGATGCAATGTAAACTATAAACATAACTATACACAATATTAATAATTAAAAATCACATGTTATTGACAGATATAAGAAAGGGTTAGAAAACATGAAGCAAATGGACTTTTCCTTAGTGTAGTAAATAATAGTAGGGCAATCTAGCATTAAGTAAATTCACATTACCAAATTCAACTTTACAGATAAGAATTTGTGCTCTGGCCTCCCACTCATAGCCCCTCCCCCCCAAACAAACAAAAACACCACAACCTTAAAAAATAAAAAAAACAGCAGAAGAATGCTTGGAGAGACTACTACCTCTGCCCTGGCTTGGCTTATCCCCGTCCTCTCCTGTCTGTGTCTATGTGTCTAGGTCTCCCATGTCTACCCAGATTCCCGTTCTTCCTCTGGGTTCCAGCAAGGCCCATGGCCCTTGAATATTTCTCCTCCTACTTTGGCTTCTCTGTCTCTGGCCCCCAGCTGTCCTTGAACCATATACCTGCTCCTTCCCTCCACTGGGTCCACTTTCTTCTTCCCTCCCTTCCTTGACCATCCTGAACAAATTCATAAAAATCGCTCTGTGTAGATGTTTGTGGACCAGCCCACTTACTTTTGAGTGAGACCTCATCTATAAAATGAGCTGAAGAAGGAAGTGGCAAATCACTCTAGTATTTTAGCCAAGAAAGTCCCAAATGGGGGCACAACAATTACTTTACTTAATTTACAGATTTGTTGCCCTACCATGAAACAGCCAAAGAGTTTATAAAACTAGACAAAATCATAGCAAAATCCATCGAAGGAACAAAAAGGCACAAATCTCAAGGAAAAACAAAGAAAAAAAAGTGGGAAGTAAAGTAGTTGCTATGAGGTATTTCTCCCTGTGCCAAAACATCAAAACTTAGAGCGAAAGAACACATTGGCACAAAAATATTTACAGCAGCATTTTTTATAGTAGCAAAGAAATGAAAACAAAGTGGGTGCCTATCAATTGGTGAACAAATTATAGCACACGAATATAAATTAATATTATTAAACTATTGATATAAATAATAATAAATTGCGTATAAATGATGAACATGAATGATTCAGAGAAATATGGAAAGCCTTGTATTAAGTAATAGTAAGTTACGTGAATAGAAGCAGGAAATTCTACATGGTGATTACAACACTGTAAAGGAAAATAACTTTGAAGACTTATGGATTTTTTTCAATGAAATAATCAGTCATGACTTCCCCAGACTGATGACTAGAAGTATGCTTCCTCCTTCTTGGCAGAAATTTGTAGATTTTAAGTACAGAGGAGCAATATATTTTTACATATAACTTACGTGTACATCTATTTTACATGCCTAAACTTAATTTTTAGAAGCAAGGGATTTCATGTTTTGTTGGGAGAATTAAATGTGTACATGTATATCGGGACAGAGATGCAAAAAAAAAAAAAAAGAACAGAAAAAGGTGTCAATTAAATGTTTAATAACACACAAAAGGGAGCAGAAACATGTTCAGACAGGAACACACACAAAGTGGGCAATATTAATACTCCCATATTTAATATACACTTAAAAAGAGAAAATCTATACATAATAGAGATTCTTGGTTTCATATATGTTTTCCCTTTCTCTTCTCTGTATATGGAAATGTTAATAAAAAAAAGAAAATTTGAAAAAAATGAGTGGGAGTTGCAGAGAAGCAGATTTAATTTCAATGTATGAATAAATTTCCTAATTAGAGTTTGCCTTGAAAGATAATGGATTTCTCTTCACTAGAGAACTTCAAGAAAAGTCTGGATGACTACCTATCAGTGAAGCTGTAGTAGGGATTCCTGCAGACATAGATGTTAGACAAAAGTACTTTCCAATACTTAAATTCTGTCAAAGTGAAACCGGTAGTTTCTACTTTTACATAAAACAGAAAAATAGTCTCCCCTGTTCTGTAAACATAAGAGGTAAATAATGAAATGATAATAGAAACTTCAAATTGGATGAGGGAAATGAAGCAATGAGAGATCAAGTGAATTGCAAAGGTCAAATATTTTTTTGGTAGAACCAGTACTAAAATCTAAGACTTGATTCTTAAACCAATGTTTTTTCCACTATTTCTCAATGACTGCAAAAAGTGAACCAAATTCCAATGAAAAATAATAAAACTATTTATATAAAGTGTAGTTTACCAATTAAAAGACAAAAGAAATATATTTTTAAAACCTTGAAAATTACCAATAATTGGGGTGGCTAGGTGGCGCAGTGAGTAAGTGCGCCGGCCTCGGAGTTGGGATGACCCGGGATCAAAACTGGCCTCAGAAAATGAGCACCCACGCATAAATCATGACTAGCCGTGTAACCTTGAGCAAGTTACTTAACCCCTATTGCTTAAAAAAAATAAAATAAAATAAAATAAAAAGAAAATTACCAATAATTGAGGTTCGCGTTGCTCATCTACTGCTGGAAGTCCAGTTATTATTTCTAGTAAGACCTATGAAGAAAAACCAGACACAAATATAAAATATTTAGGAAAACACACAAGTTCAATGAGAATGAAATTTGGTTTACATTTTCCCTAAATAACATTCTTTCTACTATACTATAATAATAATGCTAACAAGGGATTGTCACCTCTGTCACTCTCAGAGTGCTGAGTCGGTCATTTCCTGTTGGCCTGCCCGACTGTCCTCAGTGGGAGGTTAGCTTCTCTGTGTCATTTTATGGGTTCTGTAGCTCTAAAGTTTGTCTAGAGTAATTTTTTACATGAATTGGGGGAGGTGGAAGCTGGAGTCCCGCGGAAGTCCTGTTTTACTCCCCCATCTTGACTCTACCCCCTTTCCCATCTTTCTTAAGTTCCTCTCTTTCACATATCAAAATTGTATTGCCTCTAGCACAGATCTCCTCTATGTACATGTAGTCTAATTTAGTTGCTTTTCTTGGTGTGTTTTCTTTAGTCTGTACTACCTCTATGGAGGAGTACACTTGAGACTGTAATGTGTGATGTTGAGAGCCCACATAGAGTAACTGCACTGTCCTTGGTGGTGAAAATAGTTTGTTATAAAAGTCTTTGCAGAGCTTTTCCATTTTTCTTGTTTGTGGTCCTCCTTCCCTTTTCATTCTCTAATACTTTAGAATGATTTGTTATGTCTGTTTCTTTTACCATACTTTCTTTAAACTTGTTTTTACCTTTACCTTTGCCTTTATGGTTTTATAAAATTTTTCCAACACCTTTGTAAGATTTTACAAACAAATTTATATTCTAAATGGATGTGTTAACTTTGACTTCCATCTCCACTTACAAAAAGTATTTGCCTTTCAGATCTTTTGGTGTCCTTTTTATGGCAACTGATTTATATAAGTTAAATATCTGTATAAAATTATTATAATTAGTGTCAATGTAACTTCTACCATCTATTTCCCGTTTTTCCCCCATGTGTTCATAAGAAATTGAAATTATTTAAACAGGTCAAGATTGAATTTCAATTGCACATGATAGCTTTATACTAACTCATCCTTTTTCTAACAAGATATTAGACTGCACATAGATAACTAATCCAAGAATAACTTCTAAATAAGTAGGATCATTTCTTTCTGTTATCATCTTTTTTTTATGGTTTTCAGTATTCAACGTATCCAGTGCCTATTGATTCTTTTCTCTAAGAAAGCGTCCAAGACAAAGAGTTAAGGGGGCTCCTATATACTTTACAAGTCATATTGTTGTAAGGAGAGTTAAAGTGACCCCACATATCTGGACAAAACAATATATATTTTTTTTAATTCAGGAAGAACAGCATGGCTAACAATTCCACATAAAACTTACCACACCAAAGCTATATATGTCAGATTTAGGTGTCATCTCCCCTCGCAAAGCTTCTGGTGCCATATAGGCTGTCGTTCCCACAATTCTGCTAGTCATGACTGTGTGGTTAAACTCTGCAATAGTTCGTGCAAGTCCAAAGTCAGAAATCTTGGGTATGAAGTCCTCATCAAGTAAAATATTTGCACTGGGAAAAATTTAAATATTATGAAAAAAATCTTCCCAATCAAGCAAAATCACTGATTATATAACTGTTAAATAATACTTTGAACTTCACAAAGTACAAGAAGAATACACATTTAGACTGAATAAGGGCCTTAGAGATAACTAGTCCAACCCCTTCATTTTATCCAAAATGTATTTTTTTTGCTTTTTTTTTGCAGGAAGGAAGGCAGGGCAATTGGGGTTAAGTGACTTGCCCAAGGTCACATGGCTAGTAAGTGTTAAGTGTCTGAGGTCGGATTTGAACTCAGGTCCTCCTGACTCTAGGGCCAGTGCTCTATTCACTGTGTCATCCAGCCACACCCTTTATCCAAAGTGTATTTAAAAATCCAAGAATTTAGAACATAGTTGAAATGGAACAGTTACCATCATTTCATTTTCACTTTTTAAAGTAAAAATCAAGTGTTTCATGTTCATTATTCCATATAAAATTTATTATAGGCCCACTATGCTTTTAAACTAGGATTCACCATACCTCTCCAAAACCCTTTTAACTTCTTTATAATTCATATCCCTAAAAAAACAGAGATTCTAAAATATAATATTTTTTCAACACTTTATTTAGGCCCTTCACTCATCATTTTTTCTTAGAATATATACAATATTATAAGGATAATATATAATACTATAAGGATGACAGACATAAAATTTTAAGGCTTTATTTTTTAAAAAACTTTAATGGAAGAATTTACCTTTTAATATCTCTATGAATATGATGGTTTGCATGTAAATAGTCAATACCATTAGCTGTGCCTTGAGCAATTTTGCATCTTATATGCCAGGAAAGTGGTGTAGTACCATCCTTAAAATGGAAAAAAAAAAGAAAAAAGACAGTAATAAACAGTCAACCAGTAAGTTGTATGAAGAGTAGATACAGAAATATTTAATTACTTTTGGTTGCTAAAAAAAGGAATATTTTACACAAAATAAGCCATTTCTATTCAACAGAACAGTGCTAAAATTATATTATCTCTTTCTTATATAATTTGAATATAATGTTGATTTCTTCTAACACTCTAATATTTTTATATCCTTTTTAGGAGGATTCAAAGGAGAATACAGAAATGAATGGTAGGTTCAAGTATGCTGTGGCATGATACAACAATAATATATATACAAAGAAGTTGCATAATTGTTATTTTTTGGTCCTGGTAAAATTATCTGAAATAGAAAATAATTCTGAGGAACTAAGTTTCTGAGTAAATATTGATTTAATAATAACAGTTGACAGTTTAATATTAAATCAGGTCAACGAATTCCTCAGTAATTAGTAACCAAGGAGTGATTTACAGAGCTTATTTTTATAACAGAAAAGAGGAATTGAAAAAAAAACCAAGCAATCTTAGAAAACTTGTTTTCAACATAATTTAATTGGACAAGTCAGGTCACCTGACTAGTTCATTTCTCTCAGGTCTTCTTAAATGTGTATGGTTGGCAACATTTAGCTATCAGAATGAGATTACCTGAAGAATCTCTGCCCTGCACCTATAGCATTTTATAAACAGAAAGCTTACTTTATAGGGGCCAATATATTAACTAAGACTGGGAAAGAGGAACATCTTTTTTAGTTAGCAGTCTCCCCCACAGACACACCCTCTCTCCCTCACCCCATCCTCCAACTGCCAGAAAGGGAAACCCAACCTTAGAAGATTACACTACTCAATTTATACTTATCCTCTAGCTCAAGGAAGGAAAATAAATAGTTTATCCACTGAGACTGGAAAGAGAAACTTAACCTTTAGTCAACTCCACTTATTCTAGTTGCCAGAAAGGGGAACTGAGCCTTCAAAAGGAGTCTTATAATCCTATGATTCTTTTATTCCTACAAAAATATATATATCTTACTCTAAATTACCTGCTACTAAATGATAAAGTCTTATCAATCTATCTACTCACTAAATCTATAGGTAACCTAGATTCAAGAGAATATATTAGTTTAGCTTAGCCATTTGGGGTAGCTTTTCCTAAAGAAAGGAGCTTAATCCAACAATCAAACTAAAAATAAGTCAAAGTAATCAATACTAACTGATTTAAAGGGTATTCCTTTTCAGTACAGATCTGTGGTTTCAATAGTGTTCTCATCACTATAGACTGGCAAATGTTCTCCAAAATAAAGTCTTAGAGTGTATTTGCTCATAGGGTATCTATCCACCAACTCACACACGAGGCCCTTGGGGAATAAATACCTGAGGTCTATGAATGCATACTCTTGAAACTATATATTTTTTGTCCTTTCTACTCATTCCTCACCAAAACTCAGCTCCAGATTACTCCCATCATCTGAATCGTCTGTTCCTAGTCATGTACTTCTGAACAGAGCTGGGAAAAGTCACAAAAGTGATTACTGGTTACACTATAAATTCATGTTACCCCAACTTCAGCTGGGTCCTCCTCACTACAGCAAGATTCTTTTTATTCCACCTGAACTGGCTTTCACTTTCCTAAAAAGTTTTTTCAAATCTTCTCTTCTCACCTCTAACTTCCTCTACCTGAACATCTCTTGACTGAGGACCTCAACTCTTACTTTACTGAGAAAAGGTTATTCAGTGTGAGCTCTCTCTTCTCCCCTTTTATTTGTCTCAAAAATCTTTGACATCATTTCCCAAACTCTCTTCCACTCTCCTGACAACAAGGTGGCCCTTCTTCCCAAGGCATATGCCTTAGGTCCAGTGTTCCAATTTTTTCCACACCTTCTCCAACATTTGCCTGTTTTGTCATATTAGCCAATCTGATAGGTGTGAGTTGTTTTATTCTAAGAGTTGTTTTAATGGCATTTTTGTAATCAGTAGTGATTTAGGGCATTTTTCCTTATGAATATAGATAGTTTTTGATTAAATCTGAAAACTGCCTGTTCATATCCTTGGAAAATTTATCAATTGGGGAATGACTTGTATTCTTATAAATTTGACTCAGTTCTCTATATATTTTAGAAATGAGGCTTTATCAGAAACACTAGCTGTAAAATTTGTTTCCCAGTTTTCTGCTTTCCTTCTAATCTTGGTTACATTGGTTTTCTTTCTGCAAAAACTTTTTAAAGTAATCAAAATTATACATTTTTATTTCATAATGTTCTCTATCTCTTGTTTAGTCATAAATTCTTCCCTTCTCTATAGATCTGACAGGTAAACTATTACTTGTTCTCCTAATTTGCTTATTGGTATCATCCCTTATATCTACATCATATTCATTTCAACCTTATCTTGGTATAGGGTACAAATTGTTGGCTATACCTAGTTTCTGCCATACCATTTTCCAGTTTTCCCAGCAGTTTTTGTCAAAAAGTGAGTTCTTATCCCAGAAGCTGGAGGCTTTGGGTTTATCAGACAGTAGATTACTATAGTCATTAATTACTGTGTCTTATATACCTAGCCTATTTCATTGACCCACCACACTATTTCCTAGCTAGCAACAAATAGTTTTGATGATTGCCACTTTATTTTTTTGGAGGAGGGAAGGCAGGGTAATTAGAGTTAAGTGACTTGCCCAAAGTCACACAGCTAGTAAGGATTAAATGTCCAAGGTCAGATTTTCATTCAGGTCCTTCTGACTCAAGGGCTGGTACTCTATTCACTGCATCATCTAGCTGACCCTGATTGCCATTTTATAATATAGTTTTCAATCCGGTATGGCTAGAGCACCTTGCTTTGCATTTTTTTTTTCATTAATTCCCCTGACATTCTTTTTTTTTTTTAAGCAGTTGTGGTTCCTCCCATTCATTCTAATTCTTTTTTACAACATGACTAATGTGAAAATATTTAATAAGAATGTATACATAGAGCCTATTCCAGATTGCATGCTGTCTTACAAAGGGGTGAAGGGAAGGGGGCAGAGAAAATTTAAAACTCAGAAGCTTATGGAAGTAAATGTTGAAAACTAAAAATTAATTAATTAGTTTAAAAAATAAAATTGGGTTAAGCATTTTATTTCCTCTTCTATTAATCTAGGCAATTTATATTTTTTGTAAATATTCATTCATTTCACTTAGACTGTCAGATTTATTGGCATACAATTGGACAAAATAGCTCCTAATTATTGCTTTAATTTCCTCTTTATTGGTGTGAATTCACCCTTTTCATTTTTGATACTGATAATTTGGTTTCCTTCTTACTTTTTTTAAACCAAATTAAGCCAAGGCTTATCTATTTTATTGTGTTATTTTTTTTTTCATAAAACCAGCTTAGTTGGGGCAGCTAGGTGGTACAGTGAGTAGAGCGTCGGCCCTGGAGTCAGAAGGACCTGAGTTCAGATCCGGCCTCAGACACTTAATGCACACACAAACAAAAATCTAGCCGTGTGACCTTGGGCAAGTTACTTAACCGCAACTGCCCTCCAAAAAAGCAAAAAACAAAGACAAAAACAAAACAACAACAACAACAACAACAACAACAAAAAACAGGTTAGTTTTAGTTATTAGTTCAATAGTTTTTATACTTTAATTTTTATTAATCTCTGCTTTGATTTTAAGAATTTCAAATTTGGTATTTAATTGGAGATTCTTAATTTGTTCTTTTTCTCCTTTTTTTGGTAAATGTTTATTTATTTTTAGTTTTCAACATTCACTTTTATAAGATTTTGAGTTTTAAAATTTCTTCCCCTCTTTTCCCTCCCTCCACCTAAAATAACATGCAATCTGATATAGGGTGTATATGTACAATCATATTAAACTTATTTCCACATTAGTCATGCTGTAAAGAAGAATTAGAACCAAAGGGAAAAACCATGAGAAAAGAAAAAAAAACAACAAAAAAAAGGAAAAATAGTATGCTTCCATATTTATGCATTCAGACCTCATAGTTCTTTCTCTGGAAATGGATATAATTTTCCATTATGAGTCTTTTGGAATTGTCTTTGATCCTTACATTGCTGAGAAGAGCTATCAAAGTTGGTCATTACATAATGTTGCTGTTCCTGTGTAATATGTTTTCCTGGTTCTGCTCACTTCATTCAGCATCAGTTTATGCAAGTCTTTCCAAGTTTTTCTGAAGTCCACATGCTCGTCATTTCTTATGGAACAATAGTATTCGATTACATTCATATACCACAACTCGTTCAGTCATTCTCTAATTGATGGTCATCCCCTCAATTTCCAATTCTTGGTCATTACAAAAAGAGCTATTATAAATATTTTTGTACATGTCCCTTTTCCATTTTTTTTTTATTGCTTTCATATACAAACCTAGAAGTGGTATTGCTGGATCAAAGGGTATGCAAAGATTTATAGCCTTTTGGGCATAGTTCCAAATTGCCCTCCAGAAAGTTTGGATCAATTCACAAATCTACCAATTTGTTCTTTTTCTAGTTTTTTTAGTTGCATGTACAATTCATTGATCTCCTCTTTCTCTATTTTATTCATGTAAGCATTTAGACATATAAAGTTCCCCTAAGAACAACCTTGGCTGCATCCCATAAATTTTGGCATGTTATCTTATTTTGGAGAATAATATAAGATTATTATATATGGTTATATATAATATATATATATAATTTTGGATAATATTATTGATTGTTTCTATGGTTTATATTTGACCCACTCATTCCTTATGATTAGATTATTTAATTTTTAATTAGTTTTTAATTTTAATTTCCAATCAGTTTAAATCTTGCTGAATAACTTGTTTTCTTTCCTGTTTACATTTTTTATACTTCTTGAGTCTTGTATTTGAAGATTAAATTTTCTGTTCAGCTCTGACCTTTTTATCAAGAAAGTTTGAAAGTTCTCTATTTCATTGAATCTTTTCCCTAAAAGATTATGCTCAATTTTGCTGGGTTGTTGATTCCTGGTTATAATCCAAGCCCTTTTGCCTTATGGATTATCTATCATATTCTGAGCCCTCTGATCCTTTAATGTAGAAGCTGCTAAATCCTGTGCATTCCTGACTATATCTCCTTGGTATTTGAATTGTTTCTTTCTGACTGCTTGCAATATTTTCTCCTTGATCTGATAATTTTGGAATTTGGCTACAATATTCCTTAGAGTTTTCATTTTAAGATCTATTTCAGGAGGTGACCTATGGTTTCTTTCAATGACTATTTTACTCTTCTGTTCTAGAACATCAGGGCAGTTTTCCTTGATGATTTCTTGAAAGATGCTATCCAGGCTCTTTTTTTAATCATGGGCTTCAGAAGGTCCAATAATTCTTTAAATATCTCTCCTGGATCTATTTTCCATGTCGGTTGTTTCTCCAGTGAGGTATCTTACAGGTTCTTATATTTGGTTCATTCTTTTCATTTTGTTTGACTGATTCTTGATGTCTTGAAAGTCATTAGCTTCCATTTCCCCAAATCTAATTTTTAAGGAATTATTTCCTTCAGTTAGCTCTTGTACCTCCTTTTACATTTGGCCAATTATAATTTTCAAGAAGTTGTTTTCTTCGTTCAATTTTTCTGCTTCTTTTTCCAAGCAGTTAATTTTCATAATTCTCTTGCATGACTCATTTCTTTTCCCAGTTTTTCTTCTACCTCTCTTACTTGATTATTAAGATCCTTTTTGAGCTCTTGCAAGAGGACATTTTGGGCTTGAAACAAACTCATATTCCCCTCTGAGGCTAGGCACTTTGACACTGTTGTGCTGTAATGGAAATGCAGATTTGAAGATCTTCCCTGCCCCTAGGCCCTTTGATTGGCTTAAGTGACTCTGAGAACCTTCTTTAATTTGAAAATATACTCTGCCCCCTAATAGGCTGAATGTGGTCACATGGAGCCTGTGGTAGAAGGCTTGGTTTTCAGGAATGCCCACACCTTGATGCTGCGTGATTGGGCAGTGGGTCAAGAGGGTGGTTACATTCTCTGAGCCAGGAGAAAGCTATATAAACCCTGATGAGAGGCTTTGCTTTGGGGCTCACTTTGAGAAGTGTGTGATTTGGCCAGATGAGACTCTGGGCAGCCATTGACAGCCCCCTGGCTTTGAAAACCCAAATGTTGATGCTTCCCTCTCTGGTAACTCTGATTTTGGTATTGATAATGGTTGGACAGTTTGGAAGCCTGTCTGTTTGATCTGTCTGTATACTTTGAAGTTCAGGGTGCTGACCTTTTCCACTGAACTAAATGATATATGTTTGTTTGATTAAAGTGTGCTTGTTAACTGATTTTGAGTTGCTTTCCTTTTGAAAAGCAGATCTAAGAACCTGTATTGGCAGCTACCCTGGGGATGTTGGGGTGCTTGCTACTACATGTGCTCTTCTGAGTTTGTGTTTTGGTCTTCCCTGTTGCCACTGTTGCTTTCTATGGCCAAGGCTCTTTTCTGTTTCTTATTCATTTTTCAGCCTATTTTGTGATTTTTTATAAGTTGAACTCTGCTCCTAAGGCACAGGGGGCACTATCCCAACATACGTATGCTCAGGGCCAGGGGCCTGGTCACTGGTTTTCCATACCAGGACCTCAGGTGCTTGTGCCTTGCCCTCTGTGTTGGGGTGGCCCAGACTTTTTGCACCTGTTGTGCCAAGGTTCTGGGGCTCGCAATTTGCCTTTTGCACTCCCAATTTGCCTCACTGCTAGGTGACTAAGCCATGACAGAAAGGGCCTTGATTACTGATCTGTGTTGTGGCTAAGAGCCTTTTGCTGGCTTGCAAGGAAACCATCTACACTGAGATGTGCTCCCCTTTTACCCAAGTGAGACAGACCTTTCCTAAAGTCCTTCTAAGTTATCTTAAGCTGGAAAATTGTTTTACTCCGTCTTTTTGTGAGTTCTGCACTTCAGACTTTGGAGACTTGATTTAATGTTTCCAAGGGAAACTAGGGAGAGCTCAGGTAATTTCCTGGCTTCTAGCTCTTTTTTTAATACATTTGTATTGGTATCTTTTTTTATATATAACCATTTTTCTCAGTATCCTTCCTTCTACACCTTCCCAGAGAGCCATCTCCCATCAGAAATATTTTTAAAGGAAAAAGAGGAAAAAATTAACAAAATGATCAATATTCAAGTTGAAAAAGTTTGAAAATATGTACAATTTGCCACACTTGATAACTTTCTATATCTGCAAAGGATCACATATTAATGTTTTCTATATCACTTCTTTCTAGTCATGCTTGTTTATAATTTTGCAATACTCACTTTTGATCTTTTTATGGTTGTTCTTTTGGTTTACATTCTTGTAGTTATTCTGTATATTGTTTTCTTGGCTCTGCTTACTTTACTTTCTATTACTTCAAGGAGATCTATCACTTGTATTCATCATTTTTGAAGCAGAGTAATAATCCATTACATTCATGAACCACATGTTTAGCCATTCCCCAACAGACAGGCATCTGCTCTGTTTCCAATTCTTTGTTATCAGAAAAAAAAATGCTGCTGTAAACATTTTGGTGTACTGAGAACTTTCTTCTTTTCAGTGGCTTCTTTGGAGAATAAGCCCAATGGTAGAAATCTGATCAGAGTATGGACCACTTTAGCCATTTTATTTGCATGATTTCAAACTTCTTTCCAAAACAGCTGTACTGATTCACAGCACCACCAAGAATGCCTATGTTCCTATCATGCCATAACCCCTCCTATATTGACTAATCTCATTTCTTATCATCTTTGCCAATTTGCAGGGTGTAAAAAGAAAGATTATTATTAGTGATCTGGAGCATTCTTTCATATTATTTTTAATAATGTGCAATTCTTTTGAGAACTATTTGTACATTTGTATCCTCCATCTCTGCCCAAGTGACTGCCATGGGTACACAACTCTCCTCAACTGAAAACTAGTCTTTTTTCTCTCAAACCCAGTGGATCCCACACACATTGGCACCAAGCCCCAATTCCCACTATTCCTTATTTCTCCATATGTTGCAGTACAGTCTATCACCACGCTATTATTCCAGGCAAAGTACATTTACTGTTTTCTACTGCAAAGGTTGGAGGTAGAGATAAAGTTGCGCAGTGTTGCAAACCTTTGAGTAGGCTTATGCAATCCTACCAGAGTATAATTGCTAGTCAGAGAAAGTGTACAAAGTAATCAAGTTAGCTTCAATTCCTCATTAATGACTGAATGAAGCATTTGCTAATAGCTTACTAAGCAAAGCACTAATACGCGAAAAGCAAACAGAAAAGACAGGGGCAGCTAGGTGGCACAGTGAATAGAGCACTGACCCTGAAGACCTGAGTTCAAATTCAGCTTCAGACACCTGACACACTAGCTGTGTGAATTTGGGCAAGTCACTTAACCCCAACTGCTTTGCCTTCCCCCCTCAAAAATAAAGTAAGATAGTCCCTATTCCTAAAGAGCCTACATTCTAAGGGTGCAGACCATCCATATGGAAAGGTCTGGCTTCGAGTCAGATGCCAAGGACTCAAGGTCCTTAGGATACAGTAGAAAAGGTAATGCCTATTCTTTAATATAAAGTAATTTCCAGAAATAAAATCACAGTAGTTTCTGCTACTGGACAAAGGACCAACAGCGCCAAGGATTTTGGTGGCAAGAACTTTCTTTTCTGATTTTTCAGTAACTGTGGCTGGAACAACTGTTAGCAGACAGGTTGCATCTCCCCAGTGGTATCTTCCCAAGACAGCATCTGAGGGCACTGGACTGAAAGCATAACTATTCCCAAAGTTCTTGGTTTCAGGGTCCTAGGTTGTCTCCAAGATGATTCAAAATTAGGAAAACAGTCAACATAATTGTAAACAAGTATTAAAAACAAAAACCTATTGGATATTTCAAATTGGAGGTCCCAGAAACATTTAAATGTCAACAATACCAAACAAAATTATCTTTTCCCCCATGTTCATCTCTCTTCTAAACTTCTATATTTCCATCAAAAGCACCACTATTCTTCCTGTCACTCAAGTTCATAATCTTGGCAGCACCCCTCAACTCCTTGTTCTCCCTCACTTCACATTACAAATCATTTTCCTGGTTTTTTTAAGCACCATATCCCTTCTCCCTACTCACTCCACACAACTGGCAAAGTAATTTTCCTCAAGCACAGATCTGTAGGCATCACTCCCCTACTCAGTAAATTTCATTTGCTTCTTATTACTTCACAAATTCAATGTAAACTCCTTCTTCTAGCTTTTAAAGTATGTTACAACTTTTATCACAACCTATCTTTTCAGTCTCATTACTCGCCCTTCCATATTGTGCAGTCCACCCAAACTGGTTATCTCTCTATTCTTCATACTTGGTACTCCATCCCTCATGTTTCTACCTTAGCACTGTCCATCCACTATATCTAGAATCCATTCCCTTTTCACCTCCATCTTAAAGAATCTCTCTCTTCCTTCAACATAGCTCAAGTCCCATCTCTTACATCAAGCCTTTCTTTATACTCTCAACTGCTAGGGCTCTAGCTCGCTCTCAAACTTCCTTGAATATTTAACCATTCCATGTATATACTTCTATAAGTCCTTTTGCCTCCCCCATTAGAACAAAATCTCATTATGAGTAGAGATTATTTCATTTACTGTATTTGTATCCCTAGTTCCTAGCATTGTATCTGACAATGTAAACAATGAATGCTTGTCAATTGATTAAAAGTTCACAAGCCCCCAACTGGCATGTCTACAATGACATTAGTCAGATAGAGGGCATAATTGACTCAAGGCAAAGACAACTGAAATGGCTCCATAAGAACAAAACAGCATCTCCCTCATAAACCCGGGGTACATTTTCCCACAAAAATATAAAGATTAATTGCAAAGAACAAATACCTATAGAGCTGACTAGCAGAGGATGCATAAAGGTAATACATATGACCAAAGCAATTTATACTTTCCCCTTTGTGTCACCTTCTAATTGCTTCACAAGGCTGGGTGAGTGCCTGGGACCCTGAGAGTTTTGAGTGCATTGCTAAGGGTCACATAGCTAGTATTTTGCATAAGTGGTAGCCTGACCCAAGTTGTTCTGATTCTGAGACTAGGCACTATTTCACACTGCTTCTTAGCATAAAGGCATATTATTAAAAATACATCATCAATAAAGGGGTTCGGCCTATCACGTAACAGAGCTAGGAATAAAAATGAACAATGAAGGTGCTATGTGGTAATCCACAAACAAAATGTTTAAAGTCCTCAGGTGAGTCCTCCAGAGCATTAAATAGATCTAAGGTGCATTTATAATCAGACACAGGCAAAAACGGTATAGGATATACAGGATGGGTTGTATACTGTATTGTGGGGAGTTCATATACAGGGAGATCCTAGACTCACTGAGTTTTAAGAAGACAGAAAGAAAATGTGAGTATGGAATGTGGCTATGAAGCAAACAGTATTAGTATACTTCAGAAAATTAAAATGTCAAACTATTTGTTTTTGTTTTTTACAAAACAACTTACTGGGGCGGCTAGGTGGTGCAGTGAATAGAGCACTGGCCCTGGAGTGAGGAGGACCTGAGTTCAAATCAGGCCTCAGACACTTAACATTTACTAGCTGTGTGACCTTAGGCAAGTCACTTAACCTCAATTGCCCTGTCTTCCCCCCTCCAAAAAGAAACAAAACAAAACAAAATAAAAAGACCAACTTACTAAGAAACTTACCAGACAAGATAGTCTGTCAAGCAATGAGCCATTAGGCATATAGACATACACCAAACAGAAGTTGTCACTATCACTTGAGAAGCCAAGTAATTCTACTAAGTTTTCATGTTGACACCTGTGGCAAATAATTTTTAGAGGAATTAAGTGTTTGAAATCTTAAATAGTTAAGTTCAGCTAAAAGATGGAAAATTTTTAAGGTTTTTAAAGGCAGCTAGGTAGTGCAACAGATAGAACACCAGGCCTGGAATCAGAAAGGTCTGACTTCAAATGTGACCTTGGACACTTGCTAGCTGTGTGAACCTGGGGAAGTCATTTAACCCCTATTTTCCTCCGTTTCTCTTCTGTAAAATGAGAACACACTGGAAAAGGAAATAGCAAACTACACCTTTATCTTTGCCATGAAAACCCCATTGGCAAAGTCCATGGGGTTATGTAGAGTTGGACAGGACTAAACAATTAAAGAACAAAAATAAAACAGACAAGTAAAGAATAGTTTTAACTTTCTTATTTTCACTCACTACTGTTATCAGTTTCTTCCCCTTTCTTTCTCTCTTTCTTTAAAAAAAAAAAGACTGGGTCCCCCTATCTCACCACTGTGTCAATGCAAAGGTGACTTATAGGCTTGATTCCACTTACTGACTGGCAGAAGAACCTTGACCTGTTCTGTTTATAAACTAGGTTGGTTTGCCCCTCCTCAGACAATCTGGTCGCATTCTTTCCTGCCCAGAAGCTCACAATATTGATGACAGACTCAGTTTGATGACCCAATTGTATTAACCCACTGTAGCTCATAACTCCCAAACTCAAGAATTTCACTAGCTTCAGCCTCTCTGGTAGCTAGAATTAGAGGGACATGTACCATTATGCCCATTCCCTTTTCATTTTTTAATAATTTATTATAATCTTAATATAAATATCAATAAAACAAACCTCACCATCATTTACATTTGAAGATTCTTCTACTTTTTTAGTTGGCAATTATTCAATAATAGAAATAATATAATTCTAGTTTGCTTTTTGAAGCAAAAGTTCTTTAGGTCCCATTAACTTGGAAATTATGACCATTCAGTCAAGGACTATAATGACTATATTTGCTTAACTTTTTTCTTCATAGCAAATATAAATAAGATTGTGAAATTATTGAAAACCTTTGATCACAAACATTTTAGGCATCCCCAAACAAATGAGAAGCACCAATATTAAAAATACTCATTAGAGAGAGGCAAAGCCAAGATGGTGAAGAAAAGGCAAGGCCTGAACTCTCCCCCAAGCCCCTCCAAATTAAATAATGCCTCAAAACAAATTCTGGGGCAGCAAAACCCACAAAAGGATAGGGTAAAACAATTTCCCAGCACAAAACAACTCAGAAGTTTGGCAGGAAAGGTCTGTTGCACCTTGGTGAGAGTGGAACATAGTCCAGCACAGGCTGAGCCCCAGCAAACCAGCAGTAGGCATTGAGGACAACTAAATCAGTAGTGGCAGTGGCAGCTTCTGCTCCTCTCAGCCCACAGAAGGAAAGGGAGTCAAACAACTGGTCAGTTTGCACATACCAGGGGTGGGAGGGCAGGACTCTGTTACACTGCCCACACCTGAATGTGGGTATAAGTTCATGACAAGGAAGAACAGTACGAGTGCACCAGAACTTGCAGCAGGAGGGGAGCTGGGACCCTGGTCAAAGTTCCAGGGTAGAAAAGAGTACTTGTGGTCACTTACAGATTACAGTACAGGTCAGGAGGGTAGTAGCTCTCCCTAGCTCTTACCACCCTGGAAGAACAGAAAACTTACAGGTTCCCAGATTTATCTCTGAAAATAGCTGCACAAAAAACCTGAAACTTGGGACTGTGCTCCCTCCACCCCCAAAAGCAGGGCCTAATTTTAGTATATAGTTAAAAGAAATAGAAAAAATGAGCAAATAACAGGAAAAGCAGAACTGAACAAATGGAAAAGTACATACAAAAATCACTGAAGAGAACTCCTACAAAGCAGAATTGGCCAAACTGAAAAGGAGGTACAAAAGTTCACTGAAGAAAATAACTCCTTAAAAATTAGAATTGGGAATTATGGGGGGGTGGAGCCAAGATGGCAGAGTAGAAACAGCTCATCCAAGCCACTCTGCCCCCAGATTCCCCCAAAACTATGTAAAAGGGGACTCTGAACAACTTCTGGAGCCCCAGCACCCACAGAACAACACAGAGAAGCTAACCTCCTGCTGAGGACAGCCCAGCAGCCGTGCAGGAAGGACCAGCGCAGTGGTCTGGGACCTGGCAGCCCCCAGCGTGCAGAGCACGGGGAGCCGAGCCCAGCCCAGGTCTGCATGAGCCGAGGTTTTAGCCCCAGGGTGGCAGGGCCAGCAGCTGGCTGGAGGAACCCCAGAACACTAGGAGCTGTGGCGACTCCAGAATTATCAACATAGACATGCCTAGGACAAAGTAAGAGGTTAGTGTCCTATGGACTTTGGGATCAGTATTTGGGGAATCGTCGGCTCCCTCCCCTGGGGGCTAGAAGCCACTGAGGAGACACGCCACTTTGTAGTTTTCAGAGGCAGCTCCAGCTCCTGGCCTGCAAATTGTAGGGAGATCCAGTGATCAGTCTTGGGGGGTAATCTCTCTTGCTTTAACCTCCCTGGATCTGGATTGTGATCTAGTGTGGAAGTCATGGGTGGGTTTACAGCTTGCCAGAAACGGAAGTTGCCCCCCACACGTTCGGGACGAAAATTCCTCTATCTGGCCTTAAAGCCATAGTGTGGCAACAAGCCCAAAAGTCAGGTAATCAAGTGGCAACATGCCAAGGCAAAGGAAACAGAAAAATGCAACCCTAGACTCCTATTTTGGGGGCACAGAGCAGGAAAAGGACTGTGAGGTCAGAAGTCCTGCTCCAAAAGCCCAAGGGGAAAACATGAGTGGGTTGCAGGCCATAGAGGACCTTAAGAAGGACTTTAAAAATCAAATAAGAGAAGTGGAGGAAAAATTAGAAAGAGAAATGAGAAGGATGCAGGAAAAGTATGAAATGAGGTCAACAGCCTGACTGAGGAAAACAACACCTTAAAAAATAGACTAACTCAAATGGCAAAGGAGGCCCAAAAGGGCAATGAGGAGAAGAATGCCTTAAAAAGTCGAATTTGCCAGATGGAAAAAGAATCTCAAAAGTTCACTGAGGAGATTCATTCCTTCAGAGTTAGACTGGAGCAAATGGAAGCTAATGACTTTATGAGAAATCAAGATGCTGTTAAGCAGATCCAAACAAACAAAAAATTAGAAGGCAATGTGAAATATCTCATGGGAAAAACCACTGACCTGGAAAATAGATCCAGGAGAGACAATTTAAAAATTATTGGACTACCTGAAAGCCATGATCAAGGAAAGAACCTAGAAATCACCCTTCAAGAAATTCTCAAGGAAAACTGCCCTGATGTTTCAGATCCAGAGGGCAAAATAGAGGTTGAAAGAATCCACCGATCACCTCCTGAAAAAGATCCCAAAAAGAAAACTCCCAGGAATATTATAGCCAGGTTCCAGAATCCCCAGATCAAGGAAAAAATACTACAAGCAGCCAGGAAGAAACAATTTCTATATTGTGGAAACACAATCAGAATAGCCCAGGACCTAGCAGCTTCTACACTGAGAGATAGAAGGGCATGGAATATGATATTCCAGAGGGCAAAAGAGCTGGGACTGAACCCAAGAGTCACCTACCCAGCAAAACTGAGTATTTTGTTTCAGGGGAAAATATAGTCATTCAGTGGAATAGAGGACTTTCAAGCATTCTTGAGGAAAAAACCAGAATTGAATAGAAAATTTGACACCCAGACACAAGAAGGAAGAGATGCCTGAGAAGGTAATCAGGAAAAGAAATCAAAAGGAACTTATCAAAGTTGAACTATTTACATTCCTATATGGAAAAGCAATAACTGTGACTGATGATGTCTTTCTCACTATGAAAATAATGGAAGAAGGGGGTGTGGTCATATGAATACATATGTGAATGTGTGTGTATATGGTTACAGTTATATATGGATAGAGGGCATAGGTTGAATTTGTTGGGAAGGGAGAATACTCAAGGGATGAAATTATGAGGTGAGAGAGGAAAGTGGCAAGAGGAGATGGGGAGAGACAGGGTAGGGTAAACTATCCCATGTAGAAGAAGCAAGGGGAAGTGGTTGCAAAGGAGGGGGAGAATAAGGAAGGCTAGAAAGGCAAAACCACATTCACATTGAATTTGGTTCAGGGAGAAAATGACATACATACTAAATGGGATATCTCAACCTGCAGCAGGATAGGGGAAAGGGGGATGAGAGGAGGGATGATGGAAGGGAGGGCATCCTTGGGGTGAGGGGAGGTTGGAAGTACCCACTATAGAAGAGGGACAGGATCATGTAGGGAATAGACCAGGTGGGGGGTGGGATGAGTGAGAGGGAATTATAAGCAGCCTTGTACAATATATCTACCATGATAATGTTTTGCATAGCTAGACATGTACAACATATACTGAATTACTTATCTCCCAAGAAGGAATGGGTGACAAGGGAGGAAGGAAATGGATCTGAAATTTGAGGTCGTAACATTAAATGTTTCAAATATATATATATATATATATATATATATAAATACTATTATTAATGCTCTTTTACCTATAATTGGGAGATAAGATGTGCAGGCATTGGGACACAAAGATTCATCTTCCTCTAATGGAAAAGTCGATGGGGATATGGGAGAAGGTATGGGAGAGAGCAGATTGGAGGAAGCGATATCTTGTGGGACTGCTATTCAGGGAGGTTGGGTAGGGGAATAATGGGGGGAAAATGATTGTAACTCAAAATCTGGCGGAAATGAATGATGTAAAACAGAAGTTAATAAAGCATTTGTTTAAAAAAAAAAAGTTCACTGAGGAGATTCATTCCTTCAGAGTTAGACTGGAGCAAATGGAAGCTAATGACTTTATGAGAAATCAAGATGCTGTTAAGCAGATCCAAACAAATGAAAGATTAGAAGGCAATGTGAAATATCTCATGGGAAAAACCACTGACCTGGAGAATAGATCCAGGAGAGACAATTTAAAAATTATTGGACTACCTGAAAGCCATGATCAAGGAAAGAACCTAGAAATCACCCTTCAAGAATTCTCAAGGAAAACTGCCCTGATGTTTTAGATCCAGAGGGCAAAATAGAGGTTGAAAGAATCCACCGATCACCTCCTGAAAAAGATCCCAAAAAGAAAACTCCCAGAAATATTATAGCCAGATTCCAGAATCCCCAGATCAAGGAGAAAATACTACAAGCAGCCAGGAAGAAACAATTTCAATATTGTGGAAACATAATCAGAATAGCCCAGGACCTGGCAGCTTCTACACTGAGGGATCGAAAGGCATGGAATATGATATTCCAGAGGGCAAAAGAACTGGGAATGAACCCAAGGGTCAGCTACCCAGCAAAACTGAGTATTTTGTTTCAGGGGAAAATATGGTCATTCAGTGGAATAGAGGACTTTCAAGCATTCTTGAGGAAAAAACCAGAATTGAATAGAAAATTTGACATCCAGACACAAGAAGCAAGAGATGCCTGAGAAGCTCACACTGGATCAGCATGTGATTTTGAAAGTCATGTCTTAGTCAACAAGGTTCCACCAGAAGATCCTAACAAGACACCAGAAAAGAAAGATGAGTTTTCAGACATAAGAACTCCACAGAAAACATATTTTCCCCAGAGAACAAGAGAACATGAGAAAGAAGTCAAAAGAAAACTCTTCTGAACAAGTGGAACTGCAATTTTTTTTTGCATTTCCCCCAAAGAACTACAAATATGTCATTTCATGTTTTACACTTTATTTGTACACTGATCAGTTTTATTTGTAACGTCATTGTTTCCTCACTTGATTAATTATATCTAATGATTTATTTTGAAATTGTAGAAATCAAGGAGATCTGAACATCACAGAATTCTGTAGCCTTTGATATATAAAGCTTTCTCTTTTAACTTGTCATACTTCAACTCCTGGGTATCCACTCTGCCTATTCTTGGAATTGCTTCTTGCATTTCCTATACCCTACAGATAAGATTCCCAAGGCAGGTGGAAATTCTTCTTCCTTGCATTTGCTTTAGGCTCTGATTAAATAACTTATAACATGATTGAAAAGCATGGCATTATTTGAGAAACCCTCTTGGAGAATTTAATAATAACTGCCTGAGATTAGAATGCTCTGCAGTGCCTTGCTTAGGATTGGATAACTTTGTAGTACAAGAAATTGATTGGTTCTGAGCTGTGATTTTTGCTAACTCATGGCACTAAAAACTATACACCTGTACTTTTAAGGCCATCCTCTTGCATCACTTTACCTTGGATAACAGCTCCAGGTCTATGTCAGAGACAGGAAGGAATCTTGCAGTAGCAGCAGACTCCAGATTCAACTGTAGCATTCCTAAAAGTTATAACAACACCTTCCTGATAATTTTCTACTTCCTGCAACACTGTTAGCTGCCACCCAAAGTAGATTGTGTAGATACAACCCAATGTTTGGTAATTCTGAGGGTTAGACATGATTATGTTGATGTAAAACATATGCTTCCTTTGAGTAACTACCAATAAATATCTCTGATCAACCAAAAAAAATTAGAATTGGGCATGTAGAAGCTAATGACTTTATAAGATATCAAGAAACAATAAAATAAAATCAAAAGAATGAAAAAACAGATTTGAAATACCTCACTGGAAAAACAATTCACCTGGAAAACAGATCAAGGAGAGATACGTTAAGAATTATTGGACTACCCGAAAGCCAGAATAAAAAAAAGAAACTAGACATCATCTTTCAAGAAATTATTGAGGAAAACTGCCCTATATTGTAGAACCAGAGGGTAAAACAGAAATTGAAAGAATACACTGATCCTCTCTTAAAAAAGATCACAAAATGAAAACTGCCAGAAATATGATAGTCAAATTCCAGAGCTCCAAGGTCAAGGAGAAAATACTGCAAGCAGTCAAAAAGAAACAATTCAAATATCATGGAGCCACAGTCAGGCTAACACAAGATTTAGCAGTTTCTACACTGAAGGATCAGAGGTCTTGGAATATGATATTCTGGAAGGCAAAGGAGCTAGCAGTATAACCAAGAATCATCTACCTAGCAAAACTGAGTATTAACCCTTCAGGGGAAAAAACAGATTTTCAATGAAATAGAGGACTTCCAAGCATTCTTGATAAAGAGAAAATTTACTTCCAAATTCATGATTCAAGAGAAACACAAAAAGGTAAACATGAAAGAGAAATCATAAGGAATTCAATGAGGTTAAACCGTTTACATTCTCACATGGGAAAATTATATTTGTAACTCCTAAAATCTTTCTCATTATTAGGGAAGTTAGGAGTAAACATTGATAGAAGAAATAGGTGTGAGTTGAATCTGATGGAATGATTATCTAAAAAAATAAAATTAAGGGGTGAGAAAGAAGAATACATTGGAGAAAGGGAAAGGTAGAATGAAGTAAATTATTTGACATGAAAGAGTTTTTACAGTGGAGGGGAAGATGGGGGAGGTGGATGGGGCTTGTAAACCTCACTCTAATTGCAATTGATTCAAAAAGGGAATAACATACACATTCAGCTGGGTATGCAGAAATCTATCTTACCCTGCAGGAAAGTAGGAGGGGAAGGGACTAAGAGAAAGGATGGGGGCAAGAATGATAGAAAGGAAGCCGGTTTGGGAGAGGTAAATCAGAAGCAAAACACTTTTGAGAATGAACAGGGTGGAAGGAGAGAGAGTAGGATAAACTGGGAAAATAGGATGAAGGGAAATACACAGTTAATCATAACTGTGAAAAAAAATTTATTCAATTTCTCTGATAAAGATCTTACTTCTTAAATATAAAGAGAACTGAATCAAGTTTATAGAAATGAGTTGTCCTTCAATTGATAAATGGTCAAATTATATGAAGAGACAGTTTTCAGATAAAGAAATCAAAGTTATCTATAATCATATGAAAAAATTGCTCTAAATTAAAATTGAAAAATGCAAATTAAAACAACTCTGGGGGTTGAGCCAAGATGGCAGAGTAAAAGCAGGGATTTGCTGGAGCTCTCCCCTAAACCCCTCCAAATACCCGTAAAAAATGACTCTAAGCAATTTTTAGAGCAGCTGAACACACAAAATGACATAGTGAAACAAATTTCTAGCCTAAGACAACCTGGAAGGCCAACATGAAAGGTCTGTTGCTCCAGACTGGAAAAGGAGTACAGACCAGTGTGGGCTGTGCCAGCACAGACAGGGGCCCTAGCAAACCCAGAGCAGGCCTTATGCACTGAATCACTGGAAGCTGGGGCAGTTTCCAGACTTCTCAATCCCACAAATGCCAAAGACAATTTAGAAGGTCAGTAGAAAGGGACTGTCAAATGTAGGTAAGAGAGGAGTTAGTCCTAGTTGCAGGGAGGCAGCAACAACAGCGGCAGCAGTAGCAATGGCTGCTTCCTGAGCTCTTGGCCCACAGACAAGGGGAGGATCAAGTCGCTAATCAGAGGGGGATCACAGGGATCTCTTTGCTGGCACTGTGGTAGGATTCTCTTGCTTTGCCAGTGCTTCAATCTGGGTCACAGCCCTGGGTGGCAGTCCTGGGCTGAGGAGTGCTGGCATGGCAGAGCTTATGGTGGTGGTAGAGAGGAAATCCTCCTCACAGTTCCAAGGCAGAAGAGTGCCTGTAGTCAGTCACAGACTAAAGCACAAGCCAGGAAAGGAATAAACACCTCTGTTTTGATTATACAACCCTGGAAGAACTGAAAATTTACAGGCCCCTAGAAGTATCTTTGAAAACCAGAGGGCTTGGAATATGATATTCCAGAGCTCAGAGGAGTTAGGATTAAAACCAAGAATCATCTGCCCAGCAAAACTGATTACAATGCTTCAGGGGGAAAATGGATAGTCAATGAAATAGAGGACTTTCAAGCATTCTTGATGAGAAGACAGAGCTGAATAGAAAATCTGACTTACAGATACAAGAATCAAGAGAAACCATAAAAAGGTAAACAGGAAAGAGAAATCAGAAGGGACTTACTAAAGTTGAATTGTTTACATTCCTACATGGAAAGATGGTATCTGCAACTCATGAGGACATTCTCAGTACTAGGGTAGTTGAATATGATGGGATGATATCTAAAAAATAAAATTAAGGGGTGAGAGAGAAGAAGAAGAAAGGGAGAGATAGAATGGAGTAAATTATCTCCCATAAAAGAGGCAAGAAAAAGCTTTTACACTGGAGAGGAAGAGGGGGAAGGTGAGAGGGAATGAGTGAACTTTAATTTCATCAGATTGGGTTTAAGGAGGGAATAACATACACATTCCATAGGGTAACTTACCGTACAGGAAAGAAAGGTAGAAAGGGATAAGAGGAAGGGGGATGGTAGAAGGGAGGGCAGATTGGGGGAGGGGTAATCAGAATGCATGCCATCTTGGAATGGGTGGAGGGGAGAGATGGAGAGAAAATTTGGAACTCAAAATCTTGTTGAAGTAAATGCTGAAAACTAAAAATAAATAAATTAATTTAAAAATACAACTACTCTGAACTATCACTCCATACCTAAGAAATTGCCTAATATGACAGAAAAGGAAAATGACAAACGTTAAAGAGAATATGGGAAAACTGAGACACTAATGCACTGTTGGTGAAGTTGTATACTGATTGAACCAATCTGTAGTGCAATTTGGAACTATGCCCAAAGGGCCATAAAATCATGCATACCCTTTGACCAAGTAATACTACTATTAGGTCTATATCACAAAGAGATTTTTTTTAAAGAAAAAAAATATATATATACTATATATAAGCAAATATGTATATACTATACATACAAAAATATTTGTAGCAGTTCTTTTAGTGGTAGCAAAGAATTAGAAATTGAGGTGATATCCATTAATTGAGGAATTGTTGAACAAGTTACTGTAATATGATTGTGACAGAATACTATTGTGCCATAAGAAACAATTAGCAGGATACTTTCAGAAAATCTAGAAAGACTTCCATGAACTGACGCAGAATTGTATACATTAGTAGCAATATTGTATGATGATCAACTATGTATGATGTAGCTATTCTGAGCAATACAATCATCCAAGATGATTCTGAAGGACTTATGATGAAAAATGTTATTCATCTCCAGAAAAATAGTGGATGGAATCTGAATGCAAATAAAAGCATACTTTTTCTTTACTTTATTTTTCTTTTTTTTAATCTGTGTTTTATTTCATAACATGACTAACATGGAAATAGGTTTTCCATGACTGCTTATATATAACCTGTATCAAACTGCTCTCCTTCTCAAAGAGGGGGGGAAGGGAAAGGAAGAAGGGAAAGAATTTAAAACTCAAAAAATTTTTAAACTATTATTACAAATTGTTTTTACATGTAACTGGGGGAAAATAAGATATTAAAATTTTTAAAAATAAAATAAAATACTAATTACAAATAGAGCTTTTCTACCAGTTAAAAAGGGTGTTCTAAGATCTTCTACTAGACAAAGGTTTGAATGAATAAACTTTTTTTGGTTTGAGTTAATGAAAGGTCACATGATTTCAAATTAGATTAGACCTTGCAAATCATTTAGTACAATCCCTATAATTTTACAGATGAGTAAACAGGCCCCAAGAAATTAAGTGACTTGCTTAAGATCACATTATTAGTACTTTAAGTAATAAAACAGGTCCTTTATCTACAAATACAATCCTTTAGTCACTATATAAGAACTGTTTTTCATCAGGTACATACTTGTCAGGCACAAAACTATACTTCTTTTATAATATGTAAATATGTATAACATAGTGTGTATATACATACATAGTTTATATATACATGTATGTAGTATAAATGTACATATATACTACATATAAAATATAATATATACTATATATAAAACTATATTTCTTTTATAATATCTTCTGATTCATATTTTTCTTTATGACACACTCCCCAACATGTCCCCCACTAATTAGGGTCAATTTTTCACAATTCACAATCACCAACAATATTGATGCCTTTCCTGACCAAAGCAGCTATGAGGACCCTTAGATTTCTTTCATGGTGTAGTTGTTATACTTTATAATTCCATGAATTGTGTCATTTTTTATCCCTTAGAAATGTCCCCCTAAATTAATTTTCCCTATTGGTTTTGCTAAAGCTAAATAAAAGGATGATTCACAAATACTTGCTGGAGAAGCAAAGGAGAGAGAAGTAGGTTTTATCATATAGTCAAAAGCTACAAAAGACTTTCATGGGACATTTTAGGTTATTATGAATTGTAGCATTAATGGATAAATTTTTACAGAAAGAGCACCATGAAAATTATTGTAGATGATGCAACATTACTGAGGACGAAATGGTAAAGAAAATTTCATGAAGAACTTGCTAAGATTTCCCAAATCAAATCAACATATACTCACAATACTTGATAACTTCAATGCAAAGGTGAGAAAAAACAAGCATGGAAGAAATAAATGGGAAAGTCTGGTTCAGAAGAAAGAAATAAGAGAGGCAAAAGATTGTAAAAGAGGCTTATAGATTGTCCTGGGCATGGTGGCACATGCCTGTAATACCTGCTACTAGGGATTGGCAAATTGGTGGATCTTTTGAATTTAAGAGATCTGAGTTGTAGTGGGATAAGTTGCTAAGGTGTCCAAAGTAGGTTCAGTATTAATATTATGAGTCCATAAGAGAAGAGGGGCCACTAAGTTGCCCAAAAAGGAACAAGCTGGACCAAATTAGAAACAGAGGTAAAACTCCTGTGCCAATCAGTAGTGGGATTGGGCACATAAGCAGCCCCATAGGGAGACTTAATAATATTCTCAAAAAAGAAAAAAAAGGATTATACACAACCCTTATAAATTTATATTATGTACACAATGTTTAAACAACAAAAAAATTGATAAGTACTGGACATGGTAAATATCAAATAATATCACAAGAATGAAAGTGACTACATTTAAGTACAAAGGAAAAGATTCCTCATTAATGTGAGTTATTCTAAGTCCTAACAGTCAGACCACCAATTTGTCAGAGCAAAGATAAAAATTTATAACGAAAAAAAAAGCAATGAGAAAAATATATGGCATACATTCTAAAAGATGTAAACAAGTTATGGAAAATTAATGAAGGGCAAGTAGACAACAGAAATAATAATGACACCAGAATTAACTGCCATGATAAAGTAGTTAAAAAACTTATAATGCACCTCAGTAAATAAACTTGACTTACTTCCCAAATGAAGAGAGACGGTTATTAGAGACAATACTGATTTAGCATATAAACTCATCTGTAAAATCTATAAGAATGATGATGGACTATTATAGGCAATAATATTTCATAAAGCCATGAGAAGCAATTAGGAGTAAAATCACTCTAAAAAATAAAGAAACTAAGTCTTCCCATGGATAAAAATGGAAAGGGGACAATGACCACAAGAAAATGGAAAACAAAAAAACCCTCAACTATTTTCTTTATCATCAAGTTTAGTGGAACCATCATATTTGTTCCCTAATACCCTGGAACCTAAGATGCTTTTAGAAGAGGCAGAAAAAATACTAGAGAAAAATAACAATACCTAGCATTTATAGAGCTCTTTAAGGTTCATAAAACATAATATATGTTATCTCATTTGATTTTCCTAATAAGGAGTAGATCTTACTATGATCCCCATTTTACAGATGAGAAAACCAAGGCATAGAGGGGTTGTTAAGTGGCTTGCCAGAGTCACAGCCAGTAAGTGTCAAAATTTAATCACCTAGCTCTACAGACATCTTTATTAGGGATATTTGGAGATCTCTTTACTTATAGCCACCTATCCTTGGGAATTCTGAGGGCCTTCTGTATCATAAAATAACTAATAATTGTAAGAATTAAAATTCTGTATAATTTATTATAATACTACTTTAAAAATACATGACTGTATATTTTTCTGATTTATTTATCTATAGTTATACTGATATGAGAGCAACAGAATTTTAGAGCTAGAAGGGAGGTTGGTCTTATCTAATCCTTGTATTTTCACTTTACAAATAGAATTTGAAAACCAAAGAAGTTATATGCCTTAAAAAAAGGTCACACAGATTGCATCATAGCTAGGAATAGAACCTTTATCTCTTCACTTTCATTTTAGTGCTCACTTTTTTTTTCTGGTGCTTATTTTTTTTCTGGTGTTCTTTCATTTGCAAAATTGTCTTTTGAATACTTACTTTGCCAATAGTTGTATTTCTTGGTTAAACTGTTGTTTTAGTTCTTCAGTACACATATCAGCCATCTATAAGACAAAAATATCACCAAATCACAGATCCTTTAATTATAAGAAACTTCAGATAATCATCTAGTCTGGCCCTTGTCAGGTAAACAAATACCTGAAGCCCAGACAGGTGAAATAACTTTTCTGAGGACACAAAGCTTTTTAGTTGGGGGGTTGGGTGGGAATGGGGAAAAAATATAAAATATCAATGAAGGAAATGACATGTAATCATATTTATGGAGCAATTTTCTCTCAGAGAGTTTTAAATCAGGGATAAAATTAGATCACTCTCAGATGCTTATAGTTTTTAAAAGACCAAGTAGGCCTTAGAGCAAACAATTATGAAATGTGCCCTAATAAGTTTAAGGAGATAATAACCCAGATTTTCTTACATCTTTCTGTTTATCATGGCGATGCTGCTACTCTATAAATGTATAATAATAATGGAATTATTTGGAAGTGGAAGAGGAAGAAAGTGAGCCATTAATGAGTGAGGGATAATGCCAAGAATGAATAATAGTTCTTTTACCTTCAATAATGTGGCTTATGGATAATGATCATTAGGCTGTGAATTAAGTTTATCTAAAAACTAAAAACTAAACTAAAACTATAATTTTTAATTTCCTTAATGCTTTTTGTCTGTTTTTCTGGGTTGTGACAGTACAAGTTAATAAGAGAAAAGTTAGTCTGTTTAAAACTGTCCTTACATATAAAAACTGTAACATCTTCCACAAAAATAAGTATTGCCTCATGATGATGTGGAGGGGATCCTGGATTCTTGAAAACTGTGACAGAAAAGCATAAGCTTTTATAGGTCCTACTAAACTGGAAAGGCTTTAAGTATGGGTCTACGGATGGACAACATGTCTGCTGTCTGAAAAGTCACCCGTTTAAATTTGAAGAAACTCATCACCAGAGTGGTATCGGATTTTGATTGGGGGTTGGGGGCTTGGGGGCATGGCTACAACCACACTGATGAAACCACACATTATTAAGTTGATGAGTAAAGAAGAAGCTATAAAATGCTACACAGATATTAACAATTACATTTTTAAAAAATTTTAATGTTTTTTTCCAGTCTTGGATAAAGTCTACTAATGTCAGCATAATTACTTTTTTTCTCATCATTTTAGTTACAGAGACAGCTCATATTTATATTGTGCTTTAAGGTTTACAAAGCACTTTCCTAATAACAACAGGCAATGCAAGTATTACTTTCTTAAGAGGTTGTGATTGCCAGTAGTCCGAGGAATGATAAATGCTGAAGTCATATGTGAACCTAATTCTCCCAACTTTGAGACCAGCACCCTTTCCATTATACCACACTGTCTAACATATATAAAGTAAAATTTGGGGTAATGCTTTCTCAAGTGAGTAAAAGTAAACACTGCTTTTCATTTACGCCAATGCAATAAACAAAATGACTGTCTAAAATAGTTACTTTTCTGGGGGTCTGGAATTCCTGTCACTGGGAGAGGCTGAGGCTGATGGATTGCTTAAGTTTAGTTTTGAGTTACAATAGAGATAAAACTAATTATGAGTCTGGCAACACTATGGTTTGCCCTAACAAATGGGAAGCCACTAGACTGCCTGAGGAGGCAACAAAACAACTCAAATTGGCAACAGAGCACGCCAAAGCTTCCCTGTCAATCAGCAAGAAGACTGACCTGTGAGTTGGCCACTGTATTTCCAGACTATGAAAAAAAGGGAGACCCAACCAAAAAAATAAATGACATTACATTATCTCATTAGTATCTCATTACAAAATGACCATTTAATTTCTCCTATAGGGAGTTAACTTACAGTTGTAAGTTTCTTCACTGCCACAGTCCTGTTATTGATATAGCCTCTATACACAACTCCAAAGCCTCCCTCTCCCATTTTGTTTCCACCAGCTGACATAGGGTTCTCATCAAAGTTATTTGTAACACTTTTTAATTCATAAAATGAAAAACTCTGAAAACCTGTGAGAGGAAAAAAGTTCATTAGATAAAAGAAAAATTCAGAGTTTCCAGATAATCAATGATTTGTTACAATTTAAACACAAACACTGCAGGAATTGCCCCTTACTGACCTTTTACAGGAAAAAAAAAGATGAAAATTATATCAATTCTAAGTTAGTGTGGCTTTCCAACAAAATGGAGAGCATGAATAATTCCCTCACACCCATACACATACTTAGGTACTACCGAGTCTGACCACACACTTGAAGGTTACTCCAACTTCAGTCAGCTACTTGAGTTCTTGCTATATATTTATACTCTTGATTTCTGGAGATCTAGAGGTATATTTGGATAGTTTATTACTCCTTAATAGACTTATAGTTTTTTGTTGTTTTTAGCTAATTAGTTGTGTCTGACTTACTTCATGACCCCATTTAGGGTTTTCTTGGCCAAGATACTGGTGGTTTGCCATTTCCTTCTCTAGCTCATTTTACAGATGAGGAAACTGAGGCAAAGAGGGTTAAGTGATTTGCCCAGGGCCACACAGGTAGGAAGTGTCAGAGGCTGGATTTGAACTTAGATCTTCCTGGCTCCAGGGACAGCACACTATCTACTGTGCCACATAACTACTCCAAAACTTGAAGTTTCTTCTCCATAATTAACTAGTTAACTTGAGCTCCACTTTAACTTATTAATAATATTCAATGAACTAGAGAAAACTCCTTTCCCATTAGTAATTACTTATCTATTTAAATAACTATTGACACTACTGAATATATAATGTAACAAGAGCAATTATTAACAGACATATGTACATATAAATAAAACAATTTGTAATATCTTGGCTATGACCAATGTCACCATCAGTGTAACTTAAAATTCTCAAAGAACCCCAAAATGTGACTAATTACATTACACCATTAATTAGTTTTGTGTAATAAAAACTTATACTAAAGTATAAAGGAAAATTCACTTTGTTGCTGTCATAATCGATTTAGTTGTGTACAACTCTAATTCACAAAATGAAAAACTCTGAAAACCTTTTTGGGGTTTTCTTAAGAAAGATACTGGAATGATTTATCATTGCCTTCTCCAAGGTAAATAGGCATTAAGTGACTTCCCCAAGGCCACAGGGCTAATAAGTGTCTGGGATTACATTTGAACTCAGGAAGAGAAGTCTTCCTGACTCCACGCCCAGCACTATCAACTGTACCAACTGCTGCTGAATAATGAAGATTAGGTCTGTAGACAGTCTTGGATATGATTGGGAAATAAAGACTAGAGGAATTAAGCAAGTAAAAGAAAACAAGAGAAGCATCAGATCAGAATATGGAAGGGGCAATTTTGAGTGCTTTAATCAAAGTCTACTCAAGAGGTGACATAAAAAGGAGGGAAGAAAAGTAGCACATAGGGATGAGATAAGAATAGAGAGAGTTAAAGGAAAATTGGGGTCCATTTGCATTGAAGGTGTGAATGGAGGGCTAGAAAGTAAAGAGTTTTAGAATTCTGGAAAAAGAAGGTCTGAGGAAGGGTTTTGATAAGATTTGAGGGATTTTTTTAGAGAAATGCTTCTTTGACAGGTACTGTTATGTCTCCCCCAGTCAACATACTCCCTTCCCCAAACAATAAAAGATTACAAGAGAAATTTCATAAGACTCTGAAAGGTTAAGTGAAATTTAATATACATGCTAATTAACTGATTGATAGAAAAAATATTGTTTCTTTGGTCTGGTTTAAATAGTTAGGCTAAAGGTCTAGGTAAAAAAAAAAGTAGTAAGTAGCTTTTCCTGCCTAGGTTACAACTAAAATGCCTCAGGGTAAGGAGAGATGTGCCCTTTATCTGCCCTCTTAGTGCACTAGTAAGATTAAGTTAGGAAAATAAAAGCAATTGATTTGGCTCTTTGGATTATTTGAAGAAATGAAGAAATATTTAGAGGAACTGGGGGTGCCACCATAAATTTTTTGAACATGAGCTAACTGAAAGCTTTGGGAAAATGAAATTTAAACACTGTCATTAGTAATTATAAATCAAGAATTTGGTTGAAATTTTTTTTTGAAACTAAAGTATATTTCTGTCACTGAAGGAATTTTGTAGCACTTGTTCACTTATTTTTCAAACAGTTTTATTTGTTGTTGCTTAATTGTTCAAGCTCATGTTTGTTGCTTCCATGACACTATCTAACCATCTCATCCTCTGCCATCCCTTCTCCTTTTTTCTTCAATATTTCCCAACACCAGGATCTTTTCCAATGAATCCTGTCTTCTCATTATCTGGCCAGAGTATTTGTCAGCATTTGTCCTTCCAATGAATCCTCTGAATTGATTTAAGTATTGACTGATTTGATCTCCTTGCTGTCTAAGAGACTCTCAAAAGTCTTCAATACCACAATTAAAAAATGTCAATTCTTAGTTCAAATCTGGCCTCAGACACTTACTAGCTGTGTGACCCTGAGCAAGTCACATAACCCTATTTACCCTAGTTCCTCATCTGTAAAATGACCCAGAGAAGGAAATGGCAAATCATTCCAATATCTTTGCCAAAAAAAACTCCAAATGGGGTCACAGAGTTGGACATGACTGAAATAAGAACAAACAAAAAATGCAGGTAGTCCAGGAATTCTTAAGTTAATTTTCTTTTATCTATTTTCCAGGTAAATTTTTTTTTCCCTATGAAATATCTGACATTATTTTCTATTTTACTTTACCTAATTGTTTCTTGATGGCTCATGGAGTCATTAGATTCCATTTGGCCAATTCTGGGGTTTTGAGGTCTTTTTTTTTGTTTGGTTTAGGTTTTTTTTGCTTTTTGGAGGGGGAAGGCAGGAAAATTGGGGTTAAGTGATTTGCCCAAGGTCACATAGCTAGTAAGTGTTAAGTGTCTGACGCCAAATTTGAACTCAGGTCCTCCTGACTCCAGGGCCAGTGCTCTATTCACTGCGACCCCAGCTGCCCCATGCAGTTCTAGTTTTTAAGAAATTATTTTGGGGGCAGCCCTTCTGCTGCATTCATAGCTCAGTCTGGGGGCCTATATATTTTCACTATTTTCAAATTAGTGTAATCCAGGGAAAGAACTCTTCATTGCCCTCCTGGTTTGTGCTCTGAAAATTCCTGACTGGTTTTGGATCTGTTAGTGTGTCACAGTTAGTCTGCTGGGAGGTTCTGCAGGTTCTGGTTTTGTTCTCCCAACCTGGTTTATTCTACTGCAGGCTTACATACAAGTTCAGAACGAAGTCCCCACTATGCTCTTGGACTCAGAGCCACACTGCTATGCTACCTCTACATAGGTAGGGCTTTGCCCCTTCATAGCTACAACTGTCCCTCTCCACCCTATAATTGTGACCCAGAACTAATAATGGGCAACAAAGTTGCCAGACGGCCCCTGTTCCTGTACCCAGTACAGCGGTCCCCTAGATCTCTTTCTGCCCAAGTGTTCAGACCCCTTACCACCTTTGGGTGCAGGGCTGTTCTCCACTGCTGCTGCGGCAGTCACAGTCTGTTATCACTTCCACCTGTTGTGGCATTACTGCAGCTGCTACCACACTATGTTTCTGGTCAGTCTCTACCTCAGTGTCTGCAGATCTTTCTCTGGTGCATTATTTTCTATTTTAGAAAGACTTGAGGTTTTGAGGATTTGAAAAAATATCTAATTTCAGTATGATTTTTTTTTTTGTTGAGAAAACAGTGCCAACTCTTTGTGATCACTACTTCCTTTTCCAAATAGTTACTAATCATTCCTTTGATGACACATTCTAGACACAGAACTTCTTAAATTGTGAATCATGACCTTCTATGGGATTTCGACCCACAGTTTCAGCAGCACTAAAGTGGTCACAGGTGGAAAAAGTTTGAGAAGTCCTGTTTGGCCAGAAATTCAAGCCAAGATCCCTGGCCTATGTAAAGCTTCCAGATTGTATTCTCTTCAGTTTTCTTTTCTTTTCTTTCTTTTTTTGAAAATTTTAAAACAAAATACCTTTCTAGTTCTACTGAAACTTCCTCAGTCTCCTCAATAATTCAAAGAAAACTTGTTATAATGAGGATTTCTTTGATGTATAGGTGGAACAAGCTGGTCACTGAGGTCCACTACAACTCTCAAATACTCTGCTTCTGGGGCGGAGCCAAGATGGTGGAGTAGAAACAGCACTTCCAAGGTGCTCTGCCCCACAAAACTTCCAACCAATGTAAAAGGGGACTCTGAACAACTTCTGTAGCCCCAGCACCCACAGAACTACACAGAGAAGCTAACCTCCCGCTGAGGACAGCCCAGCAGCCCTGCAGGGAGCGGCGAAGGCAGCACTCTGAGAGCAGGCAGCACAACACGCTGGGAACCCACAGCGCAGCATTCTGAGAGCTGAGCCCAGGCTTGCCTGAGCCGTGGTTTTAGCTCTAGGGCGGCTGGGCCAGCAACCAACTGGAGGGACCCCAGAACACCAGCAGCTGTGGCAATTCCAGAATTATCAGCACAGATATGCCTAGGACAAAGTGAGACATTAGTGCCCTATGGACTTTGGGACCAGTATTTGGGAATGTCGGCTTCTTCCCCTGGGGGCGAAAAGCTGCTGAAGAAACTCGGCACAGAAGCCATTTTGCAGCATCAGTGGTGGCTCTAGCTCCTGGTCTGTGAACTGTAGGGAGATCCAGCAATCAGTCCGGGGGTTAATTGCTCTTGCTTTAAACTGCCTGGATCTGGATTGTGGTCTGGGGGGGAAGTTTGGGGTGGGTATCCAACTTGCCAGAGTGGGTGGAGGCTTTACAGAGGCCACCCAACTGGCGGAAGTTGTGAAGACCCCAAGTTTGGGCGGAAGCTCCCCTGTCTGGTGGCAGAGTCCTACTGTGGCAACAAGCCCAAAAAATCAAGTAATTAAGTGGTAACATGCCTAGGCAAATGAAACAAAATAAACAGAAAAGTTCAACATTGGACTCCTATTTTAGGGGCAAAGAGGCTCAAAGCATGGAGGAGGATTGTGAGGTCAGAACTCCTGCACCAAAAGCCCCAAATGAAAATACAAGCTGGCTACAGGCCATAGAGGACCTTAAGAAGCAGATAAGAGAAGTGGGGAAAAAATTGGGAAGAGAAATGAGAAAGATGCAAGAAAAGTATGAAATGACAGTCAACAGCCTGACTGAGGAAAATAACACCTTAAAAAATAGACTAACTCAAATGGCAAAAGAAGCTCAGAAAGGCAATGAGGAGAAGAATGCCTTAAAAAGCCGAATTTGCCAGATGGAAAAAGAATCTCAAAAGATCACTGAGGAGATTCATTCCTTTGGAGTTAGACTGGAGCAAATGGAAGCTAGTGACTTTATGAGAAATCAAGATGCTGTTAAACAGATCCAAACAAATGAAAGAATAGAAGGCAATGTGAAATATCTCATGGGAAAAACCACTGACCTGGAAAATAGATCCAGGAGAGATAATTTAAAAATTATTGGACTACCTGAAAGCCACAATCAAAGAAAGAAACTAGAAATCATCCTTCAAGAAATTCTCAAGTAAAATTGCCCTGATGTTTTAGATCCAGAGGGGGAAATAGAGGTTGAAAGAATCCACTGATAGCCTCCTGAAAAAGATCCCAAAAAGAAAACTCCTAGGAATATTATAGCCAGGTTCCAGAACTCCCAGATCAAGGAGAAAATGCTCCAAGCAGCCAGAAAGAAACAATTTCAATATTGTGGAAACACAATCAGAATAGCCCAGGACCTGGCAGCTTCTACACTGAGGGATCAAAGGGCACAGAATATGATATTCCAGAGGGCAAAAGATCTGGGACTGAACCCAAGGGTCACCTACCCAGCAAAACTGAGTATCTTGTTTCAGGGGAAAATATGGTCATTCAGTGGAATAGAGGACTTTCAAGCATTCTTGAGGAAAAAACCAGAATTGAATAGAAAATCTGACATTCGGACCCAAGAAGCAAGAGATGCTTGAGAAGGTAATCAAGGAAAAGAAATCAAAAGGAACTTATCAAAGTTGAACTATTTACATTCCTACATGGAAAAACAATAACTGTGTCTGATGAAACCTTTCTCATTATGAAAATAATTGAAGATGGGTATATGGGCATATGTTTACAGGTATACATGGATAGAGGGCACAGGTTGAATTTGATGGGAAGGGATGATACTTAAGGGGTAAAGTTAAGAGGTGAGAGAGGAAAGTGGCAAGAGGAGATGGGGAGAGACAGGGTAGGGTAAACTATCTCATATAGAAGAGGCAATGGGAAGTAGTTGCAGGGGAGGGGAAGAATAGGAAGGCAAAAAGGCAAAACCATATTCTCATTGAAGTTGGCTCAAGGAGAGAATCACATACATACTAAATGGGATATCTCACCCTGCAGGAGAGTAGGAGGAAGGGGGATGAGAGGGGGGATGATGGAGGGGAGGGAATTCTGGGGGGAGGGGAGGTTGGAAGTACCCACTTTTGAAAAGGGACAGGATCAAAGTAGGGAATGGACCAGGTGGGAGGTGAGATGGGTGGGAGGGAAATATAAGCAGTCTTTTATAACATATCTACTATGGTAATGTATTGCATAGCCATACATGTACAACACATACTGAATTGCTTATCTTCTCAGAGGGAGTAGGTGACAAGGCAGGAAGGGAATGGATTGAAAACCGAAGTTTTAAAATTAAATGTTTCATAAGATGTCCAGGCATTGGGGCTCAGAGATTCACCTTGCCCTAATGGCAAAGTCAAAGGGGGTATGGGAGAAGATATGGGAGAGAGCAGATTGGATGAGGGGATATCTAGTGGGACTGCTATTCTGGGGTGGTGGGTAGGAAAAAATGGGGGAAAAATTGTAACTCAAAATCTGGTGGAAATGAATCATGTAAACCAGAAGTTAATAAAGCATTTGTTTAAAAAATGAATAAAATAAACACATAAGATTGAAAAGGAAAAAAAAATACTCTGCTTCTGTGACAATGATTCTTCAATCCCATCCCATTAGTTCTTTCAGTAGCCTGGGATACAGTTTGTCTCAATCTAGCTATTTAACTTATTCAGAGGCAGAGAGGTATTTGTTGGTTTGTTTGTTTGTATCCCCTTAAAGGGAGGATTTACACAAGCAGAGATGGGAGTGTGTTCAAGGTACGAGGAAGCAAAGGTCTCAAACTGGAAGGGCCTTCAAAGATCATCTTCATCAATGCTCCTAACCTCTATTTTACAGATGAGAAAACTGAAGCCCATAGTAAGCGACCTGCCCAGGATCACACAAGTAGCAAATGTTAAGAGACAGGACATATAGCTTATCTGACTACATGGAGGCAAAAGACTGCAATGGAAGTCTGTGAAAAAGTTAGTAGTGTAAAATCCAAAACTTATGAAGGGAAGCAGTGTGAAAGAAGACTAGAAAGGTAGGCTATTGTCACACTTCGAACAGTTAAGAATTAGGCTTAGAGAGTTCATTATTTATTCTATAAGTAGGGAGCCACTAAAGGTTTTTGATCAGATCAGTAGCATCAGACCTGTAAATTAAAAATATTACTTTAGCAGCTTCCTAAAGGCATGATTTGAGAGAAGTCTATGGGAAGGGACATCTATTATGTAATACTACAGAAGAAGTGATGAAGACTTGATTTAAGGTAGCAATAGTGGGGATAGAAAAGAAGGGACAGAAACAAGGGATAGTGTCGTGTTAGAAATGAAAAGGCTTGGCAAATGTTTAGATATGTGGGATTGTGATTCCATTAAAAGAAATTTAAAAGCTAATTAATTAAAATTTTAAAAAAGGAGGGTCAGGCTTAATTTGTAAGGAAGATGACAACTTTAATTTAGGACATACTAAATTTGAGCTGGGCATCTAGGTAGCAATAGCTAAGAGACAGAGCTGTGGGACTGGAACTCTGGGAAAAGATTTACGCTTAGGAGTCATTAACAGAGAGATGACAACTGAACTTTAGGTCAGATGAGGTCACCAAGGGAGTTACCTGAGTCAGAGACTTCCATATTTAGGAAGTGGAAAGATGATGATGAGCAGCCTAAGGATATCAAAAAAGAATGATTAGACAGGTAGAAAAAAGTGTCAGAATATTTTTGTTTTGGAGGGCAATTGGGGTTAAGTGACTTGCCCAAAGTCACACAGCTAGTATTTTTTGTGTTAAGTGTCTGAGGCTGCATTTGAACTCAGGTCCTCCTGACTCCAGGGCATGTGCTCTATTCTGTGCCACCTAGCTGCCCCAAGAATGTTATTTTCAAAGTTATAAAATACACAGGATTACAAAGAAAACCAGTGTGAAAATGTATTTTTTGAAAAGTTTAGTCTCTCAGTTAGGAACCTCTGAGGATGGTACCTGGTTCAACAAAATATATACCTGGGTACTTAGCAGTCATATCAGGATGAAGACATGTACCCCACTGTTTGCTTCCAATAGATCTTTAATATTCAACAAAATAATTCAAAATTTAATTCTAAGCAGGCATGGCTATTTCTATTACAAATTCAACACTGGAAACCAATAGAGGAAATTAAGTTTTTTAAAGTTACTTACATGTATCACTAACTCCTAAACTTTTCATGTCTAGACTTGAGGAGTCCAGAGGTGAAGACATTTGTTCATGATTCTTAATAAATACAGGTTTCACATGTGTCTTTTCTCTGTCATAAGGAGGCAGCAATTTCTGTTGGGTTGCTATTTCTTCTTGTGGGAGTACATGAACAGCTTCTGGAACATTATCTGCAAAGTTAACTAAGATATTTTATCTTTCCCTTAAAGAAAATGAAGCAATAGATATGGCCCAGAACCAACCTGTTCCACTTAACATTAGCCCAATTTTGACATTTTGAACCCCCCATAAAACAGCAGGCATAAAGATGTATAAGAAAGACAGTGAGAGATAAAAAGAGCAGTCCATGTTTTAATATCATGGAGGCTAAAGTTTGGGAGATGAAAATTATGCCAAAAAGACCTTTAATTTCCTGATGCATATAGAAATGCAAACTGATGGGTTTTTTGAGGGCTATATCTGTTTCAACTTCCCATCAAAGCAAGGCTTCCCTTTCTTCCAGGGACTAGAGATGGTGATATTTATATAGGAACTCTAAAATGGAAGCATGGACCTAGCAATTTAGAATTCATTGTTCTTTACCAACCAAACGATTAGAAGAAAGCTAAAAACAAAACACTTTTACTATGAAAAAAAGCAAGAGAAAGAAGAAATATTTCCACTTCTGTATCTGCCACATCAAATCTTAAAAATATAACTATACCTGGCAACAACAGACGTGCTGGTGCTAGAAAATCATTTCTGACTAAAAGATCTACAAGGTCTCCAACTGTACAATTTGTGGTTCCCCAATCAAAGAGTAGTTCACTAGTGGGACTCTTTCCAGTTTGAAGCAATCCTTCAAATCTCCTGAAAGAAAGTGAGATAGAAAAAGTAAAATTAATTTCTAAATAAAACTGAGGAATTTTAGAAGCAACATAAATATACTATGAACAGAAATTGGGCAATTTCATCCTCCTGAGATTTTAAAGCAAATGTTAAACTCTCATTTAGTTTCAGCATAGTCTTGCAAGATATGTTTACATATAACTTACATTGAGACTTATGAAGCAGCGCAAAATCAATCTTTAATGATATATCATGAAAAACATATTCAACATTCTATGGACCTTTCTTCTGATCTTCACTACTATCATTTGCTTTACTTACATTAAAAATGGAAGAATCAAAGCTAAAAAAAATTTCTATTACTACTTAAAAGAGATTATTTTCCTGAGGATGGTGATTTTTAAAAATCTGAACCACTGCAAATGTTGACTAGCAATTTATGTATATACTACCTTCAATTCTGGTTTATAAATTTTAATTCAAGTTTCATTCTTATTAAGAATTTCATCCTTTTATTTATAAATTTTATTTTCTGAATGTAGTATTAAGAGTATCAGTACAATTTCCTATTCAGGCTTCAAGTTCTTTGGTCTGTTGGTTCTTCATATCTCCTTCTGCTTTCACCCACATAATCCTACTCTTCATCTATACTATGACCTATAATCCCTTAAACCCCTCAATTCTCGACCAAGCCTCTCCCCTGCATTGGCCATTCTTCTATTTACCCCATCATGACTCCTTGGTGAACCAATTCAACTCTTCACTGTCCTCTCTTGAATCCCTATCCCCCTTATATCTCCAGTCTCACTCAGCCAAGCCTTGGATCACTCCCATGAAAATCATACAACTGGGGTGGCTAAGTGGCGCAGTGAGTAGAGTGCTGGCCCTGGAGTCAGAAGGACCTGAGTTCGGATCCAGCCTCAGACACTTAACACACACACAAATAAAAACCTAGCCCTGTAACCTTGGGCAAGTTACTTAACCCCAATTGCCCTCCAAAAAAAGAAAAAAAAAAAGAAAAAAAGAAAATCATACAACTGATCTGACTGGGTCCACTATAAATCAATGTTACATAACCTCATCTGGGCCCTCACTGCTGCTAGGCAATGCTGCTATACATCCCTGACCAATTCACTATCCCATTCTCCACAGTGCCTCTTCCAAACTTTTTCATTTCTCCTCAAAACTTCCATGGCTCCCTCTCCCCCATTCTCACAGATGAGAACCTTTTCTCATATTTTACAGAAAAAAAAATCAAGGCCTTCTCTGTGAACTTCATCTTCTCTTTCTTACCTCCTATCCCTCAGATGCCTTCTCCCACTATCTCCTCCTTCACCCCTGTCTCACATCTCTTCCAGATTGCCTCCACTGTCATCCCCACCCTTTCACTTATTTTCAATCTCTCCACCTCTACTGGTTCATTTCCTACTGCCTACAAACATGCCCATGTTTCTCCTATCCTGAGAAAGCCCTCATTTGATCCTTCCATCTCCACTATCATTCTATATCTGTTCTGCCCTGTGTAACTAAACACCCTCATCTACAATATGTACTTCCACTTTCTCTCCTCTCAACCTCTTCTTAACCCCTTACAGTCTGGTTTTCAGCTTTATCATTCCATCAAAACTACTTTCCCCAAAACTATTAATGATCTATTAGTTGCCAAATCAAATGGCCTTTTCTCAATCCTCATTCACGTTGACCCCTCTGCAGCCTCTGACACTGAGGATCCTTCTCTCCTTCTTGATAATTTCTTCTATCTACGTTTTCAGGATACCACTCTCCTGTTTTCCTTCCTATCTGGCACTCCTTTATCTCCTTTGTTGGATTCTCCTTCAGATCACATCTTTAACCCATCAGTGTCCCTCAGGGTTCTATCTTGTATCTCTTTCTTTTCCTTCTTATAACACTTTATGATGACCTCATCACCTCCCAAGGATTTAATTACTGTCTCTAGCCTGATGATTCTCAAACCAACCTATTCTGAACCAATCTCTCAGATAAAAATAAAAGCCACATGTGCAGACCATAGCAATACCAGGACTGGAGAGTCAACTAAGAACAAATTACTTAGATGGCAAACTGTATTTGTTTTATAGAGATAAAACCCCACAGGCAACAACTTAAGGGATTCTGGGTTACAGCAGAAAAATCAATGACTCTGGTGTATATGTATACCAATGGGCAAGTTACTTAACCTCAAAGATATCTTTATCATCCTTAACATAAGTATCTGTACAATGGGAATGATAATACCTAATTATCATTAATAACCTACTTATAACAAAATGCTTGGGAAGATCAAACCGACCTAATATCAGTAAAGCGCTTTGCAAACCTTCCAGGATAGTACAAATAGCATCACTATTAAACTAAAACATTTTGATATATCCTTAGTTGATCAAACAGTGACTCAGTGGCTTGGATAAGTACCTTAACTTTTAACCAAAGATTCTATATATAATATCACAATACAAAGTAGTATTTAAGTTTAAATGTTAGATTTAACAAAAACGACAAAATTCTTCCAAAAACCTCCTCCTTTGTGGTCTATTACTTGAAATGCAGGACATATAGTATTTGGGTATTTATGGATGTTTAGAACTACGTAGTCAGGAAAGACCCTAATAGAATGCAATTTCCTTGAAGGCATTTTGTTGTTATTGTTCAGTCATGTACTCTTTATGATCCCACTTGGCAAAACTAGTGCAAAACTACTGGAGTGGTTTGCTGTTTCCTTCTCTAGTATTTTTTACAGATGAGAAAACTGAGGCAAACTGGGTTAAGTGACTTGTCCAAGGTCACATACTGAGATCACATTTGAATTCAGGTCTTCAGGACTAAAGGGCTAGCGCTCCATCCACTGTGCCACCTAGTCGCCCCTCCTTGAAAGCAAAGATATCCTCTAGCACTCAGCACAGTGTCTGGCATATAGCAGACACCCAATAAATTCTTGTTATACTAATGTATATCTTTTGATATAAGAATTATGGTATTACCATTTTCCAAAGGAAAGGGATTTTAATTGCCTTACCTTATATGAAATTGGTTATATCTACTATCTCCAGAAGGCTTTTTTATATCAACTGCTAACTTCTTCCATCCTTCCTGAGGATCAATAAAATCTGCCAGCTGCCTAATCAAGCCAACATTTAGGCACCTTACATATGTTGATGAAGTTATTGTTTTGTTCATCTTCTCTTCATAAGATAAGGAAGTTTCTCATCAAATGTTTATATTTATTGATATACTTTATATTTAAAAGTTCACAGATCCACTCTCTCCCAGTTCACATAAAATACTGGCACAACCTAAAATCCTGTATAAAAACAAGAAACATGAAAATCCGCATTAACTAACAGTATTTCTTTATTAAAATTTAAAAGACTTGGAGGAAAATAATGAAACTAAATTCTATATGAAAATAATGACCCTGAAAAACAGAGGAGAAAATGCATACCTCTCCCTTCTTTAAAGATGTAGGGAACTACTGCATGTACTGTAAGACCAAAGTAATGTGCTTGTTAGCTTTGTTGAACTGCTTTGTTTCCTCTTAAAAAAATGTTTTGTTACAAGGATGGTTTGCTGGGAAGGGAGAGAACAAAAAGAAATGGACTTAGTAAGTAATAAAGATCATATAAAACAAAGGATCCAGATAAAATTTTTAAATATAAGTAATATACACATAGAGCTTTCAAGCTTATTTTAAAAGAAAAAAATACTACCTATTTCTGATAAGACTTTTTTTTTTTTTTAAAGCAATTGGGGTTAAGTAACTTGCTCAAGGTTACACAGCTAGTCATTATGTATGTGTGGGTGCTCATTTTCTGAAGCCAGTTTTGATCCCGGGTCATCCCAACTCCGAGGCCGGCGTGCTTACTCACTGCGACACCTAGCTGCCCCTCTGATAAGACTTTAAGAAAAAAAAAATCATATTATATCTGAATAATTAACATTTGCCCCAGTCTCCCAAGATTTACTATGTCTAACTGAATGGACAATTCTATTATGGTCTTAATTCTTCAGAGTAAATGAGAAAAAAATATAGTTTTTCAAGAAATCTAACATATATCAAAGCTGTAATCCGTTTAGAACTTCCTGTAAATACATTTGGGAATCAGATTAAGTAAGGTAAAAATGCTAGACCTTTTTATCTTTCTATTTTGCCCAAGGCATCACTCTCACTTAATCCTCATCTACCATTAAAAACACATTGCTTTTGATAGGGAGGTAGGTCACTTTCACATAGAATTTAAATAAATAAAAAAAATGCAATTCTTGACTTGGAGAGAATTGATTCATATACTACCCATACTTATAGAATTGTCGATTATACCGACATGTACCAAGACCAACTAAATTACGAATGTAACAATTTATTTCACAATATTTGGTTTGATTGCTATGACTCTTCCCACTGGATATTTGCTTTTTAGAATTTTTTTAACTACAAGTACAGGTTCTCCTTTCTGAATGTCAACAAATTGCCATTATTTGCTAAAAATTGAAAGTGCGCATCCCCACATTTGTAATTGCCTCCCTTTACAACATGCTTTAGAATCTGGAGACTTGCTCAAGAAAATTAAATCAGAATTCAGTCCATGAACAAACTTTGGTACCTCTGGTTTTTTGTTTTGTCATAAGGCAAGCTCAATGGTAGCTATGCAGATGTTGACAAAATAAGCATCAGAATATATACAAATGCACAGATCCTCTACTAATTTCCCATAATAGACTCAAGTACTGGGAGTTATCAGATTTCCTAATTTCCTATCAGTGAGAACTGGGCCCAGGGACTATTTCATGGCCAAGGCCATAGGAGTCAAAATCCCTAGCTCTATGAGACCAGGGACAATAACTTCCTTCTCTCCCTTTTTTACCCTGTCAACTAATCTGAGAGTGGAGATAACATTTTCTTCTACCTACTTCTACTTTTCCCTTGGGAATCAAAGAAAATTGGTGAACTATAACTATTCATTTGTTATAGAAGGAGCCTTTTCTTTCTAATGCTGCTCCAAGCCCTCATAACAAGCTTATCTGACAACCAGGTCACTCTGAGAGATAAGGGAAGCTCACCTAAAGACAGAGAACCTGAGAGTCCCTCTTCCAGGAGCCAAGATGGCAGAGTAAGAAGTAAGTTGCTCTCACTCTTCCCTGTTGACCTCTGAAAGCCCAGAAAATATCTCCAAAGGAAAAATCACGGAACAGTTGAGTCAGCAGAAAGATGGTATACAGCAATTTTGTAGCCCAGGAAGCTTGGGGAATTAACAAGAAATGCCCCTCTCGCTCTGAGAGAAAGGGGGCAGAACAGGACCAGTGGTGTCCCAGCAAGCCAGCATCGAGCCCCACCTCAGCAAATCAGATGGAAATCCCAATCCCCAGGGTGGTGGAGCGGGCAAGGGCCAATACCAGGAACCCTCCACCCCACAAGTGCCTTAGTACAAGCAGGGGAACCAGCAGATACCAGTTTGGAAAACTACCATGTGCGCCAACATTCTCCAGCATCCAAATCTTGTGGTGCTTCAGCACAACTACAGGAAGCACAACTCCAAGAGGCACAGCCTCAGGCTGACAGGCAGACATCCTCCAGCAGCCAAACATCTGAATGCAAGGCCCAGGCATGCAGGCATCCCCCAGGGGTCAGACTCCCAACCCCACCACAGGAGCTGCAGTGCTGCTGACCTCAGGTAAGCTGCCAGACCTCTAAAGCCTCCAGCTGCCAGCAGCTGTAGTTCTAGGATACAAAGTCAGTGACCAGATCCCAGGCTCCCAGCACAAGAAGCTTGGATCAGTGGCCCCTGTATTCCAGCCAGGAATTAGGCAAGCACCATGAGCAAAAAGTAGAAATGGACAATGACCATAGATCCTTATTATGGGGACCAGGAAGATAAAGGCACAAATTCAAAGGAGTATATTAACACTGTTAATATACCCAAATCTGAAACCTCAAGGGGGAATATGAACAGGTCTCAAGTCCAAAAAGTCTTCTTGGAAGAGCTCAAGAAGGATTTTAAAAGGCCAATAAGAGAGGCAGAAGAAAAATTGGGAAAATAAATAAAAGATATAAAGAGTCAATAGCTTGGAAAAGGAAGGACAAAAATTGACTGTAGAAAACAAATCATTAAAAATAGAATTGGCCAAATGGAAAAGGAGGCACAAAAACTCGATGAAGAGAAAAAGCTCCTTAAAAAGCAAAACTGATCAAATGGAAAAGGAGATACAAAAGCTAATTGAAGAAATCAATTCTTTAAAAATCAGAATCGAGCAAGTGGAACTAATGATTCTATGAGACATCAAGAATCAGTCAACCAGAAACAAAAGAATGAAAAAATAGAAGAAAACATGAAATAACTCACTGGTAAAACAAGTGACCTGGAAAATAGATCCAGGAGAGACAATTTAAAAATTATTGGTGATGATAAAAAAAAACAAACAAACATGATGATAAAAAGAGCCTGGACAGCATCAAATCAAAAGATATTGCCCTGACATCCTAGAACCAGAAGGTAAAGTAGACATCAAAAGAATATACCTATCACCTCCTGAGAGAGATCCCAAATTGAAAATGCCAAGGAATATAGTAGCCAAATTTCAAAATTACCAGGTCAAAGATAAAATACTGCAAGAAGACAAAAAGAAAACAATTTAAATATCATGGAACCACAGTCAGTATTATGCAGGACCTTGTAGCTTCTACATTACAAATCATAGGGCTTGGAATATGATATTCCATAAGGCAAAGGAGCTTAGATTACAACCAAGGATCAACTGCCCAGCAAATTATACTGAAATTCAGTTGAAAGGGAAGTTGAACATTCTAAAAATCTCGATATTTCTATATTTAGGGAAGCAGGACAATTAGGGATTCATGCCAGCTGGTGGAAGGAAACTTATTACTGGTCTTAAGAAGAAGAGAAAATTTAAGGTTGTCGAGGGGTGTGGAAGTAGCCACAGATAGATCTATGGCTCATGGGGAGGTGCATTATGTCCTGGAATACAGACCTGAGATTTACCTGAAAGCCTCTAAGATCAAACAAATCCATTAACAGTATATTCCTATTAATTCAAGTAGGAATAAGTAAATGATTTATCATCTATAAATGATAAGTTAAAATAAACCACGAGGGAGGTCCTTAATGCTACTTGTTGGCCCTTGACATTTTCAAGATTTTTATTAGTGAATAACCACTTTTTATTAGACAAAATGTGCTCAAAGTTTGGTGGGATTTTTTTTTTCATAAAACTGCTTCTTTTAGGGGCGGCTAGGTGGCGCAGTGAGTAAGAGCACCGGCCTCGGAGTTTGGATGACCCGAGATCAGATCCGGCCTCAGAAAATGAGCACCCACGCATAAATCAAATGACTAGCCGTGTAACCTTGAGCAAGTTACTTAACCCCAATTGCTTTAAAAAAAAAAAACTGCTTCTTTTAGAAGTACCTGCCAATTTTATTTTTACAGATCATAAGCTAAGAATGGGTTTTATATTTTTAATGAAGTTTTATTGTATTTAAAACTATCTAAATCCATTTTTAAAAAAACTCTAATGATATGATGTACTTAAAGAATGATATAACTTACTGGGGTTTTATATTTTTAATGAAATTTTATTGTATTTTAAACTATCTAAACTATCTAAATCCATTTTTAAAAAACTATAATGATAATGATGTACTTAAAGAATGATACAAGTTATTGGAGCGGCTAGGTGTTGCAGTGAATAGAGCTCCTGCCCTGGAGTCAGGAGGACTTGAGTTCAAATCCGACCTCAGACACTTAACACAAAAACTAGCCATGTGACCTTGGGCAACTCACTTAACCCCAATTGCCCTACCTTCCTCCCTAAAAAAAGAAAAAAAAAAACTGTACATACCCTTTGATCCAACAATGCTACTGCTAGGTATATTATCACAAAGAGATTTTAAAGGGGGGGGGGGGAACAAACCTATTTGTACAAAAATATAGCAGCTCTTTTTTGCCCTGCTTAAGAATTGGAAATTGAGGGGATGCCCATTAACTTCGAAATGGCTGAACAAGTTGTGTTATATGATTGTGATGGGATACTATTGTGCTAAAAGAAATGATTAGCAGGATGATTTCAGAAAAACCTAGAAAGACTTACATGAACTAATACAAAGTGAAGTGAACAGAACCAGGAAGAACATTGTACACAGTAACAATATTTTACAATACAGAATTGTATTAGCTATTCTCAACAAAAGAATGATCTAGATGGTGGGGAACCTGCAGTCTGAAGCCATATGTGGTCTTCTAGGTCCCTGGGTGCAGCCTTTTGACTGAGTTCAAGTTTTACAAGAACAAATCCATTTATTAAGGGGATTTGTTCAGTGAAGCTTGCAATCAGTCAAAGGGCCCGCACTTGAGGACCCGAAAGTTCCCCTCCCTGGTCTAGAAGATAGCCAAAGTCACTTGCATACAAATCTCAGTTATTTTAGGAAATTGGGAACTTGGTGCTAATTCTGGCTAAAGCATCAGCACAGGAAGTGACCAGGAAGTCAAAAGGCTCCTTCCTAGTTTGCCATTTGTTTCGTGCGCCTAATTCCCTAGAACCGTCAACACAGAGTTCCAGTGACAGAGGAACTCATTCATTTGACCAGGACACCTGTTGTTCAGGACTAAGCGAGGCTAGGCTCAAGGCGCAGGAACTGGGTGGTCACGGATAAACGTCCAAGCCGGCCCCAAAGCTCTTCTAAAAGTTGATGGGAAACCTGGGGAGGCGCGTTATCCTGCGGGGCTGACAGATCACATTCCTAGCGGAGAAAATGAAGCGACGGCGGCCCCAGCAGTAGCATCAGCCCAGCGGCCCCGGCGGCAGCAGCAGCAAAGGGTCACCGTTACCTGAGCTCTGTCTGCGGAGCGGCCAGCAGGAGCCAAAAGAAGGGCCGAACACCAGGAGTGGGGAGCCGACACCTAGCCTAAGAAGCCCTCATTTCCCTTCCGCGTTGGCTCCAGGAAAGCTGAAGCTTTCTCACCGCGTAGGTGGGCCCCGCCCACAGCAATTAACAAAGATTTCCCAAACTTGACGTAAAACTTCCTTTGTGGCCACCTAGGCATGCGCGCAGAGCAGAGCCGGAAGGCCAGGGCTTCCCCTTGGTTCTGTCCTGGGCCAGGACTCCTTGCCTTGTAGGCTGCCCCTTCACTGTATCGCTTGGGTGTGGGGAGGAGGGCGGGGCAGAGGAGACAGCTTCAGATGCCGCTTTGATCCGCGTTTCAGAGCTCGGTCCTAAGACCCCTCTGGAGTTCAGAGAATGGGTGCAAGCCCAAGGAGGAGGAAGAAGGGCACTAAGCAGCTTGACTGGCAAGCCGGGTTTGGAAGTTAGACCCTGACTGCGAGGTGCAGGGGTCGTGCCCGAGGACAGTCTAATAGCCGGCAGGCGTAACTAATAATAGCAGAAAGAACTGCACTCTTTATTGGCAAATGTTTAAACAACCCTACTACAGAAATGATTCAAACCATAAATGTAAACATTTTGTATGATTATTCACTTGTTATAATTTCCCCCTTTTTAGCAGATACTTTTCTGATAAAACGCAAAGAGAAACAGATAATTTTGCAAGAAAATTGATACAGCTGTTGTCATATTACTATAAGGACTCCAGGAACTTTCATCTGAATAATAATTTCCTCAATAAGAGAGCTTTTGAAGGCTTGATAAGAACATTTAAAGTAGTAATAGAGCTGGGGCACTTTTTCTTTTATATTCAGAAAACAAAATACTTTCCTCAGTTTCTCAAGGGCACTCTACTGCTACTACAGAACACCTCAGTAAGCCAGAGAAATTATTCCCCCAAAATTTCCTTTTGAAATTAAAGGAGGATATTTATTTGAGGGAGGAAAATATACAGGTAAATATATATAAGGAACTCAAAGCCTTGTTGCAGGGTATTTGCCCCCTCCCCAGTTAGCTGCTAATGACTAGCATTCTAATTTTATTTAAACAGCTAATATTGATTACCTTTTACAAAAGCATAGTCACCTCAAAGATTTATCAAGAACAAAAGAAAAATATTTCCCCTACAAGGTGGGGAGTGGGGGTATACTAGCCACATTCCACTTTGGTCCCTGGGGAAAGCAGACTCATATTTATGGAGATTCTACATGCTACATTCTATATTCTATATTTTACTGCTCCCATCAAGTTCACATCCCAGTGTGGCATCCCTGCTGGATGAATCTTTCTCTCAGTCACTATTTGCCTAGGCCCAGAAGGTCACTTCTCACCCTCCCCTTAGATGCCTTACAGCTAGTCTTCCTGGCTATAAATTCTAGTACATCTTCTCCTCCAGATCTTCCAGGAATCAGATCTTCCAGGGATTTGATGCTGATGGCAACTTGTTCTACAGATGTTCTCCCAAAGTTTAAAAGGTCATAATTTCAATCTTTACCAACATGAATGAACAAGACCCTTACAGTATTTTCCTTCTCTCTCTCTCTCTCTCTCTCTCTCTCTCTCTCTCTCTCTCTCTCTCTCTCTTTCTCTCTCAACCTCCCTCCCTTCCTCCCTCCCTCCCCCCCCCCCCGAAAATGCTGTCAGCCAGAAGTGTCAACAATATTTAAAAGAAAAACAACTTGGTGGAATGGTAAAATGGTATAACTGTTTTGGAAAACAATTTGGAATTGTGCAAATAAAGTGACTAAAATGTCTGTACCCTTTGAAGCAGAATCTTTGTTATTAGGCTTATACCCCAAGGCAGCCATTGGTAAGAAAAAAGTCCTCATACACTTCAAAATATTTATAATGGTATTTCTGAGTCAGCTAAGAATTGCAAACAAAGCAGATGTCCATCAACTAGGAAATGGCTAAACAAATTGTAGTACATGAAAGTAATGTAATGCTACTGTACTATGAGAAATTAGGTGTGTGTTGAATACAGAGAAGCATGGAAAGATCTATATGAACTGATACAGTGTGAAGTAAGCAGAACCAAGAAAACTGTATACAGTAAATACAACAATGTAAATGGAAAGAATAACACCAAAAAAAATCACAAGTAAATGTTACAAAATTATAAACATAAAAAAAAGTGAGACTCAAATGAAGAGATCTGAGAAGATACCCCTAACTTACCCCTTGGTGGAAGTAGGAGGTCCATGGGTATTACACATTGCATGTGTTTTGGGACTTTTTCAATGCATTGATCAGTTGGACTGCCTTTTTTTTTTTTTAATTTTTAAATTTTTTTTTTAATTTTTTTAAAAAAATTACTATTTGTCATGAGATAGCTTTTGAGGGGACAGGGAGTTGAATACATAGGTATACTGCGGTGATGTAAGAAACAAAATATCAATAAAAGCATTTGGAAAAACAATTTTGAAAGACTTTATAATTCTGATAAAGGATATGACCATTTCTTCATGTAACTAAGGGAGATTGGGACAGTAAATCATGGGAAACTCAGTTATGGAATTAAGATGTTAATGTGTTTGGGGGAGTATCAGCCTCTATGTTAAAGTCCCCTAACATGAGGGCAAGCATTAAGCTACCTGTATTCATTCCTCAGTGATTAGCATCAGTGATGCCAATGGTTGATCAATGGAACAAATTAGGTACACAATATGCAGAAGTAAATATACAATAACCTAGTGTTCGTTGTTATTGTGTATTTACTTCTGCATATTGTGTACCTACTTTGGGGGAGTATCAGTCTTTATGTTAAATTACCTGTCAGATCTATGGATAGGGAAGAGTTTACAAGTCAACAAGAGATAGGTAAAATGGATAATTCTGATTTATGTAAAATTTAAAAGATTTTGCATAACAAAAACAATGCAGCTAAAATTAGAAGGAAAATAGAAAACTGGGGGGGGTAATCTATAGGAAATTTTTTTGATATTGGTCTTATCACTCAAATACATAGAGAACTGAGTCAACTTTATTTTTTTAAAAAGTCACTCCCAAATTTATAAATGCTCAAGGGATGGATATAACAGGCAATTTTCAGAGGAAGAAATCAAAGCTATCAGTCTTATGGAAAAAAAATGCTCTGAATCACAGATTAGAGAAATGCAAATGAAAATAACTGAGGTACAATCTTACATTCATTAGATTGCCTAAAGTGACAGAAAAGGAAAATGGCAAATGCTGGAGTAAATGTAAGAAAATATGTACATTAATGCACTACTGTTGGTAAAACTGTACACTAGTACAACCATTCTGGGGAGCAGTTTGGAACTATACAGGCAGTTAGGTGGTATAGTAGATAAGTTTGACCCAGTTCTCTGTATGTCTGAGAAATGAGGCCTTTATCAGAGAAACGCTATAAAATTTTTTCAGTTATGATTACTGTGTATTTCCCTCATCCTATTATTCCTGTTTATCCTCTCTCTCCTTTCACCCTGTCCCTCCATGACTGTGTTTGCTTTTGACCACTGCCTCCACCAATCTTCTGTAATTCCTCTCTTCTGTAATTCCTCTCCCCTCTTACTTTCTTGTAAGGTGAGAGATTTCTATACACAACTGATACGTATATGTATATTATCAGGTTCAAGAATTGTATGCAGTCCCTCCCTATCTTGCTTTCCATTATAAAAACCCTTTCTACCTCTTTTATGTGAGATAATTTATCCATTCTACTTCTCCCTTCTCCCCTCTCCCAGTGAACCCCTCTTTCTCACTCCTTAATTTTATTTTTCTAGATATCATCCCATCATAGTCAACTTACACCCATGCCTTTTATCTATGTATACTCCTAACTGCCCAAATAATATAAAGTCCTTAGTATTTCCATGTATCATCTTCCCATATAGTAATATAAACAGTTTAACTTTGTTGAATTCCTTATGATTTCTCTTTCCTGTTTACCTTTTTAAGCTTTTCGTGAGTCTTGCAATTCAAAGTCAAATTTTCTATTCAGCTCTGATCTTTTCATCAAGAATGCTTGAAAGTCCTCTATTTCATTGAATATACATTTCCCCCTGAAGGATTATACTCAGTTTTGTGGAGTAGGTTATTCTTGGTTCTAATGCTAGCTTCTTTGCCCTCTGAATATCATAGTCTAAGCCCTCTGACCCTTTAATATAGAAGCTGCTAAATTTTGTGTTATCCTGACTGTGGTTCCATGATATTTGAACTGGTTCTTTCTGGCTGCTTGCAATATTTTGTCCTTGTCCTAGAAGCTTTGGAATTTGGCCATAATATTCCTGGTAGTTTTCATTTGGGGATCTCTTTCAGGAGGTGATCATGGATACTTTCTATCTCTATTTTACCCTTTGGTTCTAGAATATCAGTGAAGATTTCCTCAATAATTTCTTGAAAGATGATTTTTTTGCTCTTTTTTTGATCATGGTTTTAAGGTAGTACAATAATTCTTAAATTCTCTCTCCTTGATCTGTTTTCCAAGTCAGTTGTTTTTCCAATGAAATATTTCACATTTTCTTCTATTTTTTTAATCTTCTGATTTTATTTTATTGTTCCTTGATGTACTATAGAGTAATTAGCTTTTACTTGCCCAATTCTAATTTTTAGGGACTTATTTTCTTTATAAGATTTATCCCTCCTTTTCCATTTGGCCAGTCCTGTATTTTAAGGCTCTCTTTTCATCAGTGGATTTTTGTGCCTCTTTTATCTTTTTGGCCTTATCTGATTTTAAAGTGTTATTCTCTTCAGTATTTTTTTTGTGCCTCCTTTACCAACCTGTTAACTTATTTTTCATTATTTTCTTGCATCACTCCCATTTCTTTTCCTGATTTTCCTCTACCTTTCTTGTTTGATTTTTAAAATTCTTTTTGAGCTTTTTTAGTTCTTTTTGAATCTGAAACCAAATCACATTTTTTTCTTTGTGGCTTTGAATACTGGAGTTTTGACTTTGTTGTCTTCTTCTGAGTTTGTGTTTTGAGCTTCCCTGTCATCATCAAAGCTTTCTTTTTTCAGGTTATTTTGTTGTCGTTTGCTTATTTTTCTGATCAGTTTCTTAACTTTTGACTTCATGTTAAAGTTGTAATTTGCTAATTTGTGTTTGAGCCTTCCCTTTTAGGTAAAATCAAGTTTGTCAATGGTTTCTGAATTTTACTGATTTTTTTAAATTAGCTTTTTAGTTTCAATTTTTTTTTGTTTTCTATTTACCACTGCCTTTTTTTATGTCTCTATTATTTTGCTTTTTTCATTTCTCTCATTCCTTCTAGTGAAAACTTAATTTTTTTTACCTTTTCTTCCTTAGAATTTCAGTGACATAAATTTGCCTGTAAGAACTCCTTTGTCTTCCTCACATTTGTTGACATGATTTTTAAACTTTCTCCAATTTTATTTTTAAAAATTCCTCCTTCAATAATTTTTTTCCAGTTTCCAAATAGTTTATAACTTCCACTCCTGATGTTAATTCTAATTTTATTCAATTGTGGTCTGAAATACAGCATTTATAATTTCTACCTTTTCATATTTAGGTAAGACCTGCCATTATGTGACTTATTATGTGATCAATTTGGGGGGGGGATGTTTCATGTCTTTGTGAAAAGAATTCATGTACCCAGCTTCTCTGATTTAGTCCTATAAATTGTAGTACTTTAATCTATATCTTCTTGTATTACTGTTAAGCTTATTAATAGCCAAATTGTTCAAAGGCATATAAAATAAAAATAGCTTTTTTACATAATTGTTATTTCCTCTTTCATAATTAAGAAATTAACCCTTTCAGTGTTTTCTAATATCAACTCTCTAAGAGATATTTACTGACATTCTGGTTTTTCCTCTTGACTTGCATGCTATATTTTAGATCAGTTTTTTGTTTTTTGTTTTTTGTTTTTTGCAGGGCTATTGGGGTTAAGTAACTTGCCCAAGGTCACAGGGCTAAGTTTTTGTTTGGGTGTATTAAATGTCTGAAGCCTCCAGGGCCAGTGCTCTACTCACTGCGCCACCCAGCCGCCCCTAGATCAGCTTCTTAATGTTAATCAAGCCATATGTAGGTGAGGAAAAAGGAGGAGGGTACTGTCTCTGAGAAAATTCTATGCACTCCTTTTCCTCCAGGCTCTGATGATGAGGTGGCTCTTTTCTTTTTTCCAGGGCAGCCCCTATAGATGTGCCCTTGAAGTCTCTCCAGCAGATTGGCTCTTGTGCTTGTTAACTTACTGAAAGGGCCAGTCCTTAAATACTATAGTGTGCTAAGGGAACGGGAAGAATTCGAGGATGTGCTCACAAAGTTGAGGGGTTTGTGTTGATTTCAGAAACTCTCATACTTCTCCCACAACAGTGTAAATCTCTCTTCAGTTCGCTTTGCATCCTAATGAGAGAGAGGAAAAGGGTATGTATCCTAGGGAGAGCTGTAGAGTGTAGGTTAAACTGAGGGCACAGAGCAGAGTGAGACATTAGACAAGCCTGGACGAGCACAGAAACATGCGAAGCCTTCGGCACGAGGGAGGGTCCTTGTGCCTCAATAGAATTAACCAACTGCTTTCATCTCCATTGTGCCAGGCTCGGAGCGCTAGCAGAGGCCCAGGACACTGCCAGAGGTCTTACGGACCACTCACTTTTCTCTCTCGCCACAAGGAGCCGCCAATTCCGAGTCCACCCGCCCAGCACAGGCCCCGCCCAGCTATTAAAGCAGTCGAAAGGCAGAAAGCTTCCCTGGTCCGTCATTCAAATGTTTCCGTAGGAAACAGCTTCCCTACGGACTAGCGTCCGCGTTCCTCTCCCTTCTGCAGATTGGCCTCTACGCGAAAGGATCTATCTGCTTTCTGTCTTGCAAGCTTTCCAACCACCTGCGCATGCAGAGCTCGGCTTTCTGGTCTGTCCACCCAAGACAAGGACTTCCGGCCTGAAAACTGGCCTTGTCTTGGAGGGGGCTGGGGTTTGGCTGAGAATGGAAGAGCTTGAAGGTTACTACTTGTCGGCAGCGTTAAGCTGCACTTTCCTGGTCTCTTGCTTCCTGTTCTCCATCATAAACCGAGCGCTCCGGGAGCCCTACATGGACGAGATCTTCCATTTGCCGCAAGCCCAGCGCTTCTGTTGGGGCTCCTTACAGGTGAGGCTCTTAGCACTAGTCTAGCGGCCCAGGAGGGCCTTCAATCGGTTACGCCCCCTCTTTCCCAGAAACAACCCCTCTCCAGCAAGACCTCATTCTAAGGCTTCTCCCGGTGCATTTAAGGTAAACCCCCTAATGCTTGTTTCTCTTAGTGATCCGACCCACCCGCAGATTGTGGGTTACTAAATGTTCGCTTAAGGGGCGCGTATTAAGTCCTTTCTTTTCCCAAACACCCGCGCCTGGTATCCATGACAATGCAAGCCAGACTCCAGAGCGTTGTAGCGATTTGTCTCTCCACCCAATCTTATCTAAAGAAAAAGTAGATTATTTATTTCAATTTTTTCATTTTGCAATTTAGGTAAAAGTTCTAGCGAAGTACAAATTTTCATGGCTGGTTAGTTGTAGAGTCAGAATTAGAGCCCAGGTCTGAGGCTTAATAATAATGAAGTCAGATGACAATCTTTCTGTGTTTCATTATTGATGCTGTATTTTGTAGCATTATCTTTACCCTCATCCTTCTTTCCTTTTTAAGTGGGATCCCATGATCACGACACTACCCGGTTTATACCTGGTATCTGTTGGAATTGTGAAGCCTGTCACTTGGATCCTTGGATGGTCTCAACATGTAGTCTGCTCCATAGGAATGCTCAGATTTGTTAATCTGCTCTTCAGTGTTGGCAACTTCTATTTGCTCTATTTACTTTTTTGCAAGTTACAACCAAGGAACAAGGTAGGTTCTCTGATTAATTCAGTAAATACATGAATACACAAACACAATTTGGTTAAATAGTTCAATTATATCGAATATTTCTCTAGCACTTAGTATACATTTCTTTAAAAAAAGAAGTTTTGGCAGCTAGGGGGTGCAATGAATAGAGCACCGGCCTTGGAGTCAGGAGGACCTGAGTTCAAATCCAGCTTCAGACACTTAACACTTACTAGCCTGTGACCTTGGGCAAGTCACTTAACCCCAATTGCCCTACCTTTCCGCCTCTAAAAAGCAAAAAAAAATAAAAATAATGAAAAAGAAGTGTTCATTACATTATGTTATTAAATTTATAGTTGTATAGTTTAAGAACCCATATTGGTTTTTAGAATTAAAGGTAAAGAAACTGATTGATTAATGAAAGCAACACTTGGCTCTGTGTTTTTGAGAAAGTCTAAAAGAAGTTTCCAAAACAACCCCCAAAACCATCACTTTTGCAGTATTTTCAGCCAAATTTCTTGGCTAAGTTCCAGTATATGCTATCTGACAACCTAGTGACTAGAAATGATTGACATGTTTTATACACTTATTCCCTCCCAAACTTTGTAAACTTTCCAAGTAGGAAAAGGTAGAGAGATTTTGGGGGTTTTTTTTGTATGGGAACTCAATGACTATGCAAAGATAACACTAGTACTACAGTACTATGCAAACTAACTGGGACAAAGCACAATATTTAAATATATTAAGACAAGTATTGTTATCAATACGTATTTATTTGGCTTCTTACTGCATTGTACTAAGTAATGGGAATTTTTAGAAAACAACAAATAACAGTCTTTACTTTCAGAGCTTACATTCAATTGAAGGAGACAATATGAAAATATGAAAGTTATGTATATTGTAAATTATAGGTCATTTCAGAGAGAATTTCCCTCCACTTCAAGTTGAACCATAAGAAAAAAAGAAATATTCATAGCAATACATGGTAGGTATAGCAAAATAAATTTCCATATTGGCCATACCCAAAAATGTATGTCTCTTTCTGTCCATCACCTTACAAGAAGTTGGTGGCATGCTTTTATCTTTGGTTGACTGGAATTCTAGTTTATTTTCTTTATAATGTTTATGTAATAGAAATTATTCTAGTTTCCTTCATTCTGAATAGATCTATTCTTGATTATTATAGAGTATTTGTTTAATAGGATTCATTTTTTCTGTATGTATCATGGTAGGTAGACTCCAAAATGTTTTATCTATTCTGTAATAATTTTGAATAGACATTCTCTTTATATCTGTTGCTGTTGGGCACCATTGGTAATAAATATAATGATTAATGTCATGCCATGCAACTTTGCTGAATTTCTTTTTTCATTTAATTTTTTAGTTGACACCAGTATTTTCTCAACAAATCAACATATCCATCTACAAAAAAATAAATGATTTTATGTCTTCCTTATCTAAGCTTATTGCCTCAATTTCTCTTTTTTCCTTATAACTGTAGCTAGGATTTCTAGCACTCCATTAAATAGGTGTAATTATAATGGCGTCTTTAATTTATCAGTGATCTTATTGGAAAGGCCTCTAACTATTCTCCATGTCATATACACTCTGGGGTTTAGATGCTGTTTTAAAGAAAAGACTATTTATGCCTATATTTTCTGGTATCTTTAACAGATATGGGTTTGGAATTTTGTCAAAAGTCGTTTCAACATTTATTGTGATTTTTATTATTTATGTGATTAACATGACTTATCATTTATAGTTTATCTCATATTTTATCAGCCTATTTTTTTTAGGCATAAATTCAGCCTGGTTCTAGTGCATAGTCTTCCTGATAGGTTGTAGCCTATTTATTAATATTTTACTTAATATTTTTGCTTTGATGTTCATTAGAAATATTGGTATATAATTTTATTTTGCTGTTTTTCTTCTCTCTGTTTTTTGAGGCATTTGGTGGTATAATGGATAGAGTACTGGACTTGGAATTAGGAAGACCTGAGTTCACATTTGGCCTCAGACATTTAGTAACTGTGACTTAAAGTCACTTAAATCTCTTTTTGCCTGTTTTCTCAACTGTAAAATGAGAATAATAATAGTCCCTAACTCCTAGAGCTGTGAGTATCAAATACAATAATATTTGTAAAAAGTGCTTAACATAATGCTTGGCACCAGTAAGTACTATATGAATGCTTATTAACTTACTGACCATATATGAAACCTTTATCAGATAAACAGATATTTTTCCCCCTCTTGCCTGTTTCCCTTATAATGTTAATCTCCCTTCTTTCTCCTTTAATGATCAGGTCCATATTTATATTTTAGAAAATAATTTAAAAGGTTCTCTTTCCTGTTTTTTGCAAACAAGTTATGTAAAATTGTCATTAATTATTCTTTTGATATTTAATATAATTAATTTATTAATCTATCTGGTACTAGAATGCCTTTTACTTGTAAGTTCATTTTTAGATTATTTCATTTCTTTTTCATATATTATTTAAAGAATCTGGTTTTTTATTAATCTGATTATTATATATCCAAATATGTATGTATATATATACACACACACACATATATATGTAGTCATCCATTCCTTTAAGCTGTCAACTTTCTTTTTTTCTTTCTGGAGGGCATTTGGGGTCAAATGGCTTGCCCAAGGTCACATGGCTAGTTTTTGTGTTAAGGGTCTGAGGCCAGACTTTGAACTCAGGTCCTCCTGACTCCAGGGCCAGTGCTCTATTCACTGCACCACCTAGCTGCCCCAGCTATCAGCTTTCTTAATATACTTGGGCAAAATAATTTCTTACAATTTCTTTTATTTCCTCTTCAGTTGTTCTGAAATATCTTGTTTTAATTTTTAAAAATATATTTTAGGGGCGGCTAGGTGGCGCAGTGAATAGAGCCCCGGCCCTGGAATCAGAAGGACCTGAGTTCGGAGCCGGCCTCCGACACTTAATCCACACAAACAAAAACCTAGCCGTGTAACCTTGGGCAAGTTACTTAACCCCAATTGCCCCAAAGGGGCGGCTAGGTGGCACAGGGAGTAAGAGCGCCGGCCTCGGAGTTGGGATGACCCGAGATCAGATCCGGCCTCAGAAAATGAGCACCCACACATAAATAATGACTAGCCGTGTAACCTTGAGCAAGTTACTTAACCCCAATTGCTTTAAAAAAAAAATAAAAATTAAAATATATATATTTTAATTTTTCCCCAGTTAGGTGTAAAAACATTTTTTTTTTTACCCACTTAATAATATTTTATTTTTTTCCAAGTACATATAAAATTGTTTACAACATTCACTTTTTTTTTTTTAAACAAATACTTTATTAACTTCTGTTTTACATCATTCATTTCCGGCAGGTTTTGAGCTACAATCATTTTCCCCCCATTATTCCCCTACCCAACCTCCCAGAATAGCAGTCCCACAAGATATCGGTTCCTCCAATCTGCTCTCTCCCATACCTTCTCCCATACCCCCATCGACTTTTCCATTAGAGGAAGATGAATCTTTGTGTCCCAATGACTGCACATCTTATCTCCCAATTATAGGCAAAAAGAGTATTAATAATAGTATTTATATATATATTTGAAACATTTAATGTTACGACCTCGAATTTCAGATCCATTTCCTTCCCCCCTTGTCACCCATTCCTTCTTGGGATATAAGTAATTCAGTATATGTTGTACATGTCTAGCTATGCAAAACATTATCATGGTAGATATATTGTACAAGGCTGCTTATAATTCCCTCCCATTCATCCCACCCCCCACCTGGTCCATTCCTTACATGATCCTGTCCCTCTTCTATAGTGTGTACTTCCAACCTCCCCTCCCCCCAAGGATGCCCTCCCATCCATCATCCCTCCTCTCATCCCCCTTCCCCCTATCCTGCTGCAGGTTGAGATATCCCATTTAGTATGTATGTCATTTTCTCCCTGAACCAAATTCAATGTGAATGTGGTTTTGCCTTTTTAGCCTTCCTTATTCTCCCCCTCCTTTGCACCCACTTCCCTACATGAGATAGTTTACCCTACCATGTCTCTCCCCATCTCCTCTTGCCACTTTCCTCTCTCACCTCATAATTTCATCCCTTGAGTACTCTCCCTTCCCAACAAAATCAACCTATGCCCTCTATCCATATATAACTGTAACCATATACACACACATTCACATATGTATTCATATGACCACACCCCTTCTTCCATTATTTTCATAGTGAGAAAGATATCATCAGTCACAGTTATTGCTTTTCCATATAGGAATGTAAATAGTTCAACTTTGATAAGTTCCTTTTGATTTCTTTCCCTGATTACCTTCTCAGGCATCTCTTCCTTCTTGTGTCTGGATGTCAAATTTTCTATTCAATTCTGGTTTTTTCCTCAAGAATGCTTGAAAGTCCTCTATTCCACTGAATGACCATATTTTCCCTGAAACAAAATACTCAGTTTTGCTGGGTAGGTGACCCTTGGGTTCATTCCCAGTTCTTTGCCCTCTGGAATATCATATTCCATGCCCTTCGATCCCTCAGTGTAGAAGCTGCCAGGTCCTGGGCTATTCTGATTGTGTTTCCACAATATTGAAATTGTTTCTTCCTGGCTGCTTGTAGTATTTTCTCCTTGATCTGGGGATTCTGGAACCTGGCTATAATATTCCTGGGAGTTTTCTTTTTGGGATCTTTTCAGGAGGTGATCGGTGGATTCTTTCAACCTCTATTTTGCCCTCTGGATCTAAAACATCAGGGCAATTTTCCTTGAGAATTTCTTGAAGGGTGATTTCTAGGTTCTTTCTTTGATCATGGCTTTCAGGTAGTCCAATAATTTTAAATTGTCTCTCCTGGATCTATTTTCCAGGTCAGTGGTTTTTCCTATGAGATATTTCACATTGCCTTCTACTCTTTCATTTGTTTGGATCTGCTTAACAGCATCTTGATTTCTCATAAAGTCATTAGCTTCCATTTGCTCCAGTCTAACCCTGAAGGAATGAATCTCCTCAGTGAACTTCTGAGATTCTTTTTCCATCTGGCAAATTCGACTTTTTAAGGCATTCTTCTCCTCATTGCCCTTTTGGGCCTCCTTTGCCATTTGAGTTAGTCTATTTTTTAAGGTGTTGTTTTCCTCAGTCAGGCTGTTGACCTCATTTCATACTTTTCCTGCATCCTTCTCATTTCTCTTTCCAATTTTTCCTCCACTTCTCTTATTTGATTTTTAAAGTCCTCTTAAGGTCCTCTATGGCCTGCAACCCGCTCATGTTTTCCCCTGGGGCTTTTGGAGCAGGACTTTTGACCTCACAGTCCTTTTCCCGCTCTATGCCCCCAAAATAGGAGTCTAGGGTTGCATTTTTCTGTTCCTTTGCCTTGGCATGTTGCCACTTAATTGCTTGACTTTTGGGCTTGTTGCCACACTATGGCTTTAAGGCCAGCTAGAGGAATTTTCGTCCCGAACGTGTGGGGGCAACTTCCGTTTCTGGCAAGCTGTAAACTCACCCACAACTTCCACCCTAGATCACAATCCAGATCCAGGGAGGTTAAAGCAAGAGCGATTACCCCCCAAGACTGATCGCTGGATCTCCCCACGATTTGTAGGCTGGGAGCCAGAAATGCCTCTGAAAACTACAAAATGGCGTGTCTCCTCAGCAGCTTCTAGCCCCCAGGGAGGGAGCTGACGCATTCCCCAAATACAGGTCCCAAAGTCCATAGGACACTAACCTCTTACTTTGTCCTAGGCAAGTCTATGTTGAAAATTCTGGGGTCGCCACAGTTCCTGGTGTTCTGGGGTTCCTCCAGCCGGCTGCTGGCCCTGCCGCCCTGGGGCTAAAACCTCGGCTCACGTGGACCTGGGTTCGGCTCGGCTCAGCTCCTGCGCTCTGCGCTCTGGGCTCTGCGAGCTGCCGGCTCCCAGACCGCTGCGCTGTTCCTTCCTGCAGGGTGCTGGGCTGTCCTCAGCGGGAGGTTAGCTTCTCTGTGTCGTTCTGTGGGTGCTGGGGCTCCAGAAGTTTTTCAGAGTGCTTTTTTACATAGTTTGTGGAGAATCTGGGGGCAGAGAGGCTTGGACGAGCTGTTTCTACTCCGCCATCTTCGTAAAAACATTTTTAACATCCATTTTTAAAAAACATTTTGAGTTTCAAATTCTCTCCCTACCTCTCAACCCATCCTTTTTCATTTTTTGATATAAGCAATTTAGTTTTACTCTCCTCTTTAAAAAAATCAGAGTAGCTAGCCCCATATTTTATTAGATTTATTTTTCTAAAGCTAGTCTTATTTATCCATTTCATTGTATTTTTGCATTGAGTTTTATTGATCTGTTCTTTTATTTTCAGAATTTTTACTTTGCTGCTTAGTTGGAGTGCTTCAACTTTTTATTTTTTTTAGTTGCCTGCCCAATTAATTGGTTTAGTCTTTTTAAATTTTCCTCTAAAGTGTGCTTGAGCTGCATTTCTTCAGTTTTAGTCAGGTGTCTTAGTAGTGCTGTTTTCTTTGATGAAATTTTCTGTTGTTTTTCTGTTTTGCTCTGACCTACCAATTGTTTGGGATTAAATTATTAAGTTTCTATTTAATTATAATTCTTCAAATCCCTTCATTGAGTATAATTTTATTATGCTCATGTTTAGAGTATTAGAGCATATCATACACATATTTAACATTCCTGCTTTTCTTTATTTTTTTCATGAGATCTTTAAATCCTAGTAAACACATGGCCATGTTTTACATACATCCCATCCAGAAATGAGCAATATGCAAATTTCTTTCTCTTCCCATTTTATTAATCTCCAGGTGTCTGTCATTTTGTATTTTTCTAAAGTTCTATTCGTGTCCTTATCTTTTTTGTTGTTTATCTTTTGGTTGGATTTATGTAAGTGTGAAAGGGATGCAATAAGGTGCCCCTACGTAAATGTTACTGTTTATTGCCTCCTGCGATTTGATGAACATTTACTTTAGGTATTTAGGTGTTATACTATTTGATGTGTGTGTGTATGTATGTGTGTGTGTGTAGAAAAAAATGTGCATACTATTTCCCTGCTTGTCTTTTTATTATCTTTATATTTACTATAGTTCTATTTGGAATCATGATTGCTGTTGAAATTGAAATCAAGATGTTTGCATTTGTCTGAAGCATTAGATTTTTTCCTCAGTCCTTCATTTTAACTTCATGTGAATATTTGTGTTTCAACCATATTTCTTATAAAAATATTCTATGCTCTTTCATTTTATATGAACTCATACCATTAATGTTCATGTTCATGTTTGTGATTGTCTGTATCCCTTCATTTTTTACTCTTTTAGTTTTTCCTCTTTGCTTCCACCCTCCTTTTTGCCATTAGGCAAAAGAGTTTACCTATTGCTTTTTTTTAAAAATACTTCCTAGCATAAAAGAAATAGTGTGTATCCATTCTGTTTCTTCTCCTTATGCTGTCCTCAGTCTCAGGTTTTTATTCTTTTTTTTTCTTTTCCATTTAAGCCTTTCTTCATGTTCTGTTCTTTAATATTGGTGTTTGTTTCACTTTTAACTGTTCTTATGTAACTATCCTTCATTCTCTCTTAAACTCCTCTCTTCCCACACCCTCTCACTGACTGCTTTTACTTCCCTTTTGAGTTTAATATATTTTTATGCTGCAACCCATGTATGTGTGAATTATCTAATTGTGTTCCATTTTCCCTTTCTGATTCATATGAAAGTGAGGTCCATGGGCATGCTTATTCCCCCTCTCCTTTCTTCTATGTCTAAATACTCTATCTTATGTACTTTTATGATGTGATAATAATTCCCTCCTTGTTTCTCTTTTCATTCCTAGTCCCTATTGCTCTCATTTGTCTTCTCCTGATACCATCAAAAAGAACAAAACCATTTCCACCCCTAAAGTTCTAAGGAGTCATTTATTATCTTCCTATTATCATGTAAACAATTCATGGTTTTTTCTGTGTTTCTCTTGGTTTACCCATTTCCATTTCAAGATATCTACTCAATTTTGACCTTTTCATTAAAGAAAAGAAATTTGAAAATTCTCCATTTCATTAAAGGTCCATCTTTTCCATTAGTTTATACTAAGGTTTTGTGTATTTAGTTTTGTTAAATAGGTTATTCTTAGTTGTAATTTGTCTTTTGGAACAGTATATTCCAAACTCTCTCATTTCTTTAGTAGTAATGACCAACTCTTGTATGATCCTGACTATGGATTCTTGGTACTTGAATTGAAGTTTTGTTTTGTTTTGTTTTAACCTGGAAGCTTTGGATTTTGTCTGTGACATTCCTGGGAGTTTTCATTTGGAATTTTCTTCCAGTGGGTGATCATTTAACAATTTCTCTCTTTACTTTTACTTCTGATTTTAAGTAATTGGGCAGTTTTGTTCTTGATTTCTTAGAATATATTACTATGAGTAATTTTTTATGGTTATATAGCGTGCCACAAAGTCATGTTCTGGCATTTCGTATCTATATAGGAGTCTTTGTGATACTGGGACAATTCTGCTTCTCAATATATCAATACTTTTTGAGAGTTCACCATTTCCTAAGTAGGAACAAGACTTCCAGGCCTATTAGAAGTATGAAACATTCCAAATTGTTTTTAGGCTCATTGGACTTTTTGTGACTGAGAATGTTTTAGTCTAACCTTTATTTAAAAAATGAGTTTCATCAGTGAAAATTACATTTTTCTCATCTGCAGTGTTTCTATCTTTGTATTATCTTGCCATTCATAAGTTGTTTTTTTTCTTCATAGCATTGTTCAGCAGCTATTTTTTTTTATTGGTCTTCTTGTTCTTCCAGCTTAAAGAAAAGTGTGGACAACAGCCATATCCATCTGAAGATCTTTTGTTTCTAAGGATTGTTTGTCATTTGTTTCATTTGTGTCCAACTCTTCATAACCCTATCTGGGGTTTTCTTGCCAAAGATAGTGAAGTGCTTTTCTCTTTCCTTCTCCAGCTTGTTTTACAGATGAAGAAACTGAGGCAACAGGGTTAGGGCAACAGGTTTCCTAGGGTCACACAACTAGTAAGTGTCTGGTATCAGATTTGAATTCGGGGAGAAAAGTCTTCTTGACCTCAGGCTTAGCACTCTGTCCATTGCACCACCTTCTAAGGATTCTTTAGACTATTTTGCAACAATGATTTGTCATTTGCTGCTTTGTTTTTAATTGTTGGCTGCACTTAACTTATCAGTGTGATTGACCTTTTTTAATTGTGAGCTTCAAATATCCTTAAAATCCTTGACTCTCCCAAACTAGGAGCTACTGCATTATCTTTAATAACCACTGACATACACTCCTTAGCAGCTACAAATTTTATGTGTTCTTGTTATAATGATTTAAAAAAATAACAAACTAAAAGCACAACAGAAGAGAATAGTGAAATGCACAGAATCCATCACTCATCTGAAAAAAGTATGGAAAATGACCAGTTCAATCCAATTTTATCTCAGTTACTCTAGTGTCAGAAGCACACACCCTTGACCATTTCTTTTATAAAATGAAACCATACCCAAACTCTTGGTTGTCCCAAGTAATTTACCTATCATTGTAAATGTTTAAGCATCACCATTCTTAGAGCCCAAGGAATTTTTTCAGTTTCCCTCAGGGACTATCATGACATACAAAGGTACATGATAGATGTTTCATAAATAGTTGGTGGGTGAACATCCTACTAATATACTATAATCCAAATGTAGAAATGTCTAATATAATTTATTTTTAAAAATTTTTATGTTACTTGGAATAGAATGGTAACATGCACTTCATTATAAAAAACTGTAATAGTCTTGAGAACTCAGAACTTTTAAGTAATTGTGGTAATTTTAAATTCTTATCATACTAAGATTTCAAAACAAAGAGTTCCTACTAAGAGAAACAGGAATCAAAGATTTTCAGCATATAAAAGACCCATAATTTAGAATGCAAATAGTTATAAAACTAATTTGTTATTTTTTGTTTACATTGAGTTCTAAAATTAGATTTAGGTTCTAAGGATTCAAGGACAAACATGAAATAGGTCTATTTCTATAAAGGAACTTATGTTCAATTGAGTAAGACATATGAGTATATACAAAATAAAAGAGAGGTAATTTGTCGGGGGCAGAGGGAGAGATGGTACTTAGCATTAACATCTTGTGGGATCAGGAAAGACCTTATATAGAAGGAAGCATTTTGCCTGAGTTCAGAAGGGAGTGTAAAGACAAAAGTTTATTCAGAGGCATGGGAGAAGTGTTTGTATGAGAAACAGCAAGGAGGTCAGTATACCTGTATTCTAAAGTTCATGTGGAAGGTTGGAAAGGTAGGTTAGAGGTAGATTAAGATGAGTTTTAAATGCCAGGTATATGTCGTGGGTTTTTTATGTCTGAAGTTTAATGTTCAAAAACATCAAAACTTTTTTTAAAAAGAGCCATATAGAGGCCTTTTCATTACCCTATACATGTCATTTATTGTTAATTCAGTAATAAACAGTTATTAAGTGCCTGTTAGTACCTATTATGTACAAAACACTTACTAACTATATTTTTTTACCCTTCAGGCTGTTTCAGGTATCCAGAGAATTTTATCAGCTTTAACAATGGCAGTCTTTCCTACACTCTATTTTTTTAACTTCCTCTATTACACAGAAACAGGATCAATGTTTTTCACTCTTTTTGCCTATTTGATGTGCCTTTATGGTCATCATAAAACTTCAGCTCTCCTTGGATTTTGTGGCTTCATGTTTCGCCAGACAAATATTGTTTGGACTCTGTTCTGTGCAGGAAATATTATTTCACAAAAGTTAACAGAGGCTTGGAAGATTGAACTACAAAAGAAGGAAGATAAACTTCCATCCATCAAAGGACTGCTTTCAGCATGTAAGAAGATACTGTGCTTTCTTTTTGATTATGCCATGTCCTTTAGGAACTTGAGTATGCTTATTGTTTTAACATGGCCCTATGTCCTTTTAATAATTATGTTTATTGCTTTTGTAGTTTTAAATGGCGGAATTGTTGTTGGTGATAAGAGTAACCATGAAGCCTGTCTGAATTTTCCTCAGCTATTCTACTTTTTTGCTTTTACTTTCTTTTTTTCCTTTCCTCACCTGCTTTCCCCTGCAAAAATTAAAACTTTTCTTCACTCAGCGTGGAGACACAGGGGGCAATTTGTTGTGCTTACAATTGTCTCCTTATTTTTAGTCTGGAAATTCACTTATGTTCATAAGTATTTGCTAGCAGACAACAGACACTATACATTCTATGTATGGAAAAGAATCTTCCAGAGACATGATTTTGTAAAATACTTACTAGTTCCATGCTATTTGTTTGCTGGTTGGAGTATTGCTGATTCGTTGAACTCCAAATCCATTTTCTGGAACATGATGTTTTTCATATGCTTATTTATGGTCACAGTTCCTCAAAAACTTCTTGAGTTTCGTTATTTCATATTGCCTTATATCATTTATAGGCTTAACCTTCCTATGCCATCCTTGCCCAAGCTCCTTTGTGAATTGGGTTTTTATATGATTATTAATTTTGTAACATTTTATCTCTTTCTGAACAAGACATTTCAGTGGCCAAATAATGATAGTATTCAAAGGTTTATGTGGTGACCAAATGAATATCTTACTTCATGTAAGCAAATTTATATTTGGAATTTTTCCCCAGTGACGACAGGACTTTGTTGAATAGCAGTCCAGTTGATGTTTATATGTGGTCCAATGCAATTACAAAATCTGATTTGCTCAACACGATGAAATATTGAATTAATCCAAGTGTTTAAAGCCCTTTTATTTATATTCGTGAATCAAGGATGTGCAAAATTTATGGAAAAGAATGTAAAATAAGAAATGTTTATATTTACTTTGACACATCTTAGGAGGAAAAAAAACTTTTCTAACCATTAAAAAGACTTAGAAACTTCTCATCTGTACACTTATGAAGGATGAAGGATTCTGATTATTATTTAGAGTTTAATATATATGGATAGGGGAGACCTTTAACATATTCTCACTTTGAAAGTAAATATCTTGACTAAATTGCACTTGTAATAATGCTTATTAAAAAGGGGATGGAATCATTGAGATGCGTTACCAAAGAAGTATTAGAATAAAAAAAGGTCTCAGAACCAATCTCTGTATAAGATTTTTAAAAGTACAACAGTTTACTTTCTTGAATCATTAAATTGCAGCTCCCCTAGATAAAGAAAGATATAGACAAGATTACTTTTTGAGGTTCTTTTGAGTTGATGATTATGTATTACACTAGGAACTTATAAGTTCAGTTTTAACTAATTTAGTTTCTTGTGGGTTTTTTGGTGCAATGCATAAATCCTTTTGCATTATTCTTTTAAATCATTTTCACATTTTCCAAAATGTTTTCTGGGTATTGTTGCATGAAGAAATGGCTGTATTTTTATAACTTGTTTTATATTCCTATGAGAGAGTCTTTTCTCTTCCCCTTTTAGTTAACAACTGAGTTGGGAAGGTATTCTGCATTTGTTACTGCAAATTTATTTTTTAAATAAACAAACTTGGTTTTTCATTAACTTGAATAATGTAATTATTTTCATAGGATCTATGTCATATTATCAGTTCAAATATAAATAGAGCTTATTTCAATTTCAAGGTTTTCTGTTGTATGGAGGGAAAAAATCTCATTAAAAGAGATCTTAAAAGATTATATTTTCATCACAAATTTACTACATGACAATAATTCTTCAAAAGTTGAATCTTAAAAATATGGAATTTGTGATGAAATTTTTTGTTATCCTCTTATGAATGGAAATTGGATTAAGGAGCTGTCATTCTGATCTGACTTCAAAAGATCATAAAAGAAATTCTTCCTCTTTTACTTAACTGGGTTTGGAAGGTGTTCTGCATTTCTTACTGCAAACTTATATATAATTATTCTTTTATACTGGAATTTAGTGGAAAAAACTAGAATGGATAATTTTTTATTCTGGGGAAAAATTAAAAGAGTTCTGTACTCTGGAGAAGTAATACATAGGGTTTGCTCTAGGACATTAAAGTGGCATGTGTATAGCGAGATGGATTGGGCAAGGGTAGGATGAAACAATAGAGGTGAAAGAAACTATTTTACATGGACAGCTATCTATGGCGGGAATTATAAAACCTCCTTTCCCCAAGGGAAGTTGGGTTAGTTTCTCCTTTAAAAGCATTGAGACCATCCTCTGGATTTGATTGGCTGAGAGAAATAAATGTCTTATAAGGTTCATGTCACTTCTTGACCACTTGAATAAAAACAGTCATATGGGCTTTGTCTTAACTTTAAGGTTTGGTTGGTGGACTATAATGAATAACTCAGGTGGGTGAGCTTATCTCTGCTGAAGAGAATAATAGGTAACCTTTTGTTTAAAAAGCAATAGGGGTTAAGTAACTTGCTCAAGGTTACATGGCCAGTCATTATTTATGTGTGGGTGCTCATTTTCTGAGGCCCGGATCAGTCCCGGGTCATCCTGACTCCGGGGCCAGCACTCTTACTCACTGTGCCACCTGGCCGCCCCAATAGGTAACCTTTATATAGTGCTTACTATGTTCCAGACACTGCTAACTGATTTACAATTATTATCTCATTTGGTCTTCACAACAACCCTGGCAGATAGGTGCTGTTATCCCCATTTTACAGATGGGGAAAGGGGGTTAAGTGACTTTCCCAGGGTCACATAGCTAGCCAATCTGAGATCAGACTTGAACTCAGATCTTCCTGACTCCAGGCCCAGCACACTTAATCAGCACTATTCAGCTTCACTGAATTAATTCAATTCTTGTCCTAGATGCATATCCTCTTGCTGCTATAATTGAGTGTAACTCCTTTTGTTAACTGTTGAGTGACCTACAAGTGTTGCATTTCATTCCAATATCGAACCTAAATAAATAGTACTGACCTGAGTCAGACCTATTTCAGAACACCAGCTTTAGTCATGTTTAGGATGTCACAAAGGATATCCCGTGATACACTTCTGACCTGAATACAGAGATATGGTCAGGCACTCTAGAGACACTCAAGCAGGTCAGGTAAAATAACATCTCAATGCCTTTGGGGAAAATGACCACAATTTATTCTTTACCTTAATTAAGGAAAGGAATGGTTTGCTGAAGTCTTGCCCAGAAGTTGAAGAAAACAGATTAAGACTCTTGGTTCCGAGTTATCCTTAAGCAAGGGAAGAAGTGATTTAGGTTTAGGGATTCTAAGATCAGCACTGTTCCTGACCTCCTCTTAATAGAGCATTTAAAATTAACTTTCTTGTAAGATCTTCTTTTCCTTTGAGCTATGTTTTATCTAGTTGTTTTTGAAGCCAAGAAATACATAGTGTTCCTGCAGAAATGAGACTAGTCAGCCCATATGACAACAAAATGGACTTTGATGGCCATTAATCAGCTGATATCCTGAGAAATGAGGGTTCTAGCAATTCCTTCTCATGGGTTGGGCTAAGAGTCATATGCTTGCAATATGAGAGAGACTTGAGGGACAGAGTGAATAAGATCTTTACACTGGTTCCTGGGTGGTGGGGTCATGGTTCTGAGTGATCTGGTACCAGGAGAGAACAGTCCAGGGACTGGACAGAGACCCTCTCCTTTGCAGTGGGAACCAACAGAAGTTGTGCTACTGAGGCACATCCCATCCCATTTCTATTTTCTAAATTCCCCAAGCCTTAAGGTAACTGCTGTCTCACAGAGCTCCTTATACCCTACTTTTCCTAGGCTCAGGTCGCCCTCACCTGAAAGATCTCCTTTTCCACTAGAAGGCTTGGAAAACTCAGAAAGGGCTTGGGTGACCAAGGAATGGTATTATTGAGAGATGCCTTGCCTTCTATGGACATAGGGGAGGCTGAAACTTTCTTTGTATAATTAGGGTGAATGTGTATTTACTTGGAAAAAAGAAGATCCACTATCTGACGTGGCAATGCTCAGTTGCACAGATGAAGCCTCTTTTGGGGGCTACCCTCTTTCACCAGGGCTAGAAAAAGAGGCGCATCCTTTATCTACGAACTGAGAATTGTCACAAAGTTAACTAGGGGATCTTCTTTTGTGAAAGACTTAACTTTTTGGAAGACAGGCACTTTACCCTTGTAGGGGTATAATGATGGTGTTGAGTAGGGGTGAACCTCCTACCTTGAGATTGGGGAACCATTTGCTAACTCAAGGCAAGACCACCAAGAATAGGTAAGTAGCATGAGTGGCATGAGGAACTCAGTTGGGCGGAGTAGCTGCCTTGTCCCTAGAGGATCGTTTGATCCCATGACCATCTTATCATGGCATCATGCCCCCCCCCACCCCGCCATGTCCAGATTGGAAATGGATCCACTTTCCAACCTCTGCTCATTCTTGTAACATCCTCAACCTGATTATTCAGTTTTAAAGGGAGCATATGTGGGTGACATAAACCTCACAAAAAGATTAATGTGGTGGGATTCAACAGTAGCACAGTTTATACTGGTTCCCACCCTAAAAGAGAGTTCTATTCTTTCCAGGTGCCAAATCACTCAGAAACATGGCACACCACCCAGTAGTCAGTGTGAAGACCTTATTCACTCTCTCCCTCAAGTCTCTCTTATGTGCCAGCCATGTAAGACTCTTAGCCCAATCCTTGAGGAAGAATTGCTAGAACCCTCATCTCTTATCGTCAGATTAATGACCACCATAGTCAATTTGAATGTGCCCCTTGCAGCAGATGGAGCTGCCAGCATATAGGAAAAATGGCATTCCTTGGGAACCAGGTGCTTGGAAGTAGGGACCCATCTAGCCAATGGAAAAGGCTCTATCCCCAGAGCATACAGCCTTTGACAGAATTACAAACTACATATGAAACACATTCAAAGCAGACAAGTGGGGTTTCAAATGTATGATTTCTATTTTTATAAGAGGCCTCCTGAGCCCTATTTAGCTTGTGAGAGGAAACATTTTGCATTTCCTAACTATAGTTAACTCTAGAGGAAGAGTAATGGCATGATCCTGCATCATGTGTTTAGTAGTAATGACTTTTCAAAAGTGATATGGTGACTGGCCACTTCAAGAAGGCAGAAGCTTTTGAAACTTAATGGTCATTGGCCATGACCACTTTTAGGTGCTTACCCAACACTTGATCCAGCCTGATATTTATAGATAGAGATCTCTCAAAAACATGGTCCCCGTGAATCATAAGGACAAAGTGGTTGAGACTGCTAATTAGCCTGGTTTAGGTCTTCCAGGGCTGTACTGGGTTCTATCTGAAATAGGCAGATGTGGGTAACTTGGTAAATTGGGTACGTCAGGATGACCATGTGTGAATGTGGGTTTTCCAAAATGCAGAGTTCAAATAAACCTTTGGTCTTCCTTTGAATGTTCTGCATTCTATCCAGAATCATATGTGGATTTTTTCTATCATTCTCAAATCATTTTCTCTATCATTCTCTATCATCTATCAAATTTGACCAAAAAGGCTAAACTTTGGATTTTCTTGGACTAGATCACCCAATCCTGATATCTCATTTGGACCTATATTTGATCTATGACTTCTGACAGTATGATTTTATCTGACCCAGTTAACATTATCTAATCAGTTTGTGGGATCTCTTTCAGATCTCTCCACCAGACTAAGTAGAAGAGAAATTCAGGTAGCCTTTGGGAGGATAGTAAAGGTATACTGGACTCTCCTATATGAAAGTGCTCCTGACTAGTCAGCCACAGAAATAAATTAGTTCAACCATACCCTACCATTTATTCTAGGCCTGGGCTACTCCAGTACATCAATGAGGTCATGAACAGCTTTGACAATTGGCATATCTACTTTTTCCAGCTCCTTATTATTCCCTATAAGCTGCCAGATGTTAGCCACATTCCTTACTAGCCACACCAGATCATTGTAAAGGGACCAGTTTAGCAAAGTATTCTGACTTCCTTCATCTCCACCCCATGATCACGTTTGCACGTCATGGGACCTAATATTATTTGAGGGTGACTATAGTTACTCAAGCAACTCCCAGGGTTTCCATTTGGCCTGACTGACGATAATTGGCAATAAGATTTCTGTAAGCACCCTTGCAGGTACAGATTCCCAAAAGCTCATGTTGCTACTTCCCTCAGGAGTCCTCTCCAAAGTCTTGTGCAAGTTGAGGTATACCAATGAACCCATTAAGGATCCCTAGTATCACAGTAAGCTGGCAGCCTGTGTCCAGCAGCCCCTTATGCCCAGGCTTGGTTGTGACTGATGATAAGTCCTTACTTCTTTTACTAGTATCGCTATAGACTGGCAATAGATTGCACCTTTAATAATGTCACAAGGTAGGGGCGGCTAGGTGGCACACTGAGTAGAACGCCGGCCCTGGAGTTAGAAGGACCTGAGTTTGCATCTGACCTCAGACACTTAAAGCACACACAAACAAAAACCTAGCCGTGTGACCTTGGGCAAGTTACTTAACCCCAGTTGCCCTCCAAAAAGCAAAAAAAAAAAAAAAATAATGTCACAAGGTTTATACCCCCAAAGTTTTAACATGCTCAAAGCCCCTTATGAGAAAGGGGATCATCACCTACCGCCAAGCTAGCAAGATAATGTGCAATGCCTCTTCCAGACATTGCCAGGGCGTCTGTTTGCACCAACAGTGATAATTGCATGAGTGGCTTAATCTATTTTAATTTCCCTACACTGGATGATCATGGGGCATGACCAGCTATTGTGAGGGGAGGAGAGCAGCATAGATCCAATAATGTAACCTGTCTGAGGCCCTCTCGTTTGAAGAAACTTGCCAGGAAACCAGTTGCAGTATACCTTTATGTAACCGAGTATACAGATTTCCCTCCTTCCTGGTCATTTCTAAGCTATACCACCTGCACTTTGGCTATCATTTTCATCCCTCTCAAATCGAATTATGAAACTGACCCTGGCCCCCTGGACTTTTTTTTTTTTTTTGCTTTTTGGAGGGGCAATTGGGGTTAAGTGACTTGCCCAAGGTCACACGGCTAGTTTTTGTGTTAAGTGTCTGAAGCTAGATTTGAACTCAGGTCCTCCTGACCCCAGGGCCGGTGCTCTATTCATTGTGCCACCTAGCCACCCCTACCCACTGGACTCTTGATAGACAAGTTTTCCACTTAATTCACCAAGAACCATTTCTCTATGTCCCTTCCTGGTCATTTCCAAATCATGCCATACTGCATACTAATGCTGTGCTTTCTGCCTTACTTTATGTTGTCTTGCCTCATTAGAATGTGAGTTCCCTAAGGGTAGAGGCTTTTGTTTTCTTGTTTGCAGAATTTGCCCAGTGCCTAGGAATGGGTGTTGTATTTTGTCAAAAGCTTTTACTGCATTTATTAAAATAATCATAGCGGCTAGGTGGCGCAGTAAGAGTGCCGGCCCCGGAGTTGGGATGACCCAGGATCAGATCTGGCCTCAGAAAATGAGCACCCACACATAAATAATGACTGGCCATTTAACCTTGAGCAAAAGAAAAAAATAATCATATGGTTTCTGATAGTTTTGTCGTTGATATGGTCAATTATGCTGATAGTTTTCCTAGTATTGGAACAGCCCTGCATTCCTGGTATAAATCCTACCTGGTCATAATGTATTATTCTCAAGATAAGTTGCTGTAATGTTTTTCCTTACATTTTATTTAAAATTTTTTCATCTATATTCCTTAGGGAAATTGGTCTCTAATTTTCATTCTCTGTTTTGATTCTTCCTGGTTTAGGTATCAGTATCATATTTATATTATAAAAAAGAATTTGGTTGGACTCCTTTTTCACCTATTTTCCCAGATAGTTTATAGTATTGGAATGAACTGTTCTTTAAATGTTTCATAGAATTCACTTGTAAATACATCTGGCCCTGGAGATTTTTTCCTAGGGAGTTCATTGATGGCTTGTTCAATTTCTTTTTCTGAAATGGGGGTATTTAAGTATTTTATTTCCTCTTCTGTTAATCTGGGCAATCTACATTTTTGTAAATATTCATCTATTTCACTAAAATTGCCAAATTTATTGGCATATAGTTTGGCAAAATTGTTCATATTTATTTTTTTGATTTCCTCTACATCGGTGATGAATTCACTCTTTTCATTTTTGATGGCGGTAATTTGGTTTTCTTCTTTCTTTTCTTAACCAAATTAGCAAAGGATTTATCAATCTTATGGTTTTTTTCCCCTAAAACCAGCTCTTAGTTTTACTTATCAGTTCAGTAGTTTTCTTAATTTCAATTTTATTAACATCTCTTGGTTTTCAATATTTCTAATTTGGTATTTAGTTGGAGATTTTTAATTTGTTCTTTTTCAAGCATTTTTAGTTGCACACCCAATTTATTGATATCTTCTTTGCCTATTTTATTCATGTAAGCATTTAGAGATATAAAATTTCCCCTAAGAACTGCTTTTGATGCATGCCATAAATTTTGGGATCTCGTTATTTTCATTCTCTTGTGTGAAGTTAATGGTTGTTTTTATGATTTGTTGTTTGACCCACTCATTCTTTAAGATCAGATTATTCAGTTTCTAATTAATTTTAGTCTATTTTTCCATGACCTTTTATTGCATATAATTTTTATTGCATCATGATCTGAAAAGGATGCATTTAATATTTTTGCCTTTATGCACTGGATTGTGAGATTTTTATGCCCTAGTACATGGTCACTTTTTGTGTAGATAGCCTGTCCCTGTGAGGAAAAGATACATTCCTTTCTATCCCCATTCAATTTTCTCCAGAGGTCAAACATATCTAACTTTTCTAAAATTCTATTCACAAGTCCTTACCTTCTTTCTTGTTTGTTTTGTGGCTAAATTTATCTACTTTTGGGTAGGGGAGGTTTGAGGTCCCCACTGGTGTAGTTTTGATGTCTATTCCTGTAACTCCCTGATCTTCTCTTTTAAAAATCTGGACACTATACCACTTAGTGCATATGTGTTTAGTAGTATTATTTATTTATTGTCTGTGGTGCCTTTTGGCAGGATATATCCTTATCTCTTTTAATTAGATCTATTTTTGCTTTTGCTTTATCTGAAATCAGGATTGCTGCCCCCATTTTCTTTGCTTCATCTGAAGCTTAATGTATTCGACTCTAGCCTTTTTCCTTCACTTTGTGCGTATCCCTCTGTTTCAAATGTGTTTCTTGAAAACAATATATTATATGATTATGGGTTTTTTTTAAATTCCATTCTGCTATCTGCTTCCATCGTATGGAAGAGTTCATCCCATATACATTCACAGTTATGGTTACTATCCTTGTCACTTGTTTTTCCAATGATATATTTCACATTTTCTTCTATTTTCATTTTCATTCTTTTGATTTTGTTTGACTTACTCTTGATGCCTCATAGAGTCATTAGCTTCCACTTGCCCCATTCCAGTTTTCAATTGATTGTTTTCTTCAGTATGCCTTTGTACTTCTTTTGTCCACCTGGCAATTCTACCTTTTACATAGTTGTTTTTTTCAGTATACTTTTCCCCCTCATTTTGTTGATTGTATTTTTAAAGGAATTGCTCACTTTTTCTTCTTCCTTTCTTATTTGCCATTAAAAATCCTTCTTGAACTCTTCCAATAAGGCTTTTTGGACTTGAGACCACTTAATATTCCCATTGAGGTTTTGAATGTGAGTATTGACAATATTGTTATCTCTTGAATTCTGATGTTCCCTGCTACCAAGACATTTCTCTGTGGCCATTGTTTTTCTTTGTTGCTTTTTGCTCATGTTGTTTGCCTTTTTTCTGACTTTTAAAGTTGATCTCTGCTTCTGGAGCACAGGGGCACTGTCCCAGGCTTCTTGTTCTGGTGACTAGGGGTCTCTGGTTACTTGTTTTGTGTTTTGGGGACTCAGGTGCTGGTTGCTGAAGGCTGGTAACCTCTCTGGTGCTTAACTGGGCCTGTTTTTGGTGGCTGGTCTGTGCCCAGTCTTGGCATTTGCCTACTCTACCACCCTGGGGCTCAGGATCTCCTAGTGGTTTACTGAGGTGGGGCTTGCCACTGGCTACCTGGGATGCCTCCTGTCTTGTTCTGGTGTCCTTCAGCTACTGCAAGAGGGAACTTTCTTTTTCTGGTTGGTTTGCTTTTTTTTTTTTTTTTTTGATGCATGCCTAATCCATTTATCCACTTTTTCTCTATTTTATTAATATAAGTATTAAAGATATACATTTCCCCCTAAATACTCCTTTGGCTGCATCCCATAAAATTTGGCATATTCTCTCATTTTTGTCATTTTATTTAATGAAAGTATAGAATAGATAGTGTCTATGATTTCTTCATTTGACCCACTCATTCTTTAGGATTAGATTATTTAGTTTCCAATGAATTTTTAAAATATCTTTCCACAAACCTTTTTGGAATATATTTTTCTTGCCTTGTAATCTGAAAAAAATATGCATTTAAGATTTTTGCTTTCCTACATTTGGGTTGGGAGATTTTTATGCCTCAACACATGGCCAGTTTTTGTGTAGGTGCCATGTACCATTGATAAAAGAGGCATTTTCCTTTTTATTCCCATTCAGTATTCTCCAGAGATTTATCATATCCAACTTTTCTAAAAGTCTGTTCAACTCCTTAACTTCTCTCTTGTATATTTTTTATATATTTTTTCATCTTATTCTGAGAAGGGAAAAGTGATGCTCCCCTACTAGTATACTTTTACTATCTGTTTCCTAACATAACTCACTTAATTTCTCCTTAAAGAATTTGGATGCTATACTATTTGGTGCATATATGTTTAGCACTGATATTACTTCATAGTTATTAGGATGTAGTTTCCCTGCTTATCTTTTTAAATTAGATCTGTTTTAGCTTTTACTTTGAGATCATGATTGCTACCATTGCTTTTTTTTTGTATTTTATCTGAAAATATATTCTGCTCTAGACTCTTGCCTGTACTTTGTGTGTGTCTCTCTGTTTGAAGTATTTGTCTTTTAAACAATATATTGTAGGATTATGGCTTGTAATCTACTTCCACTTTATGGATGACTTCATCACTTTCACATCCACAGTTATGATTACTAACTATATTTACTTCCATCATATTTTTCTCATTTACCTTCTCACTCTTTTCTTTCACTCAGTCCCTCCTCCCAAGCAATTTACTTCTGACCACCACCTCCCCAGATTAGCTTTCTTCATCAGCCCTAATCTTGTCATCCTCCTCCATTTCTACTTCCCTGGAGGGTAAAGTAGCCAAGTGAGTATGTTATTCCTTCTTTCAGTCAATTCTCACAAACATAAAGTTCAAGTGTTGCCCACCACTCCCCACCCCTGCCATCTTCCCCTCCACTGTAAAAGCTTTCTTACACCTCTTTTATGTGAAATAATTTATCCCATTCTACCTCCTTCTTTCCCCTTCTGGTGCATCCCTCTTTCTTACCCCTTAATTATTTTTTTGATATCACCTCCATCATAATCAATTCACGCCCATGCCCTCACTCTATTAATATTTCTTCTAACTGCTCTAATAGTGATAAAGATCTTAGGAGTTCCAAATATCATCTTCACATGTAGAAATGTAAACAATTTAACCTTATTGAATCCCTTGCAATTTTTCTTTCCTGTTTACCTTTTTTATGATTCTCTTGAGTCTTGCATTTGAAAATCAAATTTCTGCTCACCTCTGGTCTTTTTATCAGGAGTGCATGAAAGTCCTCTATTTCATTAAATGTCTGTTTTTCCCCCTGAAGGACTATACTCAGTTTTGCTAGGTAGGTTATTCTTGGTTGCAATGCTAGCTCTTTTGCCCTCCAGATATCATATTCTTAGCCTTCTGATCCTTTACAAGCTGCTAAATCCTGTGTTATCCTGACTGTGGCTCCAAGATAATTGAATAGTTTTTTTTCCTGATTGTTTGCAGTATTTTCTCCTTGATATGGGAGGTCTGGAATTTGGCTATAATTTTCCTGAGAATTTTCATTTTGGGATCTTTTTCAGGATCTAATCAATGGATTCTTTCCACTTCTATTTTAATCTCTGGTCCTAGGATATCATGACAGTTTTCTTTAGTAATTTATTGAAATATGATGCCTAGGCTCATTTTTTGATCATGGCTTTCAGATACTTCAGTAACTCTTAAATTATCTCTTATTGATCTGTTTTCCAGGTCAGTTATTTTTCCAGTGAGATAGTTTTGATTTTGTTTTGTTGTTTCTTGATGTCTCATGAGTAATTTGCTTCAACTTATCCAATTCTAAGATTTAAGGAATTATTTTCTTCAGTGAGCTTTTGTACCTCCTTTTCCATTTAGCCAATTCTACTTTTTAAGGACCTTTTTTTTTTTTTGGCAAATTTTTTAAAATATATTTTTCCATTTTTTTGTGCTTCCTTTAACAAGTTGTTGCCTCTTTTCATGATTCTTTTTTTTTTTTTGCTTTTTTTTGGAGGGCAATTGGGGTTAAATGACTTGCCCTGAGTTCAGTACAACAGCTCTGTAGACCTTCAGTTTGGTAGTCAGTCTAATACCTTGTCTCTCCCACACTTTCCTTTAGAGTCTCCCAAACACTGAGCTGGTTCTGGTAATGTCAACCTCATTATCAATGTGTGCATCTCTGGATAGTGTACTGTCAAGGTAAGTGAACTTATCCACAGTATTCAAAAACCTCCATTTGCTATAATTGATGGTTTTACATATGGATGGTATGGTGCTGACTGGTGGAACACCTGTGTTTTCTTGGTGTTAATTTTTAAGCCAAAACTGGCACAAATAGCAAAGAATTGATTGAAGCCCCTCAGCTTTCAAGGCTGCATTGAGTGTACGATTATCTGCAAATAAAAAATCATGCACCAACTCTCCCTCTATTTTAGTCTTAGCTTGTAACCTTTTCAAGTTAAATAATTTACCATCAGTGCAGTAGCTGACCTTGTTGCTGTGTTTATCCTTATTGAAGGTGTTTGACACCATTGCTGAAAACATTATGCTAAAAGTAAGCACACAGCCTAATTTCATTCCACTCGGCACTGGGAAAGTGCAAGAGCATTGTCTATTATCCAGAACCCAGGCAAGCATGCTGTCATAAATTGACATACAATCCTGATGAACTTCTTCAGACAACCCAGTTTTTTCTTTTTAATTTTATTTTTACCAATTTTAAATGTTTTTCTTCCCCCCCCCACCAAAAATTATTTATTTATTTTTGTTCTCAACATTCATTTTTATAAGATTTTGAGTTCTAAATTTTTCCCCCTCTCCAAGATAGCATGCAATCTAATATAGGCTATACATGTATAATCATATTAAACATATTTCCACATTGGTCATGTTGTGAAAGAAGAATCAGAACCAAATGGAAAAAACCATGAGAAAGAAAAAACAGCAAAAAATGAGAGAGAAAATAATATACTTCAGTTGGCATTCAGACTTCATAGTAGATGTAGTTTGGTAACTTGATGAATATACTTCCAAATTATAAAGCAAAGTCATAATATACTACCTAAAAACTTTCTTAGGAGTGGCTAGGTGGCGCAGTGAGTAGAGTGCTGGCCCTGGAGTCAGAAGGACCTGAGTTCGGATCCGGCCTTAGACACTTAATGCACACACAAACAAAAACCTAGCCGTGTGACCTTGGGCAAGTTACTTAACCCCAATTGCCCTCCAAAAAGCAAAAAGAAAACAAAAGAACTTTCTTAGTTTCCAATTTTTGGCTACCACAAAAAGAGCTACTATATTTTTGTACATATAAATTTGGTGTTCCTTCAGTTTCTTTGGGAACTAGGCCTTGTAGCAGGATACCCAAGGCATAGTTTCAAATCATTTTTCCAGAATGGTTAGACCAATTCACAGCTCCACTAATCATAGCACTAATTTACCTGTTTTCCCCATAGACTGTCCAGTATTTGTATTTTCCTCTTTTGGTGTCTTTTTTTTTTTAAACAAATGCTTTATTAACTTCTGTTTTACATCATTCATTTCCGCCAGATTTTGAGTTACAATCATTTTCCCCCCATTATTCCCCTACCCAACCTCCCAGAATAGCAGTCCCACAAGATATCGCTTCCTCCAGTCTGCTCTCTCCCATACCTTCTCCCATACCCCCTTCGACTTTTCCATTGGAGGAAGATGAATCTTGTGTCCCAATGCCTGTACATCTTATCTCCCTATTACAAGCAAAAGAGTATTAATAATAGTATTTATATATATTTGAAACATTTAATGTTAAGACCTCGAATTTCAGATCCATTTCCTTCCTCCCTTGTCACCATTCCCTCTGGGGAGATAAGTAATTCAGTATATGTTGTACATGTCTAGCTATGCAAAACATTATCATAGTAGATATATTGTACAAGGCTGCTTATAATTCCCTCCCACTCATCCCACCCCCCACCTGGTCCATTCCCTACATGATCCTGTCCCTCTTCTATAGTGGGTACTTCCAACCTCCCCTCCCCCCAAGGATGCCCCCCCCCCATCAATCATCCCTCCTCTCATCCCCCTTCCCCCTATTCTGCTGCAGGTTGAGATATCCCATTTAGTATGTATGTCATTCTCTCCCTGAACCAAATTCAATGAGAATGTGGATTTGCCTTTTTTTCCCCTTCCTATTCTCCCCCTCCCTTGCAACCACTTCCCCTTGCTTCTTCTACATGAGATAGTTTACCCTACCCTGTCTTTCCCCATCTCCTCTTGCCATTTTCCTCTCTCACCTCATAATTTCATCCCTTGAGTATTCTCCCTTCCCAACAAATTCAACCTATGCCATCTATCCATATACACACACATTCACATATGTATTCATATGACCACACACCCTTCTTCCATTATTTTCATAGTGAGAAAGATATCAGTCACAATTATTGCTTTTCCATATAGGAATGTAAATAGTTCAACTCTGATAAGTTCCTTTTGATTTCTTTTCCCTGATTACCTTCTCAGGCATCTTTTGCTTCTTGTGTCTGAATGTTAAATTTTCTATTCAATTCTGGTTTTTTCCTCAAGAATGCTTGAAAGTCCTCTATTCCACTGAATGACCATATTTTCCCTGAAACAAAATACTCAGTTTTGCTGGGTAGGTGACCCTTGGGTTCATTCCCAGTTCTTTTGCCCTCTGGAATATCATATTCCATGCCCTTCAATCCCTCAGTGTAGAAGCTGCCAGGTCCTGGGCTATTCTGATTGTGTTTCCACAATATTGAAATTGTTTCTCCCTGGCTGCTTGGAGTATTTTCTCCTTGATCTGGGGATTCTGGAACCTGGCTATAATATTCCTGGGAGTTTTCTCTTTGGGATCTTTTTCAGGAGGTGATCGGTGGATTCTTTCAACCTCTATTTTGCCCTCTGGATCTAAAACATCAGGGCAGTTTTTCTTGAGAATTTCTTGAAGGGTGGTTTCTAGGTTCTTTCTTTGATCATGGCTTTCAGGTAGTCCAATAATTTTTAAATTGTCTCTCCGGGATCTATTTTCCAGGTCAGTGGTTTTTCCCATGAGATATTTCACATTGCCTTCTATTCTTTCATTTGTTTGGATCTGCTTAACAGCATCTTGATTTCTCATAAAGTCATTAGCTTCCATTTGCTCCAGTCTAACTCTGAAGGAATGAATCTCCTCAGTGAACTTTGAGATTCTTTTTCCATCTGGCAAATTCGACTTTTTAAGGCATTCTTCTCCTCATTGCCCTTTGGGCCTCCTTTGCCATTTGAGTTAGTCTATTTTTTAAGGTGTTGTTTTCCTCAGTCAGGCTGTTGACCCTCATTTCATACTTTTCCTGCATCCTTCTATTTCTCTTTCCAATTTTTCCTCCACTTCTCTTATTTGATTTTTAAAGTCCTTCTTAAGGTCCTCTATGGCCTGCAACCCGCTCATATTTTCCCCTGGGGCTTTTGAAGCAGGACTTCTGACCTCACAGTCCTTTTCCCGCTCTATGCCCCCAAAATAGGAGTCTAGGGTTGCATTTTTCTGTTTCCTTTGCCTTGGCATGTTGCCACTTAATTGCTTCACTTTTGGGCTTGTTGCCACACTATGACTTTGAGGCCAGATAGAGGAATTTTCATCCCAAACGTGTGGGGGGCAACTTCCGTTTCTGGCAAGCTGTAAACCCACCCACGACTTCCACCCTAGATCACAATCCAGATCCAGGGAGGTTAAAGCAAGAGCGATTACCCCCCAAGACTGATCGCTGGATCTCCCTACAATTAATTGCAGGCTGGGAGCTGGAGCTGCCTCTGAAAACTACAAAATGGCGTGTCTCCTCAGTGGCTTCTAGCCCCCAGGGGAGGGAGCTGACCCATTCCCCCAAATACAGGTCCCAAAGTCCATAGGACACTAACCTCTTACTTTGTCCCAGGCATGTCCATGTTGATAATTCTGGAGTCGTCACAGCTGCTGGTGTTCTGGGGTTCCTCCAGCCAGCTGCTGGCCCTGCCACCCTGGGGCTAGAACCTCGGCTCATGCGGACCTGGGCTCCGCTCGGCTCTGCTTCCTGCGCTCTGCGCATTGCGGGCTGCCGGCTCCCAGAGCACTGCGCTGGTCCTTCCTGCAGGGCTGCTGGGCTGTCTTCAGCGGGAGGTTTGCTTCTCTGTGTCGTTCTGTGGGTGCTGGGGCTCCAGAAGTTGTTCACAGTCCCCTTTTACATAGTTTGGGGGGAATCTGGGGGCAGAGTGGCTTGGATGAGCTGTTTCTACTCCGCCATCTTGGCTCCCCCTCTTTTGGTGTCTTTACTAATTTAATAGATGTGAGGTAGAACCTTGAAGTTGCTTGAATTTGCATTTTTCTATTTAGATGATTTTTTCATGATTGTTGATAGCTTAGTTTTCTTCCTTTGAACATTTATCTATTAAAGAATGGCTGTTAAACTTGAATTAGTCCCTTATATATTTTGGAATAATACCTTTATTAGAGAAACTTGTTGAAAAGTTTTTTCCCCAGTTACATGTTGCATTTCTAATTTTTTTATGTGAAACTTAAAATTTCACATAATTGAAATTGTCCATCTTTCCTTGTATGAGGTAGACTGGGAGATTTTGTTTGATATTACTTTTTTATTAGGCATCTCTTTCCCATTCATAGATCTGAAAGGTAATTCCTTCCTTGTTCCTTTAATGTTTATTGTAATGTTTGCATTTCTAAATCATATGTCCATTTGAAGCTACTTGTTGGGTTGAATTTAGTTGTAAGGGATCATAGATACATCTTGAACAATTGATGCTACCTTTCAGAAAACTGAAAATGAGAAATATTTTTGAAGATTTTGGATATAAAGCAGTAAAAAAAATGTCTTTACTATTTCTGTGTTGTGTGTGTGTGTGTGTGTGTGTGTGTGTGTGTGTGTTTGTGTGGTGGCAGGGAGTCATACCAGATTTAAGTAGGCATCTTAGTTCTTATGCCTTTTGGGGTATAAATGTAGAGGGAGAATAATGAGAATATGGAAAGTAAGTGTTAAAAGTACCTAATATTAGTCAATATGCTTATATTCACACTCTCCAGCTATATTGAGATTATTCTGCTACTACTCCAGATTTTTGGAGCTGATATCCATTCCCCCTGCCATCAGTCTAGTTCAGACTCTTATTCTCTCTGCTCTGTATTATATGTAGTCTTTTATCTTTTTCAGCCAGTTTCTTTTCTCTCTTTTCCCACCCAGGGGGATTTTGTGTACCAAAGCAAGAGAAGTTCTCAGATCCATACTGGGATATGTCCAGACCCTTATCATGGCACTGCAATGGGGATAGATACCAATTGGCAGATCTGTCACCAAATAACTAGCTTTTCTCTCTAAACTATCCAGCATATCACCACTATATTCATGGTATAGTGGGGGAATTAGACAGTCTGTGTTTTGAAGTCTGCTTATGACCTGAATGACATTGGGCAGAGTATGTCCTCTCTGGATCTCCATTTACTCATTTTTAAAATGAGGGGTTTAGGTATAGATGGCCTCTGAGGCACCTTTTTTCTGAAAGCACAGCTCTTTCATATATACTCTCTCTGCCAAACTAAGAGCATATTTTTTGGGCTGACCTTCAAGGCCTGATGCCAACCTACCTTTCTTGACTTACTCACCATTCTTCCCCTACTTATGTCACACCATCAGGCAGAATTAAATTATTTAACATTCCCACAAATTACTTTGTCCTTTCCTGCCTCTGTACCTTGTGAGTTCTCTAATCCTCAGGGAATAACCTCTCATCTCTACCTATGGAGCTCTTTCAGTATTTTCTACTTCTCCTCCTCCCCCTTCTCCCTAAATTGGGCAACATGCCTGCTGTGTTTTCCTTAGCCACTATGGTGAGCTACATATTGGCATGAATTTACTGGATATACTGGATCAGCTTCAGCACTACTGCAGCGCATAACTTCTGAACACAAAAGATTCAATCGTCTCAGCCTCCTTTAGTAGTAGGAATTAAAATTGTGCTTTACCATGCCTAACCACAATTGCAGTCTTGTCATGAAGCTTTTATTATTAGTATGGTGAAGAGTAATATCCCCTGATTTTGAATTGTATAGTAATTTATTCATGCTTATGATATTTATCATACACTATCTGCTTCTTTGGTACTACAAGACTTGTTTTATTGGCTTCAACACTTTAGCAGCCCAATTTAATCATTTTCTGATTTCAAAAAGTTTATCACCTGCTGTTCAGCTTTATCCTGATGAACCTTTTTTGACCTTGGCTGTACAAGTCTCTGAACTGTACTTAACACCTTTCCATTTTTTCAGGATCTAATAGAACTTTCACTCTGTTATATATTCTAGTGTTTCCTACATACCATGATGTGGTATCAAAGTAGGACTTTAGTGGAGGATGCCATGCTGTCTTCTGATGTTTCTCCTCATGTCTGCTAGACTTTAAGTTCCCTGAGGGCAGGAATTATTTCTTATCTGTTTTATTGGCTGATCAATAAATAATTGATGAATAAATGAACCGTGAAAGATTAGTTTGTGCTTATTCATTGTTACATTATTCAAAAACCTGTGCTCTCCTGAAGATCTGCATTAGTTCCTCTTACTCCCCTGGTTTATTACCGTCACAAAGGAATCCTGGAAAAATGTATTAGCTCTACACACATATTATATTGAGTCTTCATTTATAAGCACAGTTATTACAGAAGAAGATGTGATTAAAAGGAAAAAATGAAATGGACCAATGAGTAAGCAATAATTAGACCCAAATATGGAATATAAAGACCTTCTGTGGAGATATCCTCTCTTCCTGTTCTTCCCTCCAGGACTGTTTCATTCATTGTTTAATATGTAGCTGCTGATTAATTATCTGGGTCTACTGCTTGCTCTTACTCTCCCCAAATTCCTGCTTTTTCTCATGTCCCCCAACTCCATAGCAAGGTTAACCATTCCAATAGTTTCCCTGGCAAAGAAAGGGTGAGCCTCTATATTTCTTTCAGGACCATGCAAATTGAAATGAAATGTCACAATCATCTTTTCTCTGTTCATTCAATTAATGTGCATTTATTAAGTGCCTACTCTGCACCAGGCACCGGTCTAAGGAGTAAAAAATGAAAATCTCTTCCCTCAAGTAGTTTATGTCCTATTAGAGATTCTCTCTCTCTCTCTCTCTCTCTCTCTCTCTCTCTCTCTCTCTCTCTCTCTCTCCCTCTCTTCTTTCTCTTTGTGATACATATATGTGTGTATAAATACACACATATATGTATAACACATGCACAAAATAAATACAGGCTAAATTTGGGGGTATGTAGGGCACTAGCAGCTATAGGGATTGGGAAATACTTCATGAATAAGGTTTTGCGTGAGCAGAGTTTTTATGGAAACAGGGAACAAGGATTCCTTAGAGGAAGAAGGGAGGAGAAAATTCATTGCAGCCATGGGAGACAGTCAGTGGAAATCCATGAACATGGGAGAAGGAACAGAAAGGCCATTTAAGCTGAATTGCAGAATATAGGAAGCAAAATAATGTCTGGGGAGTGGTATGAATTGGGGTTAGGTTGTGGAGGAATTTAAATGATGAACAGAGGAGATTCTATTTCATTCTTAAGGCAATAGAGAACCATTGGAGTTTATTGAGTATGGAGTGATATGGACAGCCCCTCCCCACCCTCACCCCCCTTTCTCAGACACACTCTAGGAAAATCACTGTGCCAGCTGTAAGGAAAATAAATTGGAATGGCAAAACATTTAAGGCAGGGACACCAATTCGGAAGCAATTACTAGGTTGAGCTAAGATGGCAGAGTAGCAGGAAGCAGAGCAACTGAACTCTCACCCACAACACTTCCATACATCTCTAGAAAGTACCCCAGATTGAATCATGATATGGAAATCCAGAAATCTATTAGAGATTTTTGTGTAGCCCAAGTCAACTAGGGGGACAGAGAGGTCTTCTGATACTGGAGCACTCCAGCACCTAGGGAGAGTTTGTGTACCAAAGCAAGAGAAGTTCTCAGATCCCTATTGGGATAATGTCCAGACCCGTATCATGACACTACAATGGGGATAGATACCAACTGGCAGATTTGTCACCAACTACCTATCTCTGGGTCACAGATCTAGAGCAGACTGAGAAGGGGGCCTGTGGACAAGGGCAACATTCCTGGGTGGGAAGGCCTTGGATGGTGTATCTGCACCAACAAAGGAAATCGATTGTAGCTCAGACTTCAGGAGCAGAGTGAGATCTAAGTTCTAACATCTAGCCTGGCCTACAGAGGAATAACCAGAGCAGGAATCCCAGAACAAAGGGGAACCTGGAGTTCTGTCAAGCAGAACCATCAGAACCTCCTAGGTGACTGACAGAAGCTGAATTCAGTAGCCTCCTGCTGTTGTTCATACTGAAACCTAGGCCAGTAACTTACAGAGCTCAGGCAAATGGGAGAGTAATAAAATGTTTCTTTGGATTAGAACATTTGGGGAACACTGAAAGCTTGTAGGTCCCCAATCTATCTCTAAGATCTTGGAACATAAAACACTTAGTATCCTGTCAAAGAAAGTAGCAATAGGATCAGTCTATACCTTCTCTCCAGAGATGTGGCAGAATACAGCCCTAACATCAAATACAAAGTCAGGAAAAAGACTTGAAGAATGATTGAACAAGAAAGGAACCCCACCATAATAAGCAGTTATAGTTGCAAATGCAGAAGAGAATGGGTCCAAATATCTACAGGCAAAGCCTCAGAGGAGGGTACAAACTTAACTTAGAATTCCTGGAGGCACTGAAGCAAGAAGGCTTTTTTTCCCCTTAAAGAGTGAAAATGTGTTTAAAAAGGAAAGCACTTGAGCAAAAAAATGGAAAAGAAATAAAATCTGCAGAAGAATTAGAAAAGGGAATTAACAGCTTGGCACAAGAGGAACAAAACCTTTCCTAAGCAACACACTCCCTATGTTTTCTCTTTCCTTTTTATGTTGTTTTTTTTTTTTTTGCTTCTCTTGAGTCTTGATTTTGAAAATTAAATTTTTTTGTTTAGCTCTGTTCTTCTCCTTATGAAAACTTGAAATTCTTCTATTTCATTGAATTTTTTCCCTTGAAGTATTATATTCAATTTTGCCAGGTTGGTGATTCTTTGTTGTAGTCTTAGTTTCTTTGCCTTCCAGAATATCGTGTTCTAAAACCTCCAATCCTTTATAGATGTAGCTGCTAAGTCTTTTGTAATCCTGACTGTGGATCTCTAATATTTGAATTACTTCTTTCTAGCTGCTTGCAGTATTTTTTTTTTCTTGACTTGATAGTTCTGAAATTTGGCTGTAATATTACTTGGAGTTTTCATTTTGGGATCTCTTTCCAGAAGCCATTGGTGGATTCTTTTCACATCTGTTTTGCCCTCTGGTTCCAGGATATCAGGGCAGTTTACTTTGATAATTTCTTTGAGTGTGATGTCCAGGTCCTCCTTTTGATAATGGCTTTCAGATTATTTAGTGATTCTTACATTAACTCTCCTGGGTCTATTTTCCAGGTCAGTTGTTTTTCCATTGAAGTATTTTATATTTTCTATTTTTTTTTCATTTTTTAAAACTTTATTTGATTAATTTTTGATGTCTTATAGAGTTGTTAGCTTCCACTTGCCCAATCCTAATTTTTAAGGGATTATTTTCCTTAGCTTTTGTAACTCCTTTGGAGTAACAATGGAAATTTGTCCAATTCTATTTTTTAAGGAATTGTTTTCTTTTTCCTAGCTGTTGACTCTTTTTTCATAGTTTTCTGAAACCCTTGGCAGTTCCAATGCTGGTGTCTGCCCATTATCCTGGCCATGCCAAGGCATTTGGTGGTCCTGATATCAGTATTTGCCTGCTTCACCTCAGGACCTCCTGCTAGTTAGCTGAGGCAGGCTTGCTGTTAACTTGCCATGATGCTTCCTATCCTGGACTGTACTCCCCTTTGACCTGAGTGAGACAGATCTTTCCTGCTGACCTTCCAAGTTTCTTGGGCAAGAAGATTTTTCCCCCATCTTTTTGCTGGTTCTGCTCTCCTGAGATTCGTTTTGGGGCACTGTTTTATTGATGTTTGGAAGTGAATATGGGAGAGTTAAGGTGATCTCCTGCTTACTCCACCAGCTTGTGACTCTCAGAAGTCCTCTATCTACCATGTTTTAAGAAGAAAGAAATTTATTAGATTTTTCAGGTTTTGGCAAACTTACATTTCCCACTTGGGGTATCTGAAACGTGGAGTGGAATAATAGACAAACCGAGACCACTGAGGCAAGAAAAAGAAAAAATTTATTACGAGTTCGAACCCGGGTCCCACCATACATTTTAGATGGAGGACCCCGAGTGTCTCCTCGAGTGCTCTTTTATACATTTAAGAGCTCACTGATTGGCTCAGTAAGTCCAGCTAAGTCTTAGAAACAAGGAGTTGGCGGGAAATGATTGGCTGGCAGGTTAGTTGAATCTTGGAGATAGAGGCTTAATGCCAACTTCATGGGCTATAGGGGAGGGGTGAGAGCAAACAGATGTCAGGTGTGGGGGGGGGCAGTTGAGGCAGTTGACTCAGTTGACTCAGTTCCCGAATCTTATAGGTCAACATGACATTGTGGTTAGGGTTGGGAAAGCATGCATTCTTTGCAAAAACAAGTTATCAAGAAAAAACAAGGTTATTCTATAATCTCCTGAGGTTTGGCACCATTTCATATTTGACTCCATTTCATTCCCCACTTCTTTTTATCAGAGGGAATCAAATCCTAGATTCAAACGTAATGTTCCTCAGGGATCTTCTGATAACAGGTTCGGAGGAACAAGCATCAGTGCGGGACTTGAGGAGTGTAAAAAGAGATCTGAGAAGGAATGGGCCAAAAACAAGGGCCAGAAACAATAAAATCAAGGGACCAGCGAGAGCGGTCAGTAGAGTAGTCAACCAAGGGGATGAAGAAAAAAGAGACTGATACCAATTGTTCTGGGCTTGGCGGGCTTCCTCTCCGTCCGTCAAACGTTTTCGAAATTGGCTTAGGCCATCCCTAACTACCCCAGAGCGATTGGCATAGAAACAGCAGGCTTCACTCTGGTGTAATGTTGTCATGTGGGAATAGAGTCCACTTTGACAGCAGTAGGTGTAGTGGGGATCGTGACGTGTGGTCCCTTCCACCTCTGCTCCAGACCATGAATTTCTTTTTACCAGGACAGAATCCCCAGGTTGAAACAGGTAAGCTGAGGCATAACTCCGGATCGGGATCAGGATCAGGAGAGCTGAGGGAAGGAGTTTTTTTCTGAATCGCCTGCAGACCCTGAAGGAACTTGATAAAGGGAAGAGTTAGTGATTTCAGCTTTTAGGTCTTCCTAGATTAGAGGAAGAATAGGTGGTAATCTTCCATATGTTAGGGAATGGTCTGGACTTTCTCAGCCTTGAGTTCTGAGCTCTGAGAAAATTTCAGATGCCGGCTGCTCAAGGAAGTCAAAGCTGAGAATCCAAGGACCTAATCATCTCCCCCTTAAAACAGTTGGGACCCAAAATCATTTGGGTAGATCTATGTTTCATAGGAAGCTGGGTACACAGATTATATATACAGTATACAGTATACAGTGAATACAGATTCACTTAGGAAGAAAGATAATTCAGAAATTGAATCCTTAACATACATTCAGTTACAAATGTTAACTTTTGCTTAGAGCATGAAACAACTACAAATTCGGATCAAAAGAGCCAGATCTCTTCTGTTTTCCCAACTCATTACATTAGTTTAGCAATAAATTTATCTTGCAAATGAAAGTTTTAATAGGCCTCTTAAAATGACACTAGAGATTTGAAAATTTCTTTTAAAAGTATTTTCCCTTCTCTTAACAATTTCAAGATTTATAATTGATCACTAAACTTTTATGAAGAAAGTTAGTTGAAAACTTTCAAAATGACCTTAAGCAATTTGCATACTTTCTGCACATGTTCCAATTCCAAATGAAAAATAATATTAGATTTTCCAGTAAGCTTACACGAAAGAACTCATATCTGTTACTGACTACGTGCTCTGATCATGGAAACTTGCTATAGAAGGAAAAAAAACAGGGACATGTGACATTCCAAATATGACAGGATAAAACATCCTTGACTCTGTTTAAATTCAGGTAAAGTCACAGATATCCAACCATGCAGTATCTGTTCCATCTTATAGCTAGACTCAGGAATAGGTGGGAAACATTCCTTTTCAAAGGAATCCCATCGGTAAACTGAGCCAGGAGGGATCCCATCCCGGACAGAGGCTAAGATTGTCCCTTCGGCCTTTACCAAATGTAGACTTCCACCTATCAGAAATACAGGATCACATTCCCTCTGAGTAGCTTGTGGCATTTTCTCCGAGATACTGATTTAATGCAGACAACTATACCCAAATTCAAACTCAAAATAAAATTTAGTTATGGTCCCAAGTGCCTTTTACCTCACACAACAAGCTTCACTGATCACAGCTTAGAGCTAGTTAATTATTTTTATTTTCATGGAGCTGCACCAAGCAATGATGATTTATCAGGTCTCACAAATGTAAAGAATTCCATTTACCATCTTTCCTTCTGAAATCTAAAAGCCAATTGATAGAAATCCTTCTAATCTTTGCAACTTCTTAGCAAATTAGATTCATTTAAAACTACACTTAAACAAGTTCCTTTCCCAGGCTGAATGACCTTGCCTATTAGAGATAGTTTCTAGGGGATTTGGCAGTTTTACAACATAAGGAAAATTTATATGAATTCTAAGGAGGAGAGACTGGGAGAAGGGCTAATAATGATGCCCCCCGCTTAGCCAATTCTCATACAAGCAGGAGGACTGTTCTGAATGGGCAGAACTAGTCTGAACAAAATTTTCATCCAATCGCCTCCTTTCTACATACAGTAATCAATTACAATTTTAGGTTTTAACATTGAAACAGTAGCCAAAATAACTTAATTAACAATCTTACAAGTTCTAAACAGTCTTAACTGAAACTTCCTTTTAAACAAAGACAGACTTGGAAGCTTATGATTTCCCAAATTACAATACTCTGAGACTTTAAAAAAAGCTGCTTCTTATACAGCATAGATAATACAACTTTTTACCAGTAACAATGTCATAAACAATTATCATGTTCTTAAATTTGAACCTTGAAATAAAAACAAAGAATTACCAATCTGGTGACCTTAAAAATCAAGTTTTTGAAGTTACACAGAACTAAAATTTTCTTCTTGCCACACACCTGATCAACTTATCACTAAAAATTAATTACATTCTGGAATCTCACATAGATGGTGAATGTGGTGATCCATAAACCTTCAAATTATCATAAATACATCCTTAGATGAAGCAAGCTTGAAAACCATATCTCTATATTTTTTTCTTTTTTCCCCAAGTTTCTCATTTGCTTTATAAGAATTCTACAAAATGCCTTTCCAATTCCCTGTATACATTCACTTCATCATTAGTAATGTGGAAACTATAACTTTGTCACTGCATATTTCTAGAATAGCCAAAAAGTTAAATGAACAACCAGCTATCACAATAAATATCAGCAGCATTATTACTACCTATTTGTAAAAAATCCAATTCACATAAAATAAACAGAAGACAAAATTAGCAAAACTGATAAAATACCATAGCTGTTTTACAAAACTTTTCTCCATCTTTTAGTTTCAACAAAATTCAGAATGAAAATTGCTTTATCTAACATTTCTGGCTCACAATGGTCACTCAAACTTTTACAGTATAAGAGGATTTTACAATTTAGAGATACCATAATAACACAAGGACATTATGACATTAATTGCATTTCCAATTCATCACATACAAAAATTACTGATAGAAAAATCGGGCTTACCAAGTACAGAGGCTGGGGTGTTGCAGCTCCCCCCTTTTTTTTTTCCAAGTCGGGGAGCTTAACTCAAATTCCCTATATTCTTTAGCACACTCTATTTCTCTTCTAGAATTTAACTTTTACTCCAGTAAGCTTTAATTTATGTGTCCACTCCTTACAAAACCTTCTTTGAAAGTGATATCTTTGACCTCTCCAGCAAGTGATATTGGGGGGGCGCCTTCCCCCTTTCTCACTACTAGAGAACCCAAAAGAAAATTCCCTTTTTCTTATCAAATCTTAGAAAATATTCCAGTTTGCCTAAATGCCAAATAGTAAAATGAATTCTGACTTATCTTTAGCATCAAATTAGGAGTGACACTTTTTTACTTCTCACATGAATTCAATTGACTTACAGTTTTATTCCTCTTTTAGGTGAGGCAGGAAATAGTTAAATTTTCATCTGCCTGCCTCTTTGATTTGAGGGGAGAAGATTCCCTCATTATTTCTCATCGCCTTCTCCTCACTCCACTTGGCCAGAGTGGAATGAAGAGGAGGAGATTTTCAAACTTTTAAAGATCCTACCCATGCTTCTTCCTCTGCTACATGCTTAAACTTTCTTGCTCTATAAAACCAAGACAATATTTACCTCTCTTTTCTCTTCTTCTCCAGCCTGCATTCAGCATCAGTGAAGGGAGGAGGGAGAGAGAGCTAAGAGCCTTCCAAAGGAAGGTCCGGCAGTCCAGCTGCAGTTTAACCCTTCCATGATGTTAGATCACACACTCACTCATTCACACAGACACACAAAAAAACAGAACAGAGAGAGAAACTGACAGGAATGTTACAAAAACTCACAGAGGATTGTTAGAAATCGCCAGGCACAAATCATGTTTGCTTGGCTTCCAGATAGATGCTAATGGAGGCCAGGTACAAATCATATTTGCTTTAAAATGATCAAGTGGGACTCTAACCCACAATTTGATCAGTTTACCTAATGTTAATCAAGTGGGACTCTAACCCACAATTTGATTAACCCAATGCTGATCAAGTGGGACTCTAACCCACAATTTGATCAACTTAAACCCAAGGGCCTTGGGTATTATAGGTCAACATGACATTGTGGTTAGGGTTGGGAAAGCATGCATTCTTTGCAAAAACAAGTTATCAAGAAAAAACAAGGTTATTCTATAATCTCCTGAGGTTTGGCCCCATTTCATATTTGGCTCCATTTCAGTATCCTGACAGAGAATGATCAGATCTAAAACAATCCTCCAAGACTATAGTTTGTTTTGGATCACCCTTGGAAGGGAAAAGGCTATCCAAGTTAGCAATTTCTTGCATCTAGTCACCTAAAAGACTTACCTGATTTAAAAAAAAAAAAAAGGACTGACTCTCTCTAACTCTTTGTTATTTCTTCCATGGTGCAGAGTCACTTAGGCCTCAATGTCCTTGCCCCTTCAGGTAACCTAGTACCATCTCTCTGAGGAGAGCAGAATGGTCAGTCTTATGGCTCCAGTCTCCTCCTTGCCTGGCAGGAATTAGAATCTCCTTTGACCTCACTAATGCTGGGCTAAGGAGACTCTAGATATTTCTATTTATAGTACCCTGTGAGTCTTATCTAGACAGACCCCTGTGAACACACATAACCTAATGGGGCAACATATATCCTACATGTCAGAGGCCTATGATTTCAGTCAGTTCATTACAGATGATCCTGACAATGAAGAATTGTTGACTATGCTGGAAGTATCATCATCTCTTCTATTCATGATGATGCTCTTGTACATTGTCTTTGCCTTGCATCAGAAGAACCACTGAAACTGCAAAAAATTTGGCCTCACCACTATATTGACCATATCATTGAGTTCTGAAACTCATTCCTTCCAACAGGGTCTCTAGAAGATTCTTAGAATCTTGGCACCATGGGGTGGTGTGTGATAGAATTGTTTTCCAGTGATTTTCCCTTTGCCCACAACATGGGTTAAGCTAGTTTTCTCTGAAAGGTAACAAAGCTATTCCTCAGAATTAATTGGCCTATCCTTATTGAAGGAATTGTGGGAATTAAATGAATCACACGGACTCCATCCTATGATTTATCTCTAGATCTAGCTTAGTTGCTTTTCTATGTTCAATTATGGGTCTAGTCCAATTTCTTTCTTATAAGAAAACTTACAAGTTTAATTGTAGGAATTTGGGGAAAATCTTATTGTATTGTTTGAACCTAGCCCTGCATGGCTAGAAAACTGGACCACCACTACCTGTTTTTTTGAGATCTTCACTAAAGACCCGGTTATACTGACCAGAAACCCAGTCAGATCCAAAGATTGATGCAAGGAGTCTTCTCACATTTGTACATTTCAAGCAACCCATATGTCTTATCTGAAAACTTATCTGAAGACAGTGACCTGTACTGGTCACTTGTAATGGGAATGGGAATTTGAAGATCTTCCCTGCTTTGAAAGTAAACTCTGCCCCCCAATAGGCTGAATATAGTCACATGGAGCCTATGGTGGGAGGAGTTTGCTGAAGGGTAGAGCAGATCCACAGGGAGCTGGGAGTCAGAGCTAAAGAGATGGTAGGAGAGAGAGGAGCTCAGGCAAGGAGATAGAGAGATTAGTGAGTAAATATTGATCTTATATTGGTTTGTGGGAAGGCTAAACGATGCTGTGGATCTCTGTGTTGTTATGGTTTGTTAACTTCTTTACTACTATGATGGAATCAGCTTACTGGTTTTGGGATTTAGTTTTCTGGAGTCCAAATAAATATTTTGGTTCTGTCCTCTATGTGGAAAATGTTATATTTGTGATTGAGCACTATATGGGACTATTTATGGTCACAGTCAGTGCTGTAAATATTGCACTGGCATTACATCACTCAGTTTCTGTTTCTTTGTTCCTTTGGTTACATACAGACACTTGGAGAGGAATAGGACAGCTCTTTTTCTTTTTTTTTCCAGATAGGACAGCTCTTTTTCTGATCTCAGAGAATTGCTTCCCTTCTCTCTCCAATTCATTCAACAAGGAAAGTTCCTAATCTTTTCTCCAATTAGAAATCAGATTACCTTATGTTGTATCCTGGTTTATATACTGTTGTTTGCTTTTAATGGATAAAAATCTATTTCTCCCTGTATTTTGGGGTCCAGTGCCAAGTTAAAGAGGCTTGGTTCTAAGTTGTTATGCAATTGGCATGCATTGCTTAATAAATTGATATACTTGAAAGCTCAGACCTTTGTTTGCTCAGTTATTTCAGATTTCACCCATTATCTTCTTAAATATCTATGCCTCCTTGACTCAGCACAGCTCTGCTAGATCCTCCTCCAGTTCATGCCCTTTAGCCAAAAGTGTCCTTCAAGGCTCTTTTCTGTACCCTTTTTTCTTACTCTTCTGTCCTACTTCATTTGGTGTTGTCAGTTCCTGTGTACTTAATTACCATATCTATGCTAATGATTCTTAAACTTACCTATCCTACCCCAATTTCTCTGTTGACCTTTAATCTTGCATCTTCAGTTGCCTTTTCAACATAACAAACTGAATGTCCAGTAGAAATCTTATTTCCCCTAAAAACTCTCCCTATTTCTGTGTTTCTGTCTTCCCTATTACTGTGGAAGGCAACATCATCCTCCCATCCCTTAGGCTTGTAACCTAGGAGCTATCCTCAACTCTTCACTGTCACCTTTCATGTCTAATCTGTTGCGAAGGCCCGTAAATTTCACCTTTTCACATCAATTGTATTTACCTCCTCTTCTCAGACACTGCCAGCATTTTAATGCAAGCCTTCATTAGCTCACACCTGGACCACTGCAATAACCTGCTGGTGGGTCTGCTTGCCTATATTTCTCCACTCCAAATCATCCTCCATTCACCAATATCACCAAAGTTATTTTCCTAAAAGCATACATATGATAGATATGACCGTGTCACACTTTTTTTCAATAAGCTCTAGTAGCTTACTATAACTCCAGCATCAAATACAGAAACCTCTCTTTAGCATTCAAAGCCCTTCTTCATAATCTATCTTTCCAGTCTTTTTACACCTTTTACACCTTTTTACACCTGTACATGTACTCTAAAACTGTCCCCTATGCCTAAAACACTTTTCTTCCATAACTCTGCATACTGATTTCCCTGGCTTCTTTTAAGTTACCACTAAAATCATTTTTTTCAAACCTTCTTAATTCTAGTTCCTTCCCTCTGCTAATTATTTTCTTTTTATCCTGTAATATAGCTTGTTTGTATATATTCATTTGAATGTGATTGGATTGTGAGCTCCTTGAGGGCCATGATTATCTTTTGTCTCTTTTTCTGCTTGGTACACTGTAGCTGCTTGATAGATGTTGATTGATTTTCCAGAGCTTCTGAATATAGGAAATGAAATACCAATTGAGAGAATTCACAAATCACTGCCAGAAAAAAAACAAAAACAAACCCAAAGCTGCAAACACTTATCAGTTAAATTTAACAGTCTGGTTTAGAAACAACAGTTCTGCAAAGAACCTAGCTAAAGACCTTGAAATAAAAAGGAAAGAAAATTTGAATGAAAGAAGATTATTCTGCACCCACCAGAAAACGGGAGAGAATGGAATAATATGTTCTGAAGAGCAATGGAGCTCAAGATTCAGCACAAGTTGACCTACCCTGCAATTTTTAATTCAATCATACATGAAAAAAAATGGACATTCAATAATAAAGAAGCAATTGAAACATTTTTAGAAAGGAAACTAGAACTGAAGGGATTATTTGCTTTTCAGACACCTCAAAAAAGAGAAATGCAGAAGTGAACAAATGCAACAGTCAGAAATGGCAGCAGCAACAGAGTGAGAGCAGACCAGTAAGAAACTTCTTTCTAAATGTGTAAAAAGGAGAAAGGGGTGAAGGCAAAGGTAGGTATGGGGCGCTATGCATACCCTGCCTATAGGTGAATGCTGCTTTTGTTGTGCTACATTCTATTATGGGAAGGTACTTGAAGGGTGTGGTAGTGGGAAGGGAGGGAGAGGAGCAGGGGAAAAGAGAGGAGTGAGTGATACCCTAGGCTTAAATCAAGGGCTAGCAGTAGAGGGAAGTTGACCCCTGTGGTCTCAGACTCCAAGGAAGTGGATAAGGAGGAGAGCAAAATGATTGAAAAGGGAGTTCCCCTGATAAATGCTCCTATGGCTGAAAAGAGCTGTTCTGTGAAGGCAGATGGAAACCTTGCACAGAGTGTGGCCTGGCAGATGTGGTGCTTGAAAAGTCTGCCTGTCTTATATTGGGTAGAGGGGAGTCAAGCCTGGGGGTGGGGGGGAACTGGAGAGTGGTAAAGCATGGGTCCAGGAAGGGGATTTTGAGGCAAATGGAGGAAGAAGGTGACCTTGGCAGGATGTAGATCAGTGGTGGACTGCTAATCAGGGCTGTTAAGGGGGAGGGACCCTACAATGGCACAGTTTCCTCTCTGAGACCTGCAGTATTTGGCATTGTTCTAGGAGTTAGGCCCAGTGGAAAAGGGGCATCCATGGGTGAGTTCTACCATTGTATAAAGTTCCTAGAGGTAAAGTGGGTATCTTGGAAGCTTTGATTGCATGAGTAATACAGAGAAAAGAAAGAGGATAGGTAATTATGATGATCATGAAACAGAATGATGGTCTAGAATAGACAGAAAGAGAAATTGGATAATGAAGAGAGAGAAATCCTTTTAGAAAAGGGGTACAAAAATGAAATAAAGACAGCTGAAGGGGAAGAAAGGAAATCTTAACTAAAAAGAGAAAGAGGGGGAAGAGGAATTATATAAACAGATAAAAGTAGTAAAGGAAAAAAATTAATATGCAAAACAAGATAGTGGTAACAAATGAGAGGAGGGGATCAGGAATGAGAAGAAGTCTCAGTGGAAACTGGGGCACCTTAAAAAATTAAGCTAAAGTAACTTAAGGACCATAGTATGGTGATTATTGCAGAAGAGGGGAAAAATAATAACTTTTGTTAGAAAGCAAAAAAATACAAATCAGGTTCTCATAACATTAAATGTAAATGGAATAAACAATCTAATACAATGAAAAAGTGATAGGTCAGATAAGAAAACAAAATCCTACAATTTGTTTTCTTATTTAAAAAAAACATTTAATAAAGAAAGACATACATGAAAATAAAATTGAGGGAATAGAGAAAATTTACTATACATCAAATGAATCTAAAAAGGTAGTATTTGCCACCATGATATCTGAAAAAGCAAAAGCAAACATTCAAAAAATAAAAAGATATAAAAAAAGAAACTACATTATGCTGAAATGAACAACACAATAGACAACAAACCAAATGCCTCAGCATCCAATCCTTAAAAAAAAAACATTAACTGAACTATAAGAAGGTATAGATAGTAATACAATAGTGACAGGTGATTTCAATATCCTTCTTTCAGTCTTGGATATGTCTAACAGAAAAATAACAAAAAGATAAATACAGAAATGAATAAATTACAGGAGAAACTAGAGTTATAAAATTTATGGCATCTCTAAGTGGTCCTATAAAACAATATACATATTTATCGCCACACATTGAACTTCTACAAAAATTTACCATGTGCAAAGGCACAGAGACAGTGCAAATAAATATTAAAAGACAGAAATGGTTAATACCTCCTTTGTAAACCAAAATGCAATAAAATAGTCATTATTTCAGAGACCACAAACAAAAGATACAGACCAAATGGACACTTAGCAGTGAAGTTCTAAATAATGAGTAGGTCAAAGAACAAATCATTGAAACAATGAATAATTATATAAAATAAAATTATAATAATGAAACACCATACCAAAATTTCTGTGATGCAGCTAATAGTTCTTAAGGGGAAAATGATATCCTTATAAACATACAATAACAAAATAGAAAAAGAGAGGGTTCATAAACTGAATATACTTTTTTTAAAATTAGAAAACCAACAAATATACCTAAAATAAGGACAAAAGGAGCATTCTATCAAACTTTTAAATAACATTCAGTAACCAGACTTCAAAAATTCTCAAAAATTGAGAAAGAGAGCATCTTACCAAAATCATCTTATAATACAAATGTATTCCTAATAAATAAAAAAGGGGAAAAACAAAAATACAGAAAGAAAACTGTAGGTCAATGTCATTAATGAACATTGACCCCCAAATTTTAAAACAGAATTCTTTCAGACTATAATGATTTATTCAAGAAATTATTAACTATGACCAAATGATATTTATGTCAGGGATGCAAAGATGGTTTAACATTAAGAAAACAGTCAATCAACATAACTAACATATGAAAAACCAAAACATCCAAATCCATATGGTCATCTCAAAAGATGCAGAAAAAGCCTTTGACAAAGTACGGCAATTCTTTAAACAAAAGAAAACAAACAAACAAAAAAAAAAACCCAACCTACAAAGTATAGGCATAGAGGGACACTTTTTTTTTTGAGGGCAATTTGGGTTAAGTAACTTGCCCAAGGTCACACGGGTAGGTTTTTGTTTCTGTGTGTTAAGTGTCTGAGGCCGGATCTGAACTCAGGTCCTTCTGACTCCAGGGCCAGCGCTCTACTCACTGCGCCACCTAGCCACCCCTAGAAGGTCACTTTTAAAATATAAAAAGACTCTAAAACTAAAATCAAGAATCATATGCAAGGGGGATACACTAGAACCTTTTCCAATAAATATGGGAGTGAAGCAAAGATTTCCACTCTCTCCACTATTATTTGATATAGTTCTGGAAATTCTAGTAACAGCAATAAGATGAGAAAGAAACTAAAAGCATAAAGATAGGTTAAAAGGAGATAAAACTCTGCCTATTTGCTGATAACATAATTTTTTTTGGAAAACCTATAGAATCAGCAAAGATACTCATTGAGACAATAGCATCAGCAAAATTGTAGGCCACAAAATAAGTTCTCAAAAAAAATCAATATTTCCATATAATAATAACAAAACAAAAGAAGCAGTAAAGAAAAGGCAACCCCATTCTAAATAATTACAAAATCCATAAAATATCTGGAAATCAATCTATCAAAGCACACAAAAGACTTTTATAGTTTCAATTACAAAGAACTCCATAAAAAATAAAGAACTTAAATAACTAGAAGAATATTCAATGCTCATGCCTAGGCTGTCCCAATATGATAAAAATGACAATACTATCAAAATTAATTTAGACTTTTAATGCTGTACCAATCAAATTACTAAGATGACTTGTAGATAAGATAATAAAATTCATTTAGAAAAACAAAAGATCTATTCAAACTATATTATAAAGTTGCAGTCATAAAACCCATGTTATATTTGATAGCTTAAAGGAACAGACTAGACAAAGAGGATTGAGAAACATAAATTAGCTGGGGTACTCTATTTGGTTGTATTTTTTCAGTTGCTAGGAAAACTGGAAAGGAGGCTAGCAGAAATTATGCTTAGATAGAAAAATAACTTGCACTCTGCAATACATTCTAAATGGATATTCCACTTTAATGTTAAAGATCATACTATTAAAATTATGGAAAAGAAACAGATCTGGGTGAGAGAAATGCTTTTATCAGAACAAGTGACAGAAAAATTACAACAGATAAAAAAGATCATTTTGATTACTTCAAACCAAGAAGAATGAATGCATTTGAGAAAGGAAATAGTCAAATGGGGGAAAATGAATTAAATTTCTCTGATAAAGGATTAGCATTCAAGATATATCAATATCTCTATGTAGTATATGCATATATATACATATATGACAAATAGCCATTTGACAATAAATATGTAGTCAAAGGATATGAAAATTCTCAAAAGAAGAATTGCAACTTATTAGCAACTATGTGAAAAATTGCTTCATTCAAATCACTAACAAGAGAGGTGGTTACACTGTTACAAACGTAATGTGAGTTTTCCTCCCAGAATAGAACACAATTAAATATTACAAGTTTACAAATAAACACAGTCTTAACCTGGCTACAGGAATTCTTAAATATTTTAACAACTGAATAAGGAAGAATTATCTTATTAATCTTATTTTCGTAAGATTAGTCTATCTCCAATTTTAAAAAATTTAATTAAAAAGAACCTAAAATTTTACAAGAATCTTTGGAGAAAGGCACAGAGTTCTGAAGGAGACCTACCTAATATTTACTGACTTCAGCTAGTCCACTAAGACTTCTAAGTTCAGTTTATCAAGCAAACAGGAAAATGTTGTTTATTCAGAAACTCAAAAACTACCCGAGTTACAATAAAGGATGAAAATAATGTTGAGTCAGTAAAACAAATTTTACTCCTAGTTAATTGACATAAGTAGACTGACCTGAGGGCAACATATCCATATGCCAGTAACAGAGAATCAGCTAGGTAGATAGCTATGATAGATCCGATTCCCACTTATACACTACAAACATCTCCTGTAAGATCTACCCAGCTCAGCTAGGTGGCACAGTGGACAGAGCGCCCAGCCTGGAGTCAAGAAGACTCATCTTCCGGAGTTTAGAGCTGGCTTCAGACACTTCCTAGCTGTGTGACCTTGGGCAAGTCACTTAATCCTGTTTGCCTCAGTTTCCTTTTCTCAAATGAGCTCGAGAATAAATGGCAAATTCCAAATGGGGTCAAGAAGAGTCAGAAAGAAGAAAAATAAGATCTTCCCACTGTGTCCCAGGGGTTATGAGTGATCCTACAATACAAACATTTCAGGATTAGAAAGAATAATCTAGGGGACAATGCTCTCCTAAAGTACCCCCCCCCCCCCCCCGCCTTCTGCCTTGCACGTATCATCCCCAGTCTATTTTAGCTGCGGTAATTCAAACCTTCCTGCCCATAGATTATATCTCTTTCAGATACCCCTAGTTTCCTTCCTACTTCCTACGGCAGCCTCTAAAATCTAGAGAAGTGATGAAGACTATGACGACGACGATGATAACGATGATGGTGATGATGATGATGATGATGATGATGACTACGGCGACGATGATCTTAAAACTCATTTCCAAGTGACGATGCGGAGCATGCTCAGTAGGCAGGGCAGGTTTTGCTCCCAACCAGCTGCCTTTATTCTACACCTTCGGAGATATTTAACTCTCTATACCGCTTTTTTGGAGGCAGCAACATTTCCTCTGCCTTCCATTCTCCCTTCCCCTCCCCTTGTTAAGGCTCAAAGAGAAACCACGCGGATACACAGCTCCCACTCTCTTTGCAGTCAATAAGTGGATTGGGAGGGGAGGAGTTTATAGCTGTGGGTTGCTTTGTGTTAACTCCCAAGTTCTTGGAGAAATCGTCCCTGGTAGATAGATGTAAGTCGAGCCTAACCACCGCATCTGTCTCAACGGGAAATGCTGCAGACACAGGAATAAGTCTGCTTTTACGAAAGAGCAGTTCGAGTTTTCTGAGAGTTATGGATATTTAAAACAAACCGGGAGGTTTTTTGTTTTTTTTTTTTAAAGCTGGATTGGGGCGAGGGAGAAAATGACCCATATGTTAAACGCAGCGGCAAATCGAGTGAAATGGACCAGATCTAGGACTGCTAAAAGGGCCGCCTGCCTGCTGGCTGCGGCATACGCTCTGAAAACTCTCTATCCCGTTATCGGCAAGCGTTTAAAGCAGCCCGACCGCAAGAAGAAGCTAGAGGAAATTTGTCCGACTGCAGAGAATCGGGGGAAACTGCATTGCACTGAGAGCTCTTGGAAGAAAACTCCTGGAGTGAATGCAGATTTTTTCAAACAGCTTCTGCAGCTTCGGAAAATTCTCTTTCCCAAACTTGTGACCACCGAAACAGGTTGGCTATGCCTCCATTCCGTGGCTTTAATCTCAAGAACTTTTCTTTCTATCTATGTAGCTGGTCTAGATGGAAAAATTGTGAAGAGCATTGTGGAAAAAAAACCTGGGACTTTCATTATTAAATTAATCAAATGGCTTATGATTGCAATTCCTGCAACATTTGTCAACAGTGCAATAAGATATCTGGAGTGCAAGCTTGCTTTGGCTTTCAGAACTCGTTTGGTAGATCATGCCTATGAGACCTACTTCACAAATCAGACTTACTACAAGGTGATCAATATGGATGGGAGACTGGCAAACCCTGATCAGTCTCTTACTGAGGACATTATGATGTTTTCTCAGTCTGTAGCTCACTTGTATTCTAATTTGACCAAACCTATTTTGGATGTAATGCTGACTTCCTATACTCTCATCCAGACTGCTACATCCAGAGGAGCAAGCCCTATTGGGCCTACATTGCTAGCAGGGCTTGTAGTGTATGCTACTGCAAAAGTATTAAAAACATGCTCTCCCAAATTTGGCAAATTGGTGGCTGAAGAAGCTCACAGGAAGGGCTATTTGCGGTATGTTCACTCCCGAATTATAGCCAATGTGGAAGAAATTGCCTTTTACAGGGGACATAAGGTAAGGTAAAAATTAAGGTAATAGTTGAAATGTGAGATGGCTTGATGCCGCTACTGCAGAAAAAGATAGTCTGTTGTCTCACTTCCTCAAAGGTTCAGATTCCTCTGAAATCTAAACTTCTTTGAAAATATATGCTCTGTTACACTTTTAATCACAAATGGAATTGCAGAATATGTTTTCTAAAGTTTCATTTTTTTAATATCTAGAGTGAGTAATTTAATTCTTAACAAAAAGTGTGCTTAGTTTGATAAATACATTAAATATTTATGTTCCACAATTTATTTTCTTTTTTTTGTATTAATATTTTTATTTGAGGTTTCGAGTTCCAAATTCTACCCCTTTTTCCTCCCTCCCTTTGCTCTCTCCCTGAGAGAATAAGCAATCGGATATAGGTTATGCATGTGCAAACATGTAAAACATTCCTATATTAGTAATTTTGTACAAGAAGACTCAAATAAAAAAAAATGGAAGAAGGTTAAAAATAGCATGCTTAAGACTGTATTCAAACAATATCAGTTTTTTCTCTGGAGATGAATAGTATGTTTCATCATTAGTCCTTTGAGATTGTTTTGGATAGCTAAGGATAGCTAAATTATTCACAATTCTTCTTTGAACAGTATTGCTGTTCAACATTCTGGTTCTGTTCACTTAACTATGCATCAGTTTATGTAAGACTTTTCAGGTTTTTCTGAAATCATCCTGCTTGTCATTTCTTATAGCACAATAATATTCCATTACAATAATATGCCACAGCCTGTTTAGCCATTCCCCAATTGATGGGTCTCTTTAATTTCCAATTCTAAGCCAACGCAAAAAGAGCTGCTGTAAATATTTTTGTACAAAATAGGTCCTTTTCCCTTTTGGGGGGATGTCTTTGAGATACAAACCTAGCAGTGGTGTTGATGGATCAGAGGTTATGCACAGTTTTATAGCTGTTTGGGCACAGTTCCAAATTGCTCTTTAGAATGGTTGGATTAATTCGCAGTTCCACCAGTAGTGCTTTAGTGTCCCAGTTTTCCCATATCCCTTCCATCATCCAGCATTTCCCTTTTTTGTCATATTAGCAATCTGACAGGTATGAGATGATACCTCAGAGTTGTTTTAATTCACATTTCTCTCATCAATAGTGATTTAGAGCATTTTTTCTTATGACTATAAATATTTTGATTTCTTCATCTGAAGAAATTCTTCATATCCTTTGATTATTTATCAATTGGGGAATGACTTGTATTTTTTATAAATTAGACTCAGTTTTCTATATATTTGAGAAGGGAGGCCTTTATCAGAGGTACTTGTAGCAAAAATTTCTCCCCAGTTTCTTGTTTTCTTTATAATTTTGGCTGCATTGGTTTTGTTTGTGCAAAAATACATGTTTTTATCTTAACTATTCTTCTGGGGAAAATGCTTGGAACACTATAAAAGGCATTGTTATATATGTGATTTGCAAATTATCAAGATATACAAATGGAATTAATGGTTAGGACTTTCATATTTAATATTGCATCTTCTACCAAGCTAGTCATTTTATAAGGATTCTATCTAAAGCAAATTTAATCTATATTTATTAGCTGTTAGACCCAAAGATGACATTTTATGAAATATATCTTTTAAGATAAAAATTATATTATAAAATCATAAACAGCCTTCTAAGCAAATCTCTAAGCATATAGATGTTTATTATGAATGTATATAGCTTAGTAGAATGGGAAGGGGCAAAAAGAGAGGGTGTTGAGGCAAACAATGTAAATACTTGTTTTTTTCCCCTATAGGTAGAAATGAAGCAATTGCAGAAAAGTTACCAGGCTTTAGCAGACCAAATGAATCTCATTTTATCTAAACGCTTATGGTACATTATGATAGAGCAATTCTTGATGAAGTATGTCTGGAGCAGCAGTGGACTGATTATGGTAGCTGTACCTATTATCACTGCAGCTGGCTTTGCAGATGGGGGTAATGACATTTCTACTTTATTTCAAATATGTGTTTTAAATGGAAATAATTTTAAAAGAGTTTTTGCTTATTTTCATTTCAGTAATACTGTGATTGTAGCAATGTTATTATAATTTTTAGCGATAGGAACTGGACCTGTGTCAGGAGACCTCAATTTGAGTCTTCCCTCTGCCATTTACTACTTATTATAACCTTTGGCACTTCATTTCTCTATAGTCATCTCTATAGGTTTCAGCTTCCTCATTTACAAAATGAGGTTCTAACTCACAGAATTATTGACCAACTTAAACTAAATAATATATGTAAAACCATAATATACATAAATAACAATATAGCCTTAAAGTAAGTATATTCTATATATTGTACCCCACAAATGGTCATGTAACATTTGAGTGAAAATATCTTATTGAACCCACTACCTTCTGAGACAGCCCAGTTCACTTTTAACTGCTAAGAGTCTTTCCATGCATCAAGTCTAAATTTACATTTTTTGTTGTTGTAACTTCTACTGATTTCTTCTAATTCTGCCTTTGGAGTTAAGTTCCATGTGATAGAACTTTAAATAGTTGAAGACAGTTATGATTTCCTTTTTGTTCCTTCAACCAATTTTGATGTGGTATATCCCTTTTAGACTTCAGAAAATTTGTTGGTCATCAAGGGCAAAATGCAGAGGTAAGATCTAAGGGCAAGTTCCATTGAAATATATTTACACCTAATAGTGTGTGAATCCATTTTAAATATTAGTGGATAATTCTTCACTTTGTTAGATATGAGTTCACTTGCGAATGAAAAGGCTGAGACAATGAATTTTCTCCAATGGCATAAATTCCCTCTTTTCCCAGCCTTTCATTTGCACTGACCTACTGAAGACCTATAGAATTTTTTAAAACTATCAACCTCAGAAATGTTTTGGTGAATAATTAGTCATTGCCTTGCTATGGCCTAGCCAGCGGAGATGAAGATTTGGAAAATGTACTAAGACAGCCATTGTAAGTTAGGGTGAGGTCTCTTTACTAAGGCAACTTATTTTTGAACCAGGAAGAATAGCCAAAAAATTAAATCTCTACTCCCTTCTCCATCCTGGATATGGAAAGCATCAGAACTAAGAGAATATATATGACATATAGAAACACCATCCGTTCAAAGCCCAGGGAGTTCACTTCTGCAGCAGAGACACTATGCCCTTTGGGGAGTCTAGCTTAGCAGCCAACCAACCCTTCTATCCCTTATGATAAGGAACTTTGGGAATATTCTTCAGAGAGAAAAGATCCTGAGGGTCTAGAGTTGTGAATTGCATTAAAAAAATAACTCATGGAATAAAACAAGCACTTCCATAGCGTAGTACAATAGAAAAAGATGATTGCATATGAAATTGCAAATCTGCTATGTACAATATTCCTTTCAAATATACAATAAAATTATCATGTAAATTTTATGTATATATACTTGTCAAAAGGTATAGCCATGGGGGAAGGGGTGTTGGAGGAAAGGGAAGAAAAAAGATTTCAGAAGGAAATAATACGAAGTTCTTAAATTAGTGTATGTCAGAAGAGGACCTAAAGACAAGAGTATAGTTAGCATGGTTATATAGTTGGTATGGTTAGCAATAACAAATGTTTAGAAGCACTGACCTTATTATAGAACCCTGGGGCATGTAGCCTGGAGAAAATGCTAATTATTAATAATGGTAAATTAGCCCCATTGAGATAAATAAGAAGTAAACAAGATATGTGAAGAATTTATTCCTGTAGGTGATTTAAATTTGGTGAAAATATTTTTTAGCTATCAGAGATACTGATTGTTTGACTCCAAATTCAAGGACTAGAAAAGATATTTTTAAAATACCTTTTTTTATAATTTTATATTTTTATAGTTTTCATTTATATTTTTATATTTTATAAACTTAAGAATGCCAGAATAAGACATTGATTAAACAAAATAAAATTTTATCTCAAAATAAAGTGGAAATAAAACTAAATTATGACATTTCCTAAGAATTATCCAGAGGTTTTTGACAAACTAACCAATGAGAAAGTTATATCATAGCACAGGTAAAATGGACTTTCTCAAGCCATTTTCATAAGATAATGATCTTAGGATCTTCTGTTTTTCACATGGCTATAATATGCATGTGATTTGTTGTTTAAGAATAAAATCTGTTTTTGTCTCAAGATATGAAACTATTGTGTTCATTCTTATTCATATTACATTTTCAAAACTTGTACCATTCTTAGAGATCTTTGAAATGTTTATATCAATCAACTTTTAAAAAAAGAGATAAAGTAGACAAAGTTTAAGGATGGATAGGTGAATAGGAAAAAAAATAGAAAGACCAAAGAAAAGTAGTAAAAAGTGGTTTGTTTGTTTTTTTATCTGTCCCTCTTCTTGAATCATGATACAAAATAGAATAGATTTAAAATGCATATAGTTTTAATTCATTTTGCAAGTGAGGAACTAAGGCCTGGAGATGTTTAAGGAAATTGCCTAATATTAAAAAACTGTACAGCTAATAAATGGAAGAACTATGATTATAACCTAAGTTTTATGGACACACGATTATGTGTTCATTCTACTATTCCACATTGCCTCTATATTAGATGTAAGCTCACAATGTTTAGAGTTTGTTTCTCCTAACGTTACCTTAAACAGGCTAAGTTAGTTTTTCTTGAAAAGGTATTGAAACTATCCAGGAGACTTAACTGATCCCAGGGGACTAACAGGCAAAGCACTGACAGCTTCTTGAAGGCTTAAATACAAAATACCCCACTCGAGGAATTAGTGGCTCCTCCCCCAGACTGGGGGTAAAAGGTTAACAAACAGCTTAGTTTCTTGAAGTTCTTTTCTCCCATTTGTAGGATGTTCTCCCCATTTAGGGGCGGCTAGGTGGTGCAGTGAATAGAGCACGGTCCCTGGAGTCAGGAGGACCTGAGTTCAAATACAACACTTACTAGCTGTGTGACCTTGGGCAAGTCACTTAACCCCAGTTTCCCTCAAAAAAAAAAAAAGGAAACAAGAAGTTCTCTTTAAACATGATGAAGTGGTCCTTGGCTCTTGATGTAGATACTGCCTGCCAGCTGATCTGGGGATGCTGGCAAGGACATTAATGGAAAGATGAGTACTCCAAAATCTTCTGGACCCTTTGAGATTTTAAAGGTCCCCTTCTAGCCAAAGTGGGGTCGGGGGCAAAGGGACCAGGCCAAGACTAAAGGTGAGCCCTCTTTTCTTTAGGAGATTCCTTCTTGTTGGGGAGGTGGGGACTGGGAGTGGTGATGGTTGAACTCCATGATTGCACCAATATCTAAAATGAATATATTTCAATTCACCTGATAATTTATAGATGCTCCTTTGAGCATGACCAAGTTTCCTCTGCCTGTCCAAACACAGTTCTTATGGAACATCATTCTAGTTTGAAAGATTATTCAAACTTAACCTAAAATCTATGACCTCACTTAGTTATGGTACCAAGATTACTCTTGCAATGTGTAATATATTAATTTATAATATATGTAATATATAAGCCTAAAATATATGTAATCTATTAACATATTATATATACAAGTATTTGTAATGTATTGACATAAATATGGAGCTACATTAATATATGTAAGGGTGAAATAAAAATTTTATATATGATGCCTTAACTTGTGAGATCACATGTATGTACATATGTATATGCATATACATATGTACATACATACATACACATACACATGTGTATATTGTCTCTCCCAACTAGATTGCAAATTTTTTAAAGTCAGGCAACAATTGTTTCATTTTTGTCTTTGAATCACTAGAATCTAACCTAGTTATATAGTACTTGGCATATAGTAAGCATTTACTAAATCCTTAACAGATATGTATGATTAGTTAAAACTAACAAAATAGCTATGTTTAAGAATGTAGCATTCTGCACCTCGAGGAAAATTAATAACTTAATAATTAATATTATTTTGTAGTCCTTTTCTGGTTTTGTCAAAACTCCATCTCTTAGTTTAGCTCACAAGGTCAACTCTCCCAGTCCAAATAAAGGCCTACTTAAGGAATGTGATGACTTCTAACTCCCAGAGCATCTGCTCATTTACCAATTTAAAATGGGACCTCTTTCCCTTCAGTTTATCTCATTGAGAACCTTCTTGGGTAGGCCTTTTCTGGGGCCTCCCTCTCTAGCTCCCCTCTCCTAGCTTTTTCTTTTCAAAGTGAGGGGTTACTTGGTCCCCAACGGGTAGGCTGAAGAGGGGGAGGAACATGATTGAAAGGGTTTTTGTTTTTCTAGCCAAGATTGCTAGAGGCAGCTGATAGAGGCAGCTAGGTGTATCCTAAAGCAATTAGCATTCCTTAAGAGTCAGAGGGGGGTGTAATCTGCAATTTCTGAAGGCCAGCCCACTTTCCCCCAGTTGCTGGCTAATCCTGTTTGTGAGGATTACTCCCTCCTCCCAACCTTGAAGTAATTGGGAGGAGCTGAGATAATTTTCCACCCATCTCATTAAAATATCTACCAATTGGGATTATTTTACCTTTGCCAGGGGAGGTCCAAATGATTAAATGTCCAGTGAATCAGGTGGGTCACCTAGGTTTAAAACATCTGGTTTGCTCTCATACCAGGATTTTGGTGATTGAGAGGGACCGCTGACCCAATTTACTGGTTACTACTTTTGTTGTTGTCTTTTTCAGTCTTATTGGACTCTTCATGACCCCGTTTTGAGTTTTCTTGGCAAAGATACTGGAGTGGTTTGTGATTTCCTTCTCCAACTCATTTGCAAGATGAAGAAACTGAGGCACATAAAGTTAAGTGACTTGCCCAGGATCACATAGCTAGGAAGTATTTGAGGCTAGATTTGAACTCAGGAAGACTAGTGTTCCTGACTTCAGGCCCAGCCCTCCATCCACCGTACCACATAGCTGTCTCCATTGGTTACTGCTTGGCTAACCAATAAATTGAGTTAGTAAGTCCCTGGCTTACTGCTGAGGTGCCAGTATTTTTTACTAACTGTTTTACCAACAGTATGCAGGTCACTGTTTTTAAAGAGATTTGATCATTTGATATGAATTAAAATTAAAATGATATTGCTCTGGAGGAAAATTATATTTTAGCATCATTTTTACTTGCTACAGTCTCTAGTCTAGTACCTCTTTGCCAAGAGATGGGCCACCATCAGTCTTCTAAATTCATAATTGGTCACTGCTTTGATCATAGTTTTAAAGGCTTTAAAGCTGTTTCACTTTACATCATGGCAGTCATCCTATAAATTATCCCATAATTGCTTGCTTTGTTCTGCATGAATTCACAGCACAATATATAGTCCATTATATACCAATACCACCATTTGTTCATCAGCTTTGCTACTCACTTTGTTTCCAATTCTTCCCTATAACAAAAACTCCTGCTATGAATTTTTTTACACATCTTTGGCCTTGCTGGGTCAAAGTGTGCAGTTTAGGGACTTTTGGTGTATTGTTTAAAGTTGCTTTCCAGAATGGAAAATATTACCCTTCCCCAACAGTTGCAGTTTTTTTCTTTACTAATCTGATGGCTGTAAAATAGAATCCTAGAGTTGTTATAATTTACATTTCTTTTATTATTAGTGACTTGGAACATTTTTTTTACTTGGTTGTTTCTAGTTTTTATTTTTGTATTTGAAAGTTGTCCTTTCATATTCTCTGACCTTTTGTCTATTGAGGAGTGGCCTTTTCTTATTTGTATCAGTTATAATTATCTTATGTATGAGACCTTTATGAGAAAATTGCTATTATGATTTTTTCCAGTTATATGCTTCCATTATAATTCTAACTGCTTTTACTTTGCTTGTGGAAAATATTTTCAGTTTTATGTAATCAAAATTATCTATTTTATCTTCTGTAGTTACCTTTATCTGTGAAGACTATCAACTCTAGACCTTTAAGTTTGTGGCACCTTTAATTTGCTTATAATTTTTTATATTTGGGTCAAGTATCCATTTGGATCTTGTGATAGAAGTGTAAGGGTGGGGCTCCACTGATTTCCCTAAACACTTAAATGTACTGGTGGTATGAGCAATATTCTAACCCCTCTCACTTTTAGGTTGTTTTTTTTTGTTTGTTTGTTTTTTGTTTTTTTTTTTTTTCTTAAAAGGTGGTACAGTGAATAAAGCACTGGCCCTGGAATCAGGAGGACCAGAGTTCAAACCCAGCCTCAGGCACTTGACACACTTACTAGATGTGTGACCTTGGGCAAGTCACTTAACCCCAATTTCCTTGCCTTCCCCACTCCAAAAAAAAAAAACAAACAACCCATTAAAAAATAAAGCTATGACCTTCTTGGAGCCTTGGTTGGCTTAGAGGAGTAAAGGCTCATACTGTTGATATTGCTTTCTCATCACATGAGTACAAAGCAGCCACCAAATGCTCCAAAGGCTCTTGAAAATGTATAACTCAGGCAAGGGAGCTTTCTTCTGCTGAATCAACTCCAGGTGCCCTCAAAAACCATTCTTGTTGAATATACGTCTCCTGCTAAATAAATCTCTTTTGAAATTGTTGAATAACCTTTGAATCTCTCATTTTGTTCCACTATCCTACCAGGGGACTGGCTTGAATTAGGCACAGACCAGAATATTTTGTAGCAAAGGAACACTTATTGGTTGAATTAATCATAACTGAGTCTGAATGGTACCTCTGTACCTCCTTGAATCAATCAAAGTTATTTCATGAGAGACTTAGTTACATCGTGAGGAATTTGTATAAAAGGGAATAGATATCTGAGAACCAGATAGAGGGTTTGGAAGTGGAGGGGAAAGAAAAGAGCTAAGACATGTACTGAAAACCCAGAGAAAGAGAAGGTACTATTGAGCTATAGAGAAGGGAAATCTTCTCTACTCATATTCTGAGATATAGGTATCTCAGAAAAGAAGAACAAAGTACTAAGTATGCTTCCCCTAATTTCTCCTCTCAGTGCCTGCCTAGCCTCAGACACTAAAATATAATCCGCTGTTTCATTACCCAAATGTTTCTAATAATCTGAATTCTTCCTTAACTACAATGAGACCAAAAGTTAACTATTTAAACTTGTTTCTGGAGGGTGGGAGGTAGGGCAATTGGGATTAAGTGACTTGCTCAAGGTCACACAGCTTGTTAAGTGTCAAGTGTCTGAAGTCAAATTTGAACTCAGGTTCTCCTAACTTCAGGGCCAATGCTCTATTCACTGTAATGCCTAGCTGCCCCCCAAAGTTAACTCTTTAAACATGGATCCCAACCTCTGTCTAAGTGTTAGGAACATTCCTAACTGGAGGCTCAGAATGATTGTTATTACATTCAAACTTTTTCTCTAAAATAAAGGAGAGAATGATGTGGACTTTACAGGCCATTATATTGCCCTGGCTTAAAACACTAATTTTTGATAACAAGGTATTATGTATTAAGATCTTGGTTTAGTTCTAATTTCTGCCATGCCCCTTTTATAGTTTTACTAATGGTTTTAATTGATTAGGGAGACCTTACACCAGTAGGTGGTATCTTTGTGTTTATCAAACATTATTCTATTATGTCTGTTTGCTTCTGGGTCCAAGCTGCTTTTTCTGCCTATTACACAAACCTTCTATCACAGACAAAATAAAATACTTTATGTTTTCAGAACAACACACATGCCTCACGCCTCTTCACTTCTGTACCTTTACAAGCAAAAATTTCCTTCCACTAGGACTGCCCTTCTTTCTCTTCCCTCCTGATCTCCAAATATAGAAATACCAGCCATTCAAAGCCCAGATAAAATGTCACTTCCCTTATAAATTCTTCTCTGATCACCCAGAACCTGGAGTGATCTTACTTCATCTGTGCTACTATTAACACTCTCATATAGTTCATATTCTTGTATAATACATAATTAAGCACCATGGGGATTTTTCTATAATGTATTCTTGAAATAATAAATTATATTACATAGTATAGGTCACATGGATCTCATTTATTTTTTTTTTCATAAAATAGCATGACCTCTTCTGAGAGGTGATATTAGATTCAACTAAACAATTCAATGAGCCAGGTACTGTGTTAGGTGCTAAGGATACAAAAGACAAAAATCAAATAGTCCCTTTCCTCAAGGAGCTTAGATTAGGAAAACAACATAAACACAGAAAAGTAAATGAGAAATATATGTAGAGTAATTACATCATTTTAGGGTAGGAAGAAGCATTAACAATTGGAGGAGAGTGGAGAGGACTGAGAAAAGTTCTTATGGAGGATCTTGAACTGAGTCTTGTTTCCAAAAGACAAAAGATTTAGGGCTGAAGTTAATATATTTTAATAATTAAGTCTCGGGGGGAACATCCTAGGACAGTACCTCTTGTATTCTTTTTAAGAATTTCTATTACTTCTACTTTGGACAGCAATAACTGAATATCACAGTTTACCTAAAGAGAAAAAAATCCTGAGATTTGTTATCCTGCTCCCCCTCCAGAAGGACATTTAAAAATATATAAATATTTTTCTTTCCCAAATATAGTTCAAATGAAATTTCTTCAAAATTAAATTAAAACAAAAAATAAATTTAAGCTACCTAATACTGGTGAACAAAGACTTTTTCTTTAGCATTTTTACTTTTCTTGGAAGAAAATAAAAGACAAGGCAATATCAAATAAATAGCCAGTGGTATTGAAGTTTCAAAAATATATCAATTACTTTTGAGAGGGAACAGGGAGTAATGGATAGTATAGCATCCTTGATGTCAGGAAGACCTGTTTCAAGTCTTACCTCTGATACATACTGGCATGTAACTTGGGACAAGCTAACTTTTGATTTCCTATACAACTCTCTAAGGGTATAAATTATAGATAGGAAGTATAGTAGAGAAAGTTCTCATATCAAATGAAATCATAGATCTGGACCTCCTTCTTCCCTGTTCTGCAAAATAATTTAATTTAAAACTTTCTTTAATACTTATGCATTTTAATTAACACACATTGATTTTTTAGCAAGAATTGAATTGATTAAAAATACGTGTGTGGAAATGGGGATAGAGGCCGTTTGACAATTACAACACTTCTTAATTTTTCTTTAAGATTTAGAGGATGACCAGAAACAAGCTATGATTAGTGAACGTACAGAAGCCTTTACCACTGCGCGAAATTTACTGGCATCTGGAGCAGATGCCATTGAAAGAATCATGTCTTCATACAAAGAGGTACCGTATGCTACTTATTGTCTATACTAAAAGATGGGTATTTGAAAATTAAATCGAATGTAAACAGTGAATTAGTGAAAGTATTACTCACTTGGGAATCCTATTACACACATAGAAAAAAGAAAATCACATTAGTGACTACAGCTTTTTTGGTGTTGATACTCATCATTTGCTTGATTCTTCGACATATACATCATAGTCCTCTTTCCTTTCTGCTTCTAGTATATGATGTTTGTTTTCTAAATTAAAGAGAATTGTAATTACTTTGTTTTAATGAATTTTGAGAATTTTGCAACAGAGATGCCTTAAAATAATTGTGATGTATAGAAGTGTTAGAGTCAATTATAGAAATTATTACACTAAAATCAAACATTTCCCCAAGGATTTTCATTCCAGCCTGTGCTTTTGTTGTTTTTGTACTTTAACACATCAGTCGGTCTGTGATCTTATGGAAAGTGGTATTCCGTCCTTAGGTACAGAAGGAAATCTTTTTTTCTTCCATAAAACAGATATTCCCCGCTGAAGGCCTTCTTGCATTTTGCATATTGAGTATATCACTGTAGTTTTTGGGCTGTCCATCTGTTAACCCTTACTCATGTAATAAGAATGACCTCCTTTTCCCATCGTACTTTTCCTCAGTGATATCTTTTAAGCCACTTTTTGAATGTATATCACCAATAGAAATATATAGCAGCTTATCTGTGGCCACCATGCATGCCTCCTCCATTTCTTTTCAGTCATTTGCTTCCCTAATTTCACAGAAATTGTGGCATTCCAAACTCTTCATCTATGGACATTCACTAGGAAAATATCCATATTGAAAAGACAGGTCTTGAAAGGAAACGTTCACGGTTTAGTTAGTGGATGCGCCGCGGTCGGACGCTGGGACGTGTTTGCTTCAGGGTGCCACAAGCTACAAAATGTCAGTTGTTCGTTCTACTGTCCACGCCAAATGGATCGTGGGGAAGGTGGTTGGGACAGCGATGCAGAGAACTGCCAAAGTGCAAGTAAACAGGCTTGTTCTGGACCCCTACTTACTCAAGTACTTTAATAAGCGCAAAACATACTTTGCTCATGACGCTTCAGAGCAGTGCACAGTTGGAGACATTGCCAGTGCCAAGAACCAAGCACGTGAAACACGAATTGGCCGAGATCATCTTCAAAGTTGGGAGAGTCATCGATCCAATTACTGGGAAACCCTGTGCAGGAACCACTTACCTGGAAAGCCCAACAAGCTCTGAGACTGCCCCCCAGACCCCAGTCGGAAAGAGCCAGATCTTCCCTCTGCATAGCTGCAGGGCGCCCCAAAGAAGCCAGCCAGGGGATGAACTAGACACACTGGTGGGAGAGACTGTAAAGGTTTCAATTCCAGCTGTCCCACCTCTATAGATGAAATAATAAGTAAGGGACTCTTTGAAGAAGGTCGTTTTTCCATAGCAATAATGACTGTTTCAAATTTCATTATCAGAATGAAATGTAAATATGACTTTATCAGAATCTCTGAGCTTATAGCAACAGGCTGCATTGACTAAACCAATCATTTTGGAAAACAGGATTGACGGTCCATAGAATTTAAAATAACTTAGGAGCTGGGGGGGGGGGGGGGTTACAAAACATGTCTGTAAATTACTTGTCCTTTTTTTAATAGTAAAATATTGGAAGTAAGTACCTTAACTGAAAAAAAAAAATAAAGAAAAGACAGGTCTTTACACTAGAGAGAACCTTGAGATCACTTAAAGCACCATGCAATTTATAAAATGCAATATATTTTTCTCTCTTTTTCCTATTCAATTCTGAGTTCAACTCATTGTCTCTAAGTAGTACTTATCCCAAATATATGTATTAATGTACCAACTCAAGTACATTCTACTGTGTATCATAATCTGGATGATAGGCATTTAATTTTTCCTGTGTAACTTACAAGGCTCTTCTCAAATAATCATGGAACATCTTAATGTTCTAGGGCTGGGTACAATTGTCACAGCAACATCCACCATCACAGCCAAAGGATTTTCAAGAGCTGGAAGGGAACTCTGACTATCTAATCAACCCATAGATGAAAAATAACCCCCTCTAAAACATAAACTAATTATTATCAGACTTTTGTGTGAAGATCTCCAGTAAGTGGGAATGCCCTTTTAAAATGGTCTTTAAAAAATCTCAATCTGCACAAAAATCACATTTTGTCATGAGTCCTCTGAAATTGTGGTTGTTTGATCAGAGTTTCTAAGTCTTTCAAAGTTGTTTATTTTTATATCGTTGTTGGTATTGTATAAACTTTTCTCCTGATTCTGCTTATTTCACTTTGCATCAGTTCATACAAGGCTTCTCAGGTTTCTCTTAAATCATCACCTTCATCATTTCTAAAAGCACAATGATATTCCATCACCTTAGTCATTCCCCCAAGTGATGGGCATCACCTTAGTTTCCAGTTTTTTGTCAATATACAAAGAGCTGTTACAAATATTTTTGTATATAGAGGTACTTTTCCCCTTTCTTTAATCTCTTTACAGTACTGACCTATTATTTTAGTGGTATTTCTGGATCAAGGAGAATGCACAGTTTAATTGGTTTGGGGGCATAGTTCCAGGTTGTTTTTCAGAATGTCTGGACCAGTTTGCAGTTGTACTAACACTGCATTAATGTTTTTATACCCCTCCTCCAGCATTTGATATTTTTCTTTTTGTTTTATCAAACTGTGGGTGAGAAATGAGTCATAAAAGTAGCTTAAGTTTGCATTTCTCTAATTATTAGTGAGTTAGAGCATTTTTTTTTCATGTGGCTATTGATAGCTTTGATTTCTTTTGAAAATTGTTCATTCATATCAATTGAAGAATGGATTTTATTCATAAAAATTTACATCAGTTCTTTATCTACCTTATCTGAAACAGTCTAACTCGACTTTTTCAGAGAAACTTGCTATAAAGGTAGTTTTTCATTTTCCTACCATCAAATTTATCAAAACTATAAAATTTTTATGTAATCAAAATTTTCCATTTTACCTTCTATGATCCTCTCTGTCTCTTGCTTGTTTATAAATTCTTTTCCTAACCATTTCTTCTTTGCTCCTGTAATTTACTTAGGATGTTACCCTTATACTAAATCATGTATCTATTTAGAGCTTATCTTGGTATACAGTGTGAAATGTTAGTTATACCTAATTTTTGCTAAACTGCTTTCTAGTTTTCCCAACAATTTTTGTTAAATAGATAATTTTTGCCTCAATCTGGGATTTATTAAACACTGCTCTACTGCTCTTCTTTGCTTCTATATATTGTTTACCTAATCTATTCCTCTGTTCAATTTATTTCTTACCTACTACCAAATTGTTCTCATAATTATTGCTTTATAGTATAGTTTGAGATTTATTAATGCTCAATCCCCTTTCTTTCCACTTTTTTCATCATTTATTTTGAGATTATTAACCTTTTGTTTCTCCAGGTGAATATTTTTATAACTCTATAGAGTCATCCTTTGGTAATTTAGCTGTTGTGGCATAAGTTAATTAATTTAGGAAGTATTGTCATTTTTAATATATTGGTTCAACCTTCCCCTGAACAATGAATGTTTTTCCAATTATTTAATCTGTCATTATTTGTGCAAAGAATATTTTGTAATATATAGTTCCTGTGTGTGTCTTGACAGGTAGGTGCTCAAGTATTTTATACTTTGTTTTCTGTTTTTAAATGGACTATCTCTATCTCTTTCTACTGATTTTATTGCTAATATTCAGAAATGCTGATGATTTATGTGGGTTTGTTTTATATTCTAGAAATATACTTAAGTAAGGAAAGAAGGAAAGAAGCAATTACTAAGTGCTTACTATGTGCCATGAAATAGAAAGCAGAGAAGTACTCAGCACCTTGTTTCAGCTACTTAAGTATTTAATACCTTGTTTGAGCCCTTTGTGATTTGAAGGTGGGAGGAACTTGCTGATGAAACAGGAAGGGACCGAATAGGAAAGAACTGACTATATAAAAGAAGGAGCTCAAGGTGGGATTGAGCAGGACAGAGAAGAAGGACACTTGTGGTGGCCAGCACTCTGTTTTGTTTGTGTTGATTTGTGTTTGTGATACTTTGTATTTCTCAGATCTTGTTTGTGTTGAATTCTCAGACCTTGTTTGTGGGTCTATGTTGAGTTCTCAGACCTTTTTGTGGGTCCATGTTGATTCTGAGATCTTGTTTGTGGGTCTGTGTTGATTTCACAGGCAGATAGTGAATTGATTATGGTGCTGGCAACTTTGTTTTAGCTCTGTTAAGCTTCATCTTCCCAGAAACAGAAACTGAATGACTTGAGGTGGACTGGATATTGTGAGCTCCAATATGGAACAGGAACTGGACGAGGAGCTGAATGAGGAGCTGAGAGCTGCCTGCCTGTGAATCCAGGTGACAGTTGGGTAGATGAAGGCAAGAACTAGGATAATGGAAAAGGAACCTTAAAGATGAAAAGACTTTTCCTTGGGTACTTAGTACTGGCTGACAAGATCATGATTTACTGTAACCTAGGGGTGGGAGATGATTGAGTTAAGGATAATTGGCAGCTGGTTTCCAATCTAGAAGAAAGAAGACTTTCTGCCTGATGAGATTAAGGCAATGTGACCTAGGAGTGGGAGACCTTTGTTTCCCTTAAGGAAGATTGCTCCTTAAGGATGATTGAGTTAGGAACTTAGTGAATGATATATATATATATATATATATATTTAAATATATATATATTTAATATAAATATATATATATATTTAAATATAAATATATATATATTTAAATATATATATTTAAATATATATATATTTAAATATATATTTAAATATATATATATATATATTTAAAACTATGTAACCATTGTAGTGACAAGTTATGTTATATCTTTGTGAATGCTGTACTTTGGTTTCTGTGAATGTTTTGCCTTAGTTTACTGCTGAATAGAGAGTTCACTGTACTATGTGATCAGAACCTTACCTATTCACAGCAACAGTCCCCTAGAGAGCTGCTCATGCTTGGTTTTACCAGTAGTTGTGATTATTTTCCTCTTTTTGTAGATGAGGAGACTCTTTGTCTTTCTCTCTCTCTCTTTGCTTTTTGGAGGGCAATTAGGGTTAAGTGACTTGCCCAAGATCACACAGCTTTATTTTAATTTTTATTTTCTAGCCTAAATCAACATAGAGAGACAGAAGGATATTTGGCTTTTTTTTTTCTTTTTGGAGGGCAGTTGGGGTTTAAGAGACTTGCCCAAGGTCAGACGGCTAGTTTTTGTGTTAAGTGTCTGAGGCGGAATTTGAACTCAGGTCTTCCTGACTCCAGGGCTGGTGACACCTAGCCACCCCCAGGCTCTTGGTTTTAGATAGATACTAAATATATTAAAGAAGTCTCTATTTATTCTTATGCATTTTAGTATTTTTAATAGAATTGTGTTTTATTTTGTCAAAGCTTTTTTATTTCTTGGTGTAATCTGAGCTTATTCTTGTTATTAAAACAGTTAATTGGGTTTTTTTTTCTTTTTTTTTTTGGCTAATATTGAAAAATCTTTGCATTCCTGGACCTCAGAGGGGTGGTTAACTACATCCCTCAGGGATCTAGAGTTTGCTGTTGATCTTGGGGTTCTAGTACTGTTGATCCTGATCCCTACCACTGTGTTTCCCTTTAACAGTCAGTCAAACTCTATTAGCTCTTAAAAAGGGAGTTTACTATGAAAATAAGACAAAAATAATTGTTAGAAAACATCCTCTCTGGCTGGCTAGGTGGCACAGTGAGTAGAGCACTGGCCCTGGAATCAGGAGGACCTGAGTTCAAATTTGGCCTCAGACACTTAACACAAAAACTAGCCGTGTGACCTTGGGTAAGTCACTTAGCCCCAACTGCCCTCCAAAAATCAAAAAGAAAAAAGAAAAGAAAACATCCTCTTCAAATTCAGGGTGCACTCTTCCACTGTATAAACAAGGTCGTTAGGGAGAGTGGACTTAATCTTAAACTCTTACAGTAGTGAGGTCTGTATATATATATATATATATATATATACATATATATATATATATATATATATATATATATATATATATATATATATATATATATATATATATATATATATAAACATGTTTTAGCCCTGGAAATCCTTTTCTCTCTTTCTCTCTCTCTCTCTGTCTCTGTCTCTGTCTCTCTCTGTCTCTCTCTCTGTCTCTCTCTCTCTGTCTCTCTCTCTGTCTCTCTCTCTCTGTCTCTCTGTCTCTCTCTCTTTCTCTCTCTCTTTCTCTCTCTCTTTGCTTTTTGGAGGGCAGTTGGGGTTAAGTGACTTGCCCGAGGTCACACAGCTAGTTTTTATGTTAAGTGTCTGAGGCTGGATTTGAACTCATGTCCTCCTGACTCCAGGGCCGTTGCTTTATTCACTGTGCCACCTAGCCACCCCCTCCTTTTCTCTCTTTTAAAAATTTTTATTTTTAACTTATGGAAAAAAGCAAGCATTTCCATAACATAGTACAATAAAAAAGATGATTGTACACTGAAACTGCAAATCTACTATGCACAACTTGCTATTTCTTTCAAATATACAACAAAATTGTCAAATTTTTTTCTTCCCTTCCTTACAAACCCTGCTCCTCACCACCATGGCCACATTTAGACCCAAATAGGTTTATCTATGTAAACTTGTCCTATAGTTACTTCTATTTATCAGTTTTTTCTCTAGATGTAGATAGGGTTTTTCTTCATAAGTCCTTTGTAGTCTCATATAATTCTGAAACCAATATTGCTATTACTATGCACAATATTCTCGGTTCTGTTCATTTTGCTCTTCCTTATTTCATGTAAGTCCTTGCATGGTTTTGTTTTTTTTTTTAAATCATTGAGTTCGTCATTTTTATAGCATAGTAGTATTTCATCACAATCATATACCATAACTTGTTTAGCCATTCCCCAATTAATGGGCATCCCTGCAATTTCCAGGGTTTTGTTGTTTTTTTTTTTTCTGCCACCAAGAGAGCTGCTATAAACATTTTAGAACATATCGGTTCTTTTCCTTTTTCCCTAATTTTCTTTGGAAATAGACCAAGTAGTGGTATTGTTGGGTCAAAGGTATAGGTAGTTTAATGACTCTTTGGGTATAATTCCAGATTGCTCTCCAAAATGGTTGTATCATTTCATAATTCCACCAACAATGAATTAGTATCCCAATTTTTCCATTTCCTTTCAACATAAGTCACTTTCCCCTTCTATCATTTTAGCCAATCTAGTAGGGATAAAATGATATGTCAAGGTTGTTTTAATTTGCATTTCTCTAATCAATAATGATTTAGAGCATTTTTTCATATGACTATAAATTGCTTGATTTCTTCATTGGAAAATTGCCTGTTTATATCCTTTGATTATTTATTAATTGGGGAATGACTCATATTCTTATAAATTTGACAGAGTTCTTTATATATTTTAGATATAAGACCTTTATCTGATAAACTGTCTCTAAAATTTCCTCCTCAATTTTCTGCTTCCCCTCTGATCATGGCTACATTTGTTTTATTTATACAAAAACTTTTTAATTGCAGTAATAAAAATTATTTATTTTGCTCCCAACTTTGCTATCTCTTGTTTATTCATAAATTGTTTGCCTATCCATAAGAATGATTAAGTAACATGTTCCATGTTCTTATAATTTTCTTGTAAAATCTCTCTTTATATCTAGGTCTTGAATCCATTTTGACCTTATTTTGGTTAATAGTATAAGATACTAGTCTATGACCAGCTATTTTTACTCACTGTTTTCCTTCTCAGTCTCTATTTACCTCATTCACCTTACCTTATCTTCTCCCTTTAGCCTCTTATTCCTTATTTTACCCACCCCTCCCTTATCTGTTACTATTTTATCTATTCACCCTACCCTCCTAATCTCACTCTATACACCCTTCTAAAAGTCCCTCTCCCTCTCTATCCCCTGGTTTGCTCATCTCTCTACAAGTTCAAAATGCTTCTTAACTCTTCAGATATGTAAATTCTTTTCTCTTTAACACCATGAGAGTAAGGTTCCAATATTACCAGTTCTCCACCCCACCTGCTTCCTCTGTATTAATTCTTCCTTTCAAACCAGTTTTTCATGAGATAATTTCTTTTAACCTTTTCCTATGCATTTTTATTTTTCATAATCACCTTATCATGCACAACACAGCCCCAACTTTCTTTCAAACTACCTTAGTAATGATAACAGTTTTAAGAATACTATTACTAATAATAACTAATAATTACCAATATTAATTTTCACATATCATTAGTAAACCTTAATCAGTGCCTTTTAATTAATCATTAATGATTTCTTTATATTTCTTCTGGATCTTTTATATCAAATTTTCTTTTTTCCCCCTTTTTTGGTTGCTTTTTGGAGGGGGGAAGAGGGCAATTGGGGTCAAGTGATTTGCCCACGGTCACATGGTTAGTTTTTGTGTTAAGTGTCTGAGGCCAGATTTGAACTCAGGTCCTCCTGACTCTAGGGCTGGTGCTCTATTCACTTTGCCACCTAGCTGCCCCTATATCAAATTTTCTATTGAGTTCTGGTCTTTTTGTTACAAATACCTGAAAATCTTTCAGTTCATCATATGTCACTTACCTTAAAGAGTTTATGTCCTAATGTAGGGGAAGACCCACACAAAAGGAATATGAAAAGCAGAAGTGAAAGTGGGTGGTTTTATTGATGTTCTCTTTAGTCTAAACCAAGCAGAGCTACTGATGGAAAATGGAGAGTGACATTTCTTGAGTATAATGCCAGCTTTTTTTTCTGCCATGCTCCTCAAAGCTGATGCTGATCTTGGGTGACTGTCTTTTTTTTTTTTTTTTTTTTGCTTTTTGAAGGGGGGAAGGTAGGGCAATTGGGGTTAAGTGACTTGCCTAAGGTCTATTTTGTGTGTGTGTATTAAATGTCTGAGGCTGGATTTGAACTCAGGTCTTCCTGACTCCAGGGCTGGTAATCTATTCACTGCACCACTTAGCCACCTCCAGGGTGACTGTCTTTATGCATTTGTCTGCAGTCCCTTCCACTGCCATTAGCCACTATTCTGGTGGCCATTGCTACTTAGACCATTCAGCTCTTGTATTCAGTGAGACCTCTGATGAACATCTAGATTTTCAAAACTCACTTGTCTTGTAATACCTAAGATCAGGACAGAATGAACAGAGAAGGGAGCAGCTATGTGTTCTCAGTTGCTATTGTCAAATGGGAAACAGGGCTGCCATCCCTCCTTTACTTGGCTTTCAGATAGTCTTGTCTTCTCATAGTCACAAAGGAAAAGCATAATGACAAAGATGCTAACTCTTTTTGTATATGCATTTCAGGCTTAGCAACTCTGAGTCAACAGTTCTGAATTCTACATCCATTTAGAGAACTTTTCATTATCACATAGTACCAGTCACTCAGATCCTCCTTAGCTTTCATCTTGTCTCAGATAAAAGGTATCAGGGAATATTTGCATACACTCTAAGGACTGGTCTCAATAAGTCAGTCTTTCCTACTTTCATCAGTTTTACAATACAGGAAAATTTTAGTAAGGATGCTTTTGAAGCAAAGTTAATTTGCCAAAATAGTATACTCAGTCAAAGATTATACATTTTTAGGGTTGTCAGTGCTAGTTATTAGCTATTAAACACTAGAAAGGCAGGGATAAAAGTTTACTTAGATTATTACTGTTATTGAGCCTAGGTATAATAGTAAAGCAAAAATGAAATTTTTAGTCTGTGTGCTTATAATAGCAAGCACCCTAGCATACCCAGGATGGCTTCTAGCAGAGGTTCTTTGATCTGCTTTACAAAGGGAAAGCAACTTTAAAAGGGTCAGCAATCAGGGCAGAGTCAAGATGGGAGAGTAGAAATAGGACTTCCGTGCAGCTCCAGCTCCCACCACTTCCAATTCATGTAAAAGGGGACTCTGAACAAACTTTGGAGCTACTGAACTCACAAAATGACACAGAGAAGCAAACCTCCCACTGAGGACAGCCAGGCAGCCGAGCAGGGAGTGGCCAGTGCAGCACTCTGGGAAGTGACCACAGCCTGGCATGAGCCAGAGGTTTTAGTCCCAGGGTGGGCCTAATCAGCAACTGGCTGGAGGGACTCCAGAATACCAGCAGCTCTGGCCATTTCGAGAATTATCAACACATAGATGTCAAGGACAAAGTGAGGGATCAGTGCAGTATGGACTTTGGGACCCAGTAATTGGAAGAGTGCCTTGGCCTCTTCCCCCAAGGCGAGAGGCTGCTGAGAAGCTTAGGTGCTGCCCGCCCCACTTTGCATCTTTAGCTCCTGGCCTGCATACTGTAGGGGGACAGGCTAACCAGTCTGGTGGGAGGGTAATCACTCTTGCTTTAACCTTCTTGGATCTGTATTGCGGTCTGGGATGGAGGTATTGGGGTGTGTGACCAGCTTGCCAGAGAGTTTGGAGGCTTCAGAGAGGGAACCCAACTAATTCCTCCAGCAGCTGAGAAAACCCCAGTGTTTGGGACAGAAGCTCCCCTGTCTGGTGGCAGAATCTTACTGTGACAACAAGCCCAAAAATCAAGTAATTGAGTGGCAACATGCCTAGGCAAATGAAACAAAATAAACAGAAAAATTCAACATTAGACTCCCTATTTTGGGGGCAAAGAGGATCAAAGCATGGAACAGGAGGAGGACTGTGAGGTCAGAACTCCTGCACCAAAAGCCCCAAATGAAAATAAGAGCTGTTTGCAGGCCATAGAGGACCTTAAGAAGCAGATGAGAGAAGTAGAGGAAAAATTGGGAAGAGAAATGAGAACGATGCAAGAAAATTATAAAATGAGAGTCAACAACCTGACTGAAGAAAATAACACCTTAAAAAATAGACTAACTCAAATGGCAAAAGAGGCTCAAAAAGGCAATGAAGAGAAGAATGCCTTAAAAAGCCAAATTTGCCAGATGGAAAAAAGAATCTCAAAAGCTCACTGAGGAGAATCATTCCTTCAGAATTAGATTGGAGCAAATGGAAGCTAGTGACTTTATGAGAAATCAAGATACTATTAAACAGATCCAAACAAATGAAAAAATAGGAGGCAATGTGTAATATCTCATGGGAAAAAACACTGACCTGGAAAATAAATCCAGGAGAGAGAATTTAAAAATTATTGGACTACCTGAAAGCCATGATCAAAGAAAGAACCTAGAAATCATCCTTCAAGAAATTCTTAAGGAAAATTGCCCTGATGTTTTAGAACCAGAGGGCAAAATAGAGGTTAAAAGAATCCACTGATCACCTCCTGAAAAAGGTCCCAAAAAGAAAACTCCTAAGAATATTATAGCCAGGTTCCAGAATTCCCAGATCAAGGAGAAATATTACAACCAGCCAGGAAGAAACAATTTGAATATTGTAGAAACACAATCATGATAGCACAGGATCTGGCAGCTCCTACACTGAGGGATTGAATGGCTTAGAATATGATATTCCAGAGGGCAAAGGAACTGGGATTAAAACCAAGAATCACCTACTCAGCAAAACTGATTTTTGTTTCATGGCCATGTTTCAGGGGAAAATATGGTCATTCAGTGGAATAGAGGACTTTCAAGCATTCTTGATTAAAAAAAAAACAGTTGAATAGAAAATTTGACATTCAGATACAAGAAACAAGAGAAGTTTGAGAAGATAAACAGGGAAAAGAAATCATAAGGAACTTATCAAAGTTGAACTATTTACATTCCTACATGGAAAAATGATAATTATAACTGAGGAAACTTTTCTCAGTATGAAAATAGTTGAAGAAGGGTATATGGGCATATGAATACATATGTGAATGTGTGTATATATGTTTTCAGGTATACATAGATAGAGGGCACAGTTTGAATTTAATAGGAAGGGATGATACTTAAAAGGTGAAATTAAGAGGTGAGAGAGGAAAATAACAAAAGGAGATGGGGAGAGACAGAATGGGGTAAACTATCTCATATAGAAGAGTCAATGGAAAATGGTTACAAGGGAGGTGAAGAACAGGAAGGCAAAAAGGCAAAACCTTACTCTCATTGAATTTGAATCAGGGAGAGAATGACATATATACTAAATAGGATATCTCACCCTACAGGAGAGTAGGGGGCAAGGGGATGAGAGTGGGGATTATGGAAGGGAGAACAGGCTGGTGGGGAGGGGAGTTGGAAGCACCCACTTTTGAAAAGGGACAGGATCAAAGTAGGGAATAGACCAAGTGGGAGGTGGGATAGGAGGGAGGGAAACATAGTCTTTTACAATATATCAACTGTGGTAATGTTTTGCATAGCTACACATGCACAACATATACTGTATTGCTTATCTTCCCAGTAAGGGTGTGGTGACAAGGGAGGAAGGGAATGAATCTGGAATTTGAAATTTTAAAATCCAATGTTTAAAAATATATAAATACTATTATGAATACTATTTTACATGTAATTGGGAAATAAGATGTACAGGCATTGGGGCATAGAGATTCACCATGCCCTACTGGAAAAATCAAAGGGGGTATGGGAGAAGATATGGGAGAGAGCAGATTGGAGGAGGGGATATCCTGTGGGACTGCTATTCTAGGGTGGTGGGTAGGGGGAAAATGGGGAAAAAATTGCAACTCAAAATCTGATGGAAATGAATGATGTAAACCAGAAGTTAATAAAGCATTTAGGAAAAAAAAGGGTCAGCAATCTTTAATTAAATATATTTGTCTTTGTGTGTATGTGTGTGTGTGTGTGTGTGTGTGTGTGTGTGTGTGTGTGTGTGTGTGTGTGTAAATACAGACAGAGAAAATAACACAATTCAATAGACCAACAGACAGGGCTTCTATCTGACCATTACATTCATACATAGTTAGTTACCAGAGAGAGAAGCACCAACATCAAAACCAGAGGGCTCAGTGGCTATCCAGAATCTCATCTGGCCAAATCATACAACTCTTCCCACAAGTGAGTCCTAAAGCAAAACCTCACCTCAAAGAATATATACTCTTCTTCAGAGTCAGAGGACATCACAACCTTCATGACCCACTGCCTAATTACAAAGTAACAAAAGATGTGGACCTTCCTAAAAAACAAGCCTCCCCCCAATCAAACACCTTCTGTTGAGTTCCACTTGAGGCCCATTAATGGCAGGGAAGATCTTCGAATTCCCTTACCAGTATGGTGCCCAAGATAAAGTCCGAAACTTCTAAGTATTAGATCTATTAGGTTAACACAGTGAATTTCTCTGGAACCTGGGGTTGTAGAAGCAAGAGGTCTTCATTCATGTTGGTTAGTGGTTGCATGATGAGATTCTGGATATTGATTTCTTACTGGACCTTATCAGTATCATATTTAAGGAGATACTTTCCTCTTTCTTATTACTATTGCTATTGTCCTTTCAAACAGCAATTTTTATGCTCCTGATCAGAGCAATCTGACATTAGGCAGATTGGTATTCATTTCATAATAAAAACAAATGTCTTTCTGAAAATAAAAAACGAAGAAAGAAAAGACTTATTGTTTCATTTATGTTTCTGCTTTATATTAGTTTCAAATTAATAGGATATTGTAGTCAAAGAATTTCTTCCTATAAAGACCAATTATATTCTAAGAAAGAATCAACCTCAGAGAAAGACCATAAAACACTGTCAATATTCTGAAAGCTTTTGCTTAATTTAAAATCCTTACTTTTAAAATAATATTTTATTATTTTGAATACATTCTGTTAAGCTGATTTTTATATCTTGGCTTTTTGTGTACTTTGTATATTTATTAGTTATATTTAACTATGATAAGAATTGTGATAGCAATATGTGTGTATTATTATTAAATAATAGTTTTCAAAGGTTTGACACTGAATGGAAAAGTTATTTAGTATTTCCTAAGACTGTAATATTAACAAATGTTTTATTTCTTAGATCACTGAATTAGCAGGCTATACTGCTCGAGTGCACAATATGTTTTGGGTCTTTGATGAAGTAAACAAAGGAATTTACAAGAGAGCTATTCAAGAGACTGAAAATCCTACCAGGATTGGAGATAAAATAGAATTATCTTTCAGTGACACCTTAGAAATCAAAGGTACTAAATTAAATTTTAAAACACTTTCTTACATTAAAACATTTCATTATTTGTCAAAAATGTTTCTTTTAAGACTTATGCCTTTAACCAGACATAATAAACATACCTTTCCAAAATTAATAGCTGTTGAAATAACTGATCCTTAAATCAGCTATTATTTAATCTAATGTTAAAATTTCAGGAACTGTGCCTAGTTAAAAAAAATATTATTGTTCTTTGATCTGTTGCAAAACTATCGGAGACATCTTTATGAACTACACAAGTGACAGAAAGAATTGTTTAAAATTTAAATTCACATTTCCTGGTGGCTTAGCCCTACTGTCATGATATTTTAACTTAAAGTCATTTGCTATGTTGTATAGTTGTTGTTCAGTTGTATCTAACTCTTCATGACCCCATTTTGGGTTTTCTTGGCAAAGATATTGGAGTGGTTTGCCATTTCCTTCTCTAAATTACTTTACAGATGAGTTAGCTGTGTCAAAGAGGGTTAAGTGACTTTCCCAAGGTCATACAATTACTAAGTGTCTGAGGCCAGATTTGAACTCAGAGTCCAGGCCCAGCACTATACACTCTTCCATTTAACTGCCTGTTGTTATATAAGCACTGTATAATTAACTATTTCATGCTTTCACCCAAGGTACATTTTTTTTTTCAAAATCTAGTAGTTTTTATGTGTACTTTCATATAATCTTTATTTCATTTGTTCCATTTTCTTATTACTATATTTTTCATTGCATGACTAAAAAAACTTTAATATTACCCTTTTATATAGTATTGATGTCCAGAAGAAAAACAACAGGAGAAAAAAAATTTAGGTAAAATAATAGTACAGATACTATAAAGTCTACTTAAAAAACTAATCCAATTAAATTTAAATTATAAACTACTTATTTGAATAATCTATATGGCTGTATTTGCCAAAATGTTCATATCTACATTTGACCAGGTTCCTGATATTAACTTTTGATATTTGCTTTTGCAACTTCAGGAATTCTTTTTGAAATTAGCTTATTTTTGTAAATATACTATATAATATTATTTATATATCAAATTGGTTGATCAAGGTTATGCTTTTCAAACTTTTCAATTTTCCTTAACTTATAGGAAAAGTTATCGATGTTGATCATGGAATTATTTGTGAAAATGTTCCTATTATAACACCAGCTGGAGAAGTGGTGGTTTCCAGGCTAAACTTCAAAGTAAGATGATATTCAAGAATCTTGTAATTTGAAATCACTCTAGTACAAACCATCTCAGAATTCATGTACCTTCTGTTAATTGTTTGAAGAATCATATGTAAAGGAGGGGAAATGAAAAAGGTAGTGGCTTAATTATAGATAGGAGCAGAGAAATTCAATTTCTCCTACTGAGAACAATAAAAAGAAATATTTGATTTCCAATCTATATTTTTAGATTGTGCATCAAATCAGCAGACAAGAGCAATAGGATATTTCCTTTAAAAAGAATGTTTGAAAATAAAATATCGGGGCGGCTAGGTGGCGCTAAGAGTGCTGGCCCAGAATTGGGACAACCCGGGATCGGATCTGGCCTCAGAAAATGAGCACTCACACATAAATAATGACTGGCCGTGTAACCTTGAGCAAGTTATTTAACCTCAATTGCTTTTTTTAAAAAAAGAAAGAAAAGAAAAGAAAATTTCATTTATTCCACTTTTCCTATGTGAATTGCTCTGATATTATCATCATGGTTGAAATATGCTAGTAATTTTAATTTACAAGTTTTATCCTAATGTAGCTATGACTACCACTTTATATAAAAGTGGCTAATATCAGAAAGACTAATCAGAAAAATCACAAAGTTGAATTTGCTCCATAGTTCTTATAATCTTATAATGTCAAGAGGTTATTAATTTAAGATCTTAGGTCTTCATTGTTAAATCATGTAAAAGTATTTGATAAACTGTTTTGAAATACTATAAAAATAAAAATGTGTGGAGTTCTAGTGTTATAATAACCTGATGAATATTAATTATGTTAGTGAAGGCAGATGAATTTAATTCAAATTTTAAAAATGACTAGAGTTGACAACAGAAATGCGAAGTTAAATGTACAGATTTCTATGTTCTAAATACTGACAAGAAGCATATCTGGGGTTAGAAAACAGCAAAGGGAAGAATTGGAATCACTCAAAAGAAAGATAATTAAAATTAGTAAATCTGATGGAAATTTTATATTCCTCCTACAACTTTGGGAAATTGTATAGCTTTTTTTTTATAGTTTGAAATATGGAGATTTTCCTTATATTCAGTGCTACCTTTATGTGGACTTATAATTAGGTTTTAGATAATGATTTAAGGATAAGATCTGAATATGAATACTGATTAGACATTAAGGAAAAAAATAGCCTTCAAATTAAATCTACTAAATTGCATGCTTAAAAAAAAATCAGGCCTTTGGTTTCATTGGAATACGGAGTTAATGAAGACTTAGCAGTTCATGCTCTACATATATCATGCTCAATATCTTAAGAGTTACCTGAGGCATTAAGATTTGCCCAGGGTCACAGAGCCAGGACATGTCAGAAGTAGGACTTAAACCAAATTCTTCTTAATTCTGAGGCCTTATCTCTGTATACTACAGAGCAGCTTCTGGTAAATGGAGTATATTTTAATTATTTATTATTAGTTAAATTACTTGTAATCTTTCTATCCTTCATATACTATTTCTTGTCAGGACTGGTAAACCAGGATAAATTCTTGATGTTTCTATTTATTAAAATTAACAAGGTTCTTGAATCCCTCCTAAATTATCTGATAATTATCTGATTTTTTTTAAATGACCCAGAGTGACACAAGTTTAAATTTTGGGTTTTCTGAGTAAAAAATGTGAGAAAATTCCCCCTTATTCTTAGTTCCTTTGAAATTACCCCCAAATTTTCCTGTTTGTATATTTATCCTATAAATGTCTTTTTTATAGATAGTTGTTTGTGTATTGTCAGTAGACCATGACCTCTTTGACAACAGAGACTTTTTTTGTCTTTCTTTGCCTCCTCGACCCTTTGCATAGTATCTTGTACACAGAGTAGATATTTAATAAATGCTAGCATAAGGCTAGTTGCTAACTGCATTCATTGCAGAGTAGCTCACACTGAGGACCTTCAGCAAGCACAGTGACTATTTAGGAAATATTAACACCTACACATACAATTTGACTTCATTCTCTCTAATAATAGCTAATATTTACTTAGTTTTCATGATTTATATACAGATGTATATGTACATTTATATACAGATTTATATGTACATATGACATCTCATTTTAGAACATATATACAGATATTCTCTATATATAGAACATATATGATATATAGTTATTCTACATATATGTATATGTATGTGTGTGTATATAAAATAGCAGAACAACCCTATTCTGCTGTTATTATCTTCATTTTATAGTTAAAGAAACCAAGACTGAGATAAATTGTCTTGCTGCAGTCACACGGCAAGTAAGTGTGTGAGACAAGATTTTAATTTGTTTTCCAGACTCTAAGTCCAATGCCGTGCCCATTATACTCTCTACCTCCCTCTAGGTATTCTTTTTTTGAGTACACAAACAAAAATTGAAGGTTATATTCTTTCCCTTACACTCTGTGCTATGAAAATAAACTCTAGTTTTGTTATACTTTTTTTAAAAAATCTGTAATCAGAGTTTACTAAGAGCAATTAAAATCAGAGACATATAAACATGACTTTAGTTTTCTTAGATAGAAAGCCAACCTCTACTGATGGAGTAGAAAGGACTATGGATATAAGATCGGAGGACTTGGGTTTGAATGCTGTTTTGGCAATTAGCTACCTTTGGTATTGAGAGTACCAGAATCAGAGTCTAAAGAGGAACTTGTGTTTGAGCATTGACTTGAGATTTTGTGTGACCTTGGGAAAGTCACTTAACCCTCTGTCAGTCTCAATTTCCTTATTTGTAAAATCAGGAAAATAGTAAATATTACTTAACTCACTCTGTAAACCTCAAAGTGTTTATTTCATTATCCATATTACATGATCTTGAACAAATCAATTGACCTCTCTGTCTTATTTTATTCACCTGTGAAATAAAGGGATCATACCAAATGACTTCCAAAGTTGATTCTGAATATAAAAACTGTGATGCACTTATTTGTTATATATTTGCAATTGCCTAATATAGTGCTATGTAACTTGTGGATTAATGTATTGGAAAATTGTCTCTATTTGCCCAGTATAGGTACACTAAGCACAACTATCTAGAGAGAGAAATACTGTGGGTTAATATCTTGCATTTTTTTTTAGTATTCCTTTCATATAACGTGGTGGATTGTAAGAAGCCATTAGACCTTAGTAGAAATACAGAGATCTTATTCTTCAGAGAGCCTAATAATTTCGGGAAGTACTCTACTGTGCCAGTGAAAACTAGTTCTTTGTATGAGGCGGCAAAGATATGTCCTGCCTTCAGTACTACATGTGAAGCAACTAGATGTAATAGTGAATAGAATGATAGACCCGAAGTCAGATATACTTGAGTGCAAATCTGGCCTCAAATATTTACTAGCTACATAACCCCGGGCAAGTTACTTAACCTCTGTCTGTTTCAGTTTCCTCATCTATACAATTTAAGGTTAAAATGAAATAATATTTTGAAATGGTTTGAAAGCATTAACATATTATATAAATGCTATTTATTATTATTTTCATCATCACTGTAGTACTACAATTTAAAACTTGCTTCTTCTACTTCAAAGGGAAGACTTCTCTAAAGCACTATAGTCATTGATAAAAATGAATTGATAACATTTAAGTTTAAAAGCAAGCTATGGTTTGAACAGTATGGGATTTCTTATTGAACATGTAAAAGATACACACATGTATATACATATTCATAGTATCAAAAATATTGCAATTTATAATTTTTATACTATTTTAGGTACAAGAAAGAATACATCTTCTGATTAGGTAGACAGTCTTGCAAGTTGAAGGTGTCTCTATTTGATCATATAAAGGCAAATCATTAATATGTGGATGAATATACAGGAAACATGGAGGTAAATGGAGATTCGACTTTGATGTAAGAAAAAACATTTCTTAACAATTAGGAAAATGGAGATATATCAGAGTCCTCAGTGTTCTAGGCAACTTTTTTAAGCTGTAGAGATAAGACTGACCTACTTTGGCAGAGAGAATTTCCTTTGCAAGTAGTTCCCTATACTCATGAAATTAGATAGTTAGACAATACGTATTAAGGATGTACTATGTACCAAACACTGTGCTAAGTATTGGGGATAAAAAGACAGGCAAAGCCCCTGCCCTTAATGAATATATATTCTAATGGAGGGAGAAAAGATGTAGCTAGGTAGATACAATATAGAGAGATTGTGTTGTTCAGTCATTTCCAATTCTTTGTGACCGCACTTGAAGGTTTCTTGGGAAAGGTAGTAGAGTGGTTTGCCATTTTCTTCTCCAGCTCATTTTACAGATGAGGAAACTGAGGCAAACAGTTTTAAGCCACTTATTCAGGGTGACATAACTAGTAAATGTTTGAGGCCAGATTTGAACTCTGAAAGATGTTTTCCTGACTCCAGGCCCGGTCCTCTATCTACTGTGCCATCTAGCTGCCTTGAATATGAAGAGTAGATAGTAGATAATCTGAAAGGGAAAGGTATTAAAAGCTGGGATTTGGAAAGGCCTCCTACAGAAGTTGGAATTTTAATGGTCTTGAAAGAAGGCAAAGAGACCAAGAGGTATAGGTGAAGGGGTAGAGAATTCTGGGGAGAACAGATTTTGCAAAGGCACAGATATGGGAGATCTCCCAAGTTCTAATTCCTTTGCCTTATACTGAGAAAATTGAAATAACTATTGGTTTTCAAGTGAAAGTTATCAATTAATACATTTTAAAATATAATTTATATTTTATATATAACATTTGCATTTTAATATATTATATGTAATATATTACATGAAATATAATTATATTTATTATAGTACATGTATTACATGTAATATAATTTATTATATTACATGTATTACATGAAATATAATATAAAGTATAATTCTATTTTATGTAATATAAAATTGTCATCATTTTAAAAATGTTTTTAACCAGACTGACAGCATGATATAGTGGATTAGAGAGCCAACCTATGAGTCAGGAAAACCTATATTAAAATCCTGTCTCTAATAAATCTGGGTTGTTTTTTTTTTTTACCCTGAGTAAGTCATTTAGCCTCTCAGTATCCCAAATCACCTCAATTTGTTGATCTGCATTTCTGAATAGAATTTCCTCACCAGGATATACCTCAGTGAAATTATAAGTTCAGTAAAAAAATATAGTAGTAACTTATTTTTAATACTTACTTTAAAATTATTTCTAAGTAATTATCTCTCTATATATACATTCCATTTCAAATTTGAAAATAGTATACTTATTAATTAAGTACTTATTTAAATTTTTGTAAGCCAGAATCAGGGCTTATTTTTATTCTTATCATTTTCTTTGGAATTTTTTTTCAAGGTGTTTTGATCCCCAGAGCTTAGTAAGAAATCTCATTTAATGTTGTCAGCCATGATAAATACTTTCCTTTGTTTCATGGAACATATTCTGTGTGCCAGCACTTAGCATAGTACCTTGCACATGCATTTAATAGTATGCATTTAATAAATATTTCTTGATTATTTGATCATGACTTTCCAGAGTTATGTATATACAGATAGAATGTCTAGTATGTTACCTTGCATGGAATTGGAAGGGACCTTAGAATCCAACTAGTCCAACCTATATCTGAACAAGAATGCTCTCTCCAACATACCTGATAAGTCATCATCAAGCCTTTGCTTGTAGGTGAACTCACTCCCTCCCAAGGCACTCCATTCTACTTTTGTATTGCTCTAATTGTTCAAGAGTTTTTCCTTCTGTCAAGCTTAAATTTTCCTTTGTGTAACATCCATCCATTACTCCCATGATGTTTGATATGGCACTAAATATTTTCATAGGCTTAAAAATTGCAGTTTATTATTTTCAATTATTTTAGGTACAAGAAGGAATGCATCTTCTGATAACTGGTCCCAATGGTTGTGGGAAAAGTTCTCTCTTCAGGATTTTAAGTGGGCTATGGCCTGTGTATGAAGGAGTCCTCTATAAACCCCCACCTCAGAATATGTTCTATATTCCACAAAGGTATGTGCTTCTCTTTAGTCCACAAAATGTTTAAAATTTCTTATTAAAATCAACTAGTATCTGTTTTCTATTTCTCTTAATTTTTTCCCCCTGGTTTCCTGGGCTCTTTTAGCTAAGCAGTTTTAAATGACAACTTTCTTGAGCAAATAGGGAGGAAATTAATATAATTAAAATAACTAAATGAATATTTTGATTAAAATCGTTATCTGATTCAGTCAAATGGCTTTTCATTCCCATGTATCTCTCGATTATAGAGAATTACTCAAAAACAGAAGTTATGAATCTCAGTAGAATAATTTATTCCAGAGGAAAGTTAGATTGCCTAAAGAAAAATGGAAAGTCTATTTTTCTGTCATTAATTCAGGTATCTGAATAAAGTTACTGGCCATTTAGTATTAATTCCTTTTGGCCATATAAGCTCCTAGAATATTTCTTGTCTGCCTTGATGAAGGAAGCATACATACAACTGAAATCACTATAACTGCATGAAATAATTTCAGTGGCAACAGACTTCCTTGCTTTATCCCTGATCTTACTTCAAAGTATTTCTATTGGAAGCAAACACTTCTAATTTCAGTCTTTGTACTTTTATCCCCTGAACTTAGCATGGTATAGGTAGCATGTTTAGCATATAGTAGGTACTTAATAAATACTTGTTAATTGATTGATGTTTTCATTAAAATTAATACTAGTCCTTGTTTTTTATGTTAATATTAATTAGAATAAAGTTTTATTTATTCCTATCCTTTGATATTTTTGCAGATATAAGGACTTTGCTTCTTTTTTCATCTGTTAGCACAAGCATGTAATTTTCATTTGTGTTATTAATATCATCTAGGCAGCTTTATAGATATATATGTATATATATATATATATAGTTATAGTTATAGTTATAGTTATAGTTATAGTTATAGTGCTGGACCTAGAGTCAGGAAGATTTATCTTCCTGAGTTCAAATCTAGTCTCAGGCGATTACTAGCTGTGTGACCCTGGGAAAATCACTTAGCCTTGTTTGTCTCGGTTTCCTTATCTGTAAAATGAGCTAGAGAAGGAAATGGCAAACCACTCTAGTATCTTTGCTAAGAAAACCCCAAATAAAGTCACATTCAGACACAACTGAAATGACTGAACAACAGTTATTTTTATTTTCCTGATAATGAACCATTCCTGAATTAATGGCATAAATCCAACCTAATCATGGTGAATAATCTTTTGAATATATTGTTGTAGGCTCTTTGCTCATAGTTTTTCAATATCTTTACATTCATTAGTGAGTATTTACTCTAGACTTAATGTCTCAACTTCCATTTTCTCTGTAAAGTAGGAAAATTAATAGCTTCCATCTCATAGTATCCACTGTATAATAAGATTATTGCATAGATCAATATATCTCATTTATTTGCATGGTTTTGTGAAGATAAAATGAAATATATTTTGCAAACAAGCAGTAAATATTACATATGGCCATTATTTATGATTGTTTTGAAGAGGAATATTGAAATAATTTTCATGGTGGGAATGAGTAAAAGTACTGTGAGAAGAATCCAGTAGGTATTCTCCAGCCTCATCACCTAGAAGCTTTATGTGGGAAGCAAAGGACAGGTTACAAGTGGTAGACAGAAGGAAAGAGAGTATCCTGTTATACAGAAATCACAGGGAACCTACATGCTTCTTGATCCATTAAAAGCTATGATAGAAATCAGGAGCAATACTATGTCATATGACTAATTAGGCCACTCCTAAAAAGTTTGGAGAGTTCTTCTCTGTTCTCTCATTAAAGCTGTGATATGTCAGAGGTAACATGACAAATAGAAAGAAGATGAAAGAAAATAACTCTAAGGATTTGGGGGCAGGAGTAAGCCATATCACAGATGTACTTTTATGAGCACAATATAAACAATACTTTTTAAATAGTGTCATTTTCCTCTCCATTTAATTCCATTAAAGTACTTTGGGAAAGTTTTAAATTATGGTATTTTAGCAGAAGATTATATTTCAGAAAATAAACTTTTTCTTAGATAAAACTCACAAAATATGACAAGTGTAATAATTTGATTTTAAGTTTTATGTTTTTTAAAAGTCATGAGATCATGAAAGAAAGCTGCATAAAGTCTTTTTAAAATGGCAGAAGGTCTTTTTAAAAAGTACAACTTTGGCCATAGCGCTAATGTGAAATATGTAAGATCTTTCTAAAAAATGAAAACATGAAATCCATAATTTTCCCTCTGGAAGAGGTGTAATTTTTTTTTTTTTTTTTTTTGCTTTTTGGAGGGGGGAAGGCAGGTCAATTGGGGTTAAGTGACTTGCCAAGGTCACACAGCTAGTTTTGTGTTAAGTGTCTGAGGTCGGCTTTGAACTCAGGTCCTCCTGAGTAATTACTTTTGGGGAGGCAGGGTAATTGGGGTTAAGTGACTTGCCCAAGGTCACACAGCTAGTTTTTGTGTGTGTGTTAAGTGTCTGAGGCGGGATTTGAACTCAGATCCTCCTGACTCTATGGCTGCTGCTCTATTCACTGCACCACCTAACCGCCCCTAATTTTTTTTAAAGCTATTCAAATTGTATGTGTTCTTCAATCTTTAAAAATTTGTATATAAATACATTTTTTTTTACTAAAAAATCAGTATTTGGGGTAAACATAGTATTCAAGTAAAAAATAGATCTTTTTTTTTTTAGTGGACTGCCAAGTCAATATGCCTCAACAGTTTGATGTGGCATTTCTCTAAACTAAAAATCTATGTTGAGCTACAGTTGTAGAGGGATAGCTTCCGAGTATATGAAAGTGATCATTGTTTAATATACACCATTCACAAGATATCATCTGGAGTGCTGTTTTCAGTTCTGGACATCACAGTTTAAGAAGGGCATTAATAAACCATAGGAAATCCAGAAGAGGGCAGTCATGCTGGGGAAGAGTCTCACATTCACATCTTAGGAGTTGAGATTTTTTTTTAGCCTGAAGGAGAGAAGATTTGGGGAGTGTGATAAGAGGGACAGCAGATATTATAACTATGTTCAAGTATTTCAAGGGCTGTCATGTAGAAGAAGGGCTAGACTTGTTCTGTTTGGCTCAAGAAGGCACATGAGCCATACCCCCATTACAGAACCAGAGAGATTAAGTGACATTACTAAGGTCATAGAGCTAGTACGTTGGTAAAGCCAGAACTAGAATTCATATCTCCAGACTTCCCATCCAAACTCCTTCTATATTATACATCATATGATAGTGTATGCTTCCATACATCACCTCATACCTTTCTAGTCATACCTCACACAAATTACATGTGAATAGGTATCAAAATTAAATTGGGGCATGTATGATCAAATTATTGCATATGAATTAAGTGAAATGTTGTTATTTAAGAAATAATAAAATATACAAATTGAGAGAAACTTAGTTAACAAGTCAATCAGTAAGCATTTATTAAGTACTGATTGTATGCCTAGGAAGACATATATGATTGATGTGGAGAGAAGTGAGCAGAACTTGGAGAACATTTTTAATGACTACAATGATGTAAGGGAAATAATTTTTAAAGGCTTAAGTACAATGACCAGTTATGACTTCAGAAGACTGTTGTTGTAGCATACTTAATACTTCCTAGATAAGAGGTGAAGCATGGTCAGTGTAAATTTGTTTTGTTTAAGAATATGTATTTATTATAAGGGAAGGCTTCTTTTTATTTTTATTATAAGGGAAGGCCATTAAATTTTGGTAGCTTGGGGAAAAGCCTCAATCATTATCCTAGCTATAGCTCTGCAAGGCTGATTGTCAATGAAGAATTCCCAAGTTTTGGGAATTTTGTTTTGTCCATCTCTTGTGTGTAGTGACTTGTAAAAATGATTATACATAGAAGGTCCTTCTAACTATTGTGAATGAAAAATACATGAATTTTGATTTTGTAGAAATATCACATTGCTCTGTTAGCTTAGCACTGCTTTAATTTTTCCATTCATCTTAACAACATCTGAGGGGAAAAGCATTAGAGTAGAAATTAGGAGACATAAGTTCTAATCTCAGTTTTGATATAGGGCAAATCTGTTTACTTCTTTTGGACCTCTATTTCTTCATCTGTAAGATACCATTTTATAGACAAGATGACCTCGAAGGCCCATTCCATATCTGAAATTATCTTGTGCATTTCTTCTAAAAGTAGCTCACAAAAATCTTTAATTATACATGATAAAAGGACATTTAAAGTCCAATTCTTCCTTCTCATGTTGGGAATTTATTATGGAAAAATTTATACTACAGAAAAATGCACAATAATGCCTTAATTCTTTTTATTTATGTACTTATCTTTATTTTTATTCATTTTGAGCTTAAATACAAAACAAAAAAATTTCCATGTAAACAGCACAACATAAAAAGATGATTCAAATTAAAACCATGAATTTCCATTTCATTCTGTTTATTTTTTAAAAGTAAATACTAGACATCATTTTCAAAGCTGCACTGCTTTTCTGTGCTTCCTTCTAAGATTTCTTTTGTTCTTTGCTGTGCTCTTTTAATTTTTTCTCCCTCCCCACCCTGCCCTGGAGAAGGCTACCGTTTGACACAAATATACATGTACATATATGTGTACACATATACATATGTATAATCACACAACATATACTTCTATTTATCAGTTCTTTCCCTAGATGTGGATAACATCTTCCTTCATAAGTCCTTTGTAATTGATTTGAGTATTCATATTTATAATATTCAAAATGACAGTCAAAGTTGTTCTTAGAACAATATTGCTGTTGCTGTATAAAATTTTCTCTTCTTTCTGCTCATTTTTCCTAAAATCAGCCAGCTCATCATTTCTTTTAGCACAGTAGCATTCCATCACAATCATATGCCGCAGTTTGTTTAGCCATTCTCCTCAATTTCTGACTCCTTGCCAACAGAAAGAGAGCTGCTATAACTATTTTAGAAATCACCTTGGGAAACAGACCTAATAGTGGCATTGCTGGGCATAATTCCATATTGCTTTCCAGAATAATTGGATCAGTTCACAGTTCCATCAACAGTGGATTAGTGTCCTAATTTTTCTACATCCCCACCAACATTTACCATTTTCCTCTTCTACCATTTAAGTCAATTTAATAGTTGTAAGATGATAGCTCAAAATTGTTTTAATTTGAATTTTTCTAAACAATAGTGATTTAGAGCATTTTTTTGGTATGATTTTGATTTCTTCATTGAAAAGCTGCCTATTGGTATCCTTTGACCACTTATCAATTGGGTAATGATTTGTATTCTTATAAATTTGGGAAAAGTTGTGATATAAGACCTCTTTCTGAGAAACTGTCTATAAAAATTTTTTCCGAATTTTGTTTTCCTTCTAATCTTGGCTACATTGATTTTATTTGTACAAAATCTTTTCAATTTAATGTAGCTGAAATTATCCATTTTACATACCTCATAATGCTATCTCTTATTTATTCAGAAATTGTTCTCTTCCCCATAAGTCTGATAGGTAATATGTTCCATATTTTTCTAATTCTTTTTAAGAATATCTCCCTTTATATCATGTTTGCTTATCTTGGTAAATGATGTAAGATACTTGTCTATGCCCAATTTCTGTGAGACTGCTTTTCAGCTTTTCCAACAAAGTTTAACAAATAATAAATTCTTATCCCAAAAGTTTAAATCTTTACATTTGTCAAACACAAGATTTCTATAATCATTTGTTACTAGGTACTATGTCTACCCTTTTCCACTAATCTATCTTTCTATTTCTTAGCCATTACCAGATAGTTTTGATAATCACTGACTAATAGTATAGTTTAAGATCTGGTACTGTTAAACCTCCTTTCTATATTTTTTTTCATTAATTCTTTTGATATTTTTTTACTTTTTGCTCTTCCAAATAAATTTTGTTATCATCTTTTTCTAGCTTAATAACTAATTTTTTGATAATTTAATTGGGATCGCATTGGATAAATAGATTAGTTCATGTAAAATTGTCATTTTATATTGGTTCTTCCTGCCCATGAACAATTAATATTCTTCCAGTTATTTAAAACTGATTTTACTTGTATATAAAGTGTTTTGTAATTATGTTCATCTAGTTCCTGGGTTTGTTTTGGTAGGTATATCCCCAGGTGTTTTATATTGTCCACAGCTATTATAAATGAGGTATTTCTTACTATCTCTTCTTGTAGGATTTTGTTGATGATATATAGAAATGCTGATGATTTTTGTAGGTTTATTTTATATCCTTCTACTTTGCTAAAATTATTAATTATTTTCACTAACTTTTTAGTTTCATCTTTAGGATATTCCAAGTACATTATCATATCATCTGCAAAAAGAGATAGTTGTATTACCTTATTGCCTATTTTGATTCCTTCAATTTCTTTTTATTGCTATTGCTAGCATTTCTAATACAATATTAAATTATATTGGTGATAATGAGCATTTTTGTTTCCCTCCTATTTTTACTGGGAAATCTTCTGTTTTATCCCCATTATAAATAATGTTTACTGAGGGTTTTAGGTAGAAGCTTCTTATCATTTTAAGGAAACATCCCTTTATACTTATGCTTTCAAATGTTTTTAGGAGGAGTGAGTATCATATTTCACCAAAAACTTTTTCTGAATTTTATGATATAATCATGATTTCCATTACTTTTGTTATTGATATAATCAATTACGTTAATAGTTTTCCTTATGTTAAACCATTCCTGCATTACTGGTATAAATCCTGGTATTAATAAATTACTGGTATAAATTACTGGTCACAATGTATAATCTTTGTAATATATTGTTTTAGTTTCCTGGCTATAATTTTATTTAGGATTTTTGCGTCCATATTCATTAATGAAATTAGTCTGTGATTTTCCTTCTCTGTTTTTGTTCTTCTTGGTTTAGGTATCAGAACCATATTTAGTTCATAAAAGGAGTTTGGTAGATCTCCTTTTTTGCCTATTTTCTAAAGAATTTATGTGATATACAAATTAATTGAGCTTTACATGTTTAGTAGAATTCCCTTGTAAATTCATCTGGTCCTCATGCTTTTTTCTTAGGAAGCTCATTTAAGGCCTAGTCAATTTCTTTTTCTAAAATAGGCTTATTTAGATATTCTATTTCCTCTTCTGTTATTGTAAGCAGTTTATATTTTTGTAACTATTATTATATTTCAATTAATCTGTTATATTTATAGTCATATAATTGGGCAAAAAAACTCCTCATAATTGTTTTGATTTCCTCTTCATTAGTGATAATTTCACCCTTTTCATTTTTTATACTAATGATTTGATTTTCTTCACTCTCTCTTTTTAAATCACATTAACCAATGGTTTATCTGTTTAATTGGGCTTCTCATAAAACCAGCTCCTAGTTTTATTCACTAATTCAATGGTTTTCTTATACTAAATTTTATTAATCTCACATTTAATTTTCAAGATTCTTTTTTAAATTGCATATATAATTCATTAGTCTGTTCTTTCTTCATTTTATTGATATAAGCATTTAAAGAGATAAATTGTCCTCTGATTATTGCTTTTGTTGCATCCCATAGGTTTTGGTATGTTGTCTTATTTTTCTCTTTAATGAAATTATTGATTGTTTCTATGATTTGTTCTTTAATCTCATTCTTTAAGATTAGGTTATTTATTATCTAATTAGTTTTTAATGTGTTTCCATGGTCTCTTATTGAATATAATTTTTATTTCATTGTGATTTGACAAGGATTCATTTAATATTTCTGCCTTTTTGCATTTAACTATAACGTTTTTAATGCCTTAATTTATGGTCAATTTTTGTACTTCTGAGAAAAAGGTGTATTCCTTTCTGTTCCCATTCAATTCTCTCCAGATATCTATAATATTTAGTTTATCTAAGATTCTGTTCAATTCATTAACTTCTTTCTTATTCATTTTTGTTAGATTCATCTAATTCTGAGAGGGGAAGGTTAAATTCCCCTACTATTATACTATTTTTGTCTTTTTCCACCTGTAATTCATTAAACTTTTCCTTTAAAAATTTAAATGCTATAGCATTTGTGCATATAGGTTTAGTATTGATAATGCTTCATTTTCTTTTCTTTTCTTTTTTTTTTTAAGCAATTGGGGTTAAGTAACTTGCTCAAGATTACACGGCTGGTCATTATTTATGTGTGGGTACTCATTTTCTGAGGCCGGATTCGATCCCGGGTCATCCCAGTTCCGAGGCTGGCGCTCTTACTCACTGCGCCACCTAGCCTCCCCTATGCTTCATTTTCTATGGTATCTTTTATCATAGTATAGTTTCCCTGTTTATCTCATTTATTTAAATTTGTTTTAGCTTTAATTTTGTCTTAGATCATGATTGCTACCCCTGCTATTTTTTGCATCAGCTGAAACATAATAAATTTTACTCCAGTCCTTTGTTTTAACTCTCTGTATTTCTCTCATTTTTGAACATGTTTCTTGTAAGCAACATATTGTTGGATTCTGACTTTTAATCTATTCTGCTATCCATTTTCCAGATTGGTGAGTTCATCCCATTCATATTCAAAGTTACAATTACTAGATATGTATTTCCCTTCATCCTATTTTTCCCTTTCTATTATCCTCACCCTCTCTTTTTACCCTGTCCCTCCTTATACATCTGATTTACTTCTAACCATAACCCTTTATTTGCATCCTTTTAAAAAATCCTTCCCTTGTCCTATTGTTGCCCTCCTGTTCCTTAATGTATCTACCCCTCTAAAAATTCTTCCCTTATCCTCTCACCCTACCCTCCTAAATCTTAAACTACCCACTCTTCAAAAAGTCCCTCACTTTTCCTGTCCCCTCGTCCTTTTTCTTTATAAATTTAGAATTCTTTTACACTCCTCTAGATGTATGTTATTTGCTCTTTAACCTAGTTCCAATAACAATAAAGTTCTGGCACTACCAGCCTTCTACCTCCTCCTGCTTCCACAATAACAATTCTTTCATTCATGCCTCCTTTGGATGAGATAATTTCTTCCTTTTACCTTTCCCTACTCAGTTTTATTTTTTAAAATCATCCCATCATACTTGACTCAGTCACCAATCTTTCTATCTATGTGTGTTCTTTCAAAAAACCCAAGTAATGATTACAATTTTTATTTTTAAAAATTTATTTATTTATTTTTAATTTTCAACATGCACTTCCATAAGATTTCAAGTTCCAGATTTTCTTCCCATCTCTCTCCTCCCCCACTGCAAGACAGCATGTAAGTTGATATAGGCTCTACATATACATTAATATTGAATCTATTTTCCCATTAGTCATGTTGTAAAGAATTAAAACCAGTGGGAGGAACCAGGAAAAGAAGAAACAAACAAAAGAGAAAAAAAGAGAGAGAGAGTGCACAAATAATATGCTTCAGTTTGCATTCAGACTCCATATTTCTTTTTCCGAATGTGGACAGTATTTTTCATCATGAGTCCTTTGGAGTTGTCTTGGATGCCTACATTGCTAAGAAGAGATAAGTCTATCAAAGTTAGTCATCGCACATTGTAGCTGTTACTATGTACAATGTTCTCCCCTTAATTTCCATTTCTTGGACACCACAAAAATAGTTGCTATAAATTTTATGGGTCCTTTTTCCATTTTCATGAACTCTTTGGGATACAGCCCTAGAAGTAGTATTGCTGGGTCAAAGTGTATGCACTTTTTATAGTCCTTTGGGCATAGTTCCAAATTGCTCTCCAGAATGGCTAGATCAGTTTCACAACTCCACCAACAATGCATTAGTGTTCCAATTTTCCCACATGTTTTCCAGTAATTATAATTTTCCTTCTTTGTCATGTTAGTCAATCTGATCATTGTGATGTGGTTTTTCAGAGTTGTTTTCATTTTTATTTCTCTAATAAATAGTGATTTAGAACATTTTTTGATATGACTATAGATAGCTTTAATTTCTTCCTCTGAAGATTATCATTTCATATCCTCTGACCATTTATCAGTTGGGAAATCCTTTATATTTTTATAAATTGACTCAGTTCTCTATATATTTTAGAAATGAGGCCTTTATCAGAGACACTAACTGTAAAAATTCTTTCCCAGTTTTCTGCTTCCTTCCTAATGTTTGCATTGGCTTTATTTGTGCAAAAACACCTTCCCTTGCATTTCTTTTCATTAATTCCCTTGATATTCTACACCTTTTGTTCTTCCAGATGAATTTTGTTATCTTGACTAGCTCTATAAAATAAGTTTTTGGTAGTTTGATTGATTAGGCACTGAATAAGTAAATTAATTTAGGTAGAATTGTCATTTTTATCATATTAACTCAGCCTACCCATGTGCAGCTAATATTTTTCCAGTTGTCTAGGTCTGACTTTATTTGTATGAAAAGTGATTTGTAATTATGTTCATATAGTTCCTAGGGTTTTTTTGGCAGGTAGACTCCCAAATATTTTATAATGTCTACAGTAACTTTAAATGGACTTTCTCTTTCTATCTCTTGCTATTGGGCTTTGTTAGTAATACATAGAAAAGCTGATGATTTATGTGAGTTTATTTTATATCCTGCAGCTTTACTAAAGTTGCTTATTTTTCAAGTAGTTTTTTACTTGATTCTCTAGAATTCTCTAAGATTACCATCATATCATCTGCAAAGAGTGATAACTTAGTTTCTTCTTTGCCTGTTTTAATTCCTTCAATTTCTTTTTATTCTCTTATTGCTAAAGCTAACATTTCCTTTATTTATTTGCTTTTTGGAGGGCAATTGGGGTTAAGTAACTTGCCCAAGGCCACATGGCTAGGTTTTTATTTGTGTGTGCCTTAAATGAGGTCGGATCCAAACTCAGGTCCTTCTGACTCCAGGGCTGATGTTCTACTCACTGCACCACCTAGCCGCCCCTAAAGCTAACATTTCAAATATAATAGTGAATAACAATGGTGACAATAGACATCTTTGTTTCACATCTGATCTTTTTTGGGAATTCTTCTAACTTATCCCCATTATGTATAATGCTTGCTGATGGTTTTAGGTAGATACTACTTATCATTTTAAGGAAAACTCCATTTGTTCCTGTGTTCTTAATTATTTTAATGGGAATGGGTGTTGTATTTTGTCAAAAGGCTTTTCAATATCTATTGAGATAATCACATGATTTTTGTTAGTTTTTTTGATATGGTCACTTACGCTAATAGTTTTCCTAATATTGCACCAGTCCTGCATTCTTGGTATGAATCCTACTTCATCATAGTGTATTATTCCCATAATAAGTTGCTGTATCCAGACGCTGGGGGTGCAGAGGCCCTGACAAGGCCTGATCAACACGGTGGCAAGTTGACCCACCAACCAAAAGGGCCATTGCCAGGCCTATCACTACAGAGCTGGTACTGGACGGAGCTAGCTACAGAACCCACAAAATGACAGAGAGAAGCTAACCTCCGGCTGAAGATAGTCCAGCAGGTGGGCAGGAAGGGGCCAGCACAGCACTCTGGGAGTTGAGCCCAGCCCCATGTGAGCCAGAGGTTTTAGCCTCAAAGTGGCCACAACCAGCTGCTGGCTGGAGGGACTTCAGATCACCAGCAGCTGTGGCAGTTTACAGAATTATCAACCCATAGAGGCTAAGGACAAAGTGAGAGGTCAGTGCAGTGCGGACTTTGGGACTGGGAATTCGGGAGTGCAGTTGGCCTTTGCCCCCAGGGCGAGAAGAGGCTGTGGTGCTGTGGCTGTGCAGCTGCTACCACATGGCTGCTTCAGAGCTCCTGGCCTGCAGATTGCAGAGGGACCAAGTGACCAGTTTGAGGGGTAATCGCTCTTCCTTTAACCTGCTTGGATCTGGATCACTGTCTGGGTTGGAGTGACCAGTTTAGGGTACTGTCTAAGGTACGTAACCAGTTTGCCAGAGAGTGGGGAGGCTTCAGAGAAGGCACCCAACTAATAGCTCCAACAGCTGAGAAAACCCCAGTGATTGGAACAAAGCTCCTCCCTCTGGTAGCAGAGTTCTACTGTGGCAAAAAGCTCAGAAGTCAAATAGTTGAGTGGCAACATGAGCAAATGAGGGAAGCAAGCCAAGCACAGTAATCCAATTTTGGACTCCTTTTCTGGGGACAAAAAGGATCAAAGCATGGAACAAGAGGAAGACAGAAAAGTCAGAACTCCTGCACCAGAAGCTTCCAAGAAAAAAATTAGCTGTTTACAGGCCATAGAGGAGCTTAAGAAGGATTTTGAAAACCAGATAAGAGAAGTGGAGGAAAAATTGGGAAGAGAAATGAGAATGATGCAAGAAAATTATAAAATGAGAGTCAACAACCTGACTGAAGAAAATAACACCTTAAAAAATAGACTAACTCATATGGCAAAAGAGGCTCAAAAAGGCAATGAGGAGAAGAATGCTTTAAAAAGCCAAATTTGCCAGATAGAAAAAGAATCTCAAAAGCTCAGTGAAGAGAATCATTCCTTCAGAATTAGATTGGAGCAAATGGAAGCTAGTGACTTTATGAGAAATCAAGATACTATTAAACAAATATAAACAAATGAAAAAATAGAAGGCAATGTGAAATATCTCATTGAAAAAACCACTGACCTGGAGAATAGATCCAGGAGAGCTAATTTAAAAATTATCAGACTACCTGAAAGCCATGATCAAAAAAAGAACCTAGAAATCATCCTTCAAGAAATTCTCAAGGAAAATTGCCCTGATGTTTTAGAACCAGAAGGCAAAGTAGAGGTTGAAAGAATCTACCAATCACCTCCTGAAAAAGATCACCCCCCAAAAAAAAACTCCTAGGAATATTCTAGCCAGATTCCAGAGTTCCCAGGTCAAGGAGAAAATATTACAAGCAGCCAGGAAGAAGCAATTTGAATACTGTGGAAACACAATCAAGATAACACAAGATCTAGCAGCTTCTTCAAAAAATTGGCAGGACTCCTTCATTGCCTATTTTCCCAAATAATTTATACAGTATTAGAATAATTGTTCTTTAAATGTTTGGTAGAATTCGCTTGTAAATCTATCTGGCCCTGGAGATTGTTTCCTAGGGAGTTCATTGATGGCTTTTTTTGATTTCTTTTTCTGAAATGGGGTTATCTAAGTATTTTATTTCCTCTTCTGTTAATCTGGGCAATTTATATTTTTCAAAACATTCATCCATTTCACTGATTGTCAGATTTATTGACATACAGTTGGACTAAATAGTTCCTAATTAGTGTCTTATTTTTCTCTTCATTGCTGGTAAATTCACCCCTTTTATTTTTCCTATTGGTAATTTGGTTTTCTTCTTTTAAAAAAATCAGGTTTATCTATTTTGGCTATTCTTTTATCACAGTATCTCATCTATAAAAGATATACTTTCAGTTTTTCAACAGAGGAAGTAGAAATAAATCTTTTTGGGTGGCTTGTAATTCTAAACAAAGAATGGAGTTATTTCTCTCATAACCTATACTTGATGTAGCATAAATAAGCTTTCCTTACTGCTGTGTGTAAACAAATAACATTTGGATTTGGTAATCTGTCTACCTAAAATTTTTCGATGATCTAAATAGGCCTATGTGCCCAGGAAGGAAAATTTAGTAAAGGATATTTTAAACATAGATCAATTATTTATCTCTTTGGTAGAATTAGCGGAATTGTAACTATCCTGAAAAGTTAAATTCAAAGCCTTTGAACTGGACAGTGTCATAAACAATGGAATCATGTTATTATTTAATTAATTATAATTTTAATTTGTTTTTGTTTTCTTAAATTAATCCAATATCAACCTAGGTTTCCTATATAAATATTGATAGTAAACTTTCCAGAGAATTTTGGCTATGACTTTTAACAACATAATATAATTTTGGTACTTTTAGTTAGCATTACTATTAGTCACTACATTTTATCAAAATGTACGTTGTCCCGTTTGTCCAATAAAGTTGAGTCCATTACTTGGGTCCTTCCACCATCTTTCTAATCTTCTTACTCTCTTTACTTTTCCTGTTCTGTTCTCTCAGAGAAAGAATTGGTTCTTCTCTTGCTAAAGCTACCCACTGTACCTATACTCTTAATTCCATCCCTTCACAAAACCAAATTACTTGTATCAAAAACAAGAAAGGATAATTCACAAAAAGGAAAAGAAAATAAAATAGCTCTCTGAAATTATTTTGCCTAGTTATGACAACAAAACTGATCATTTAGATGAAATAGATGAATGCTTATGAAAACAAAACATAATAGAACAAGAATTCAATTATTTAAATAAATCAGTATAAAAAAAATTGAACAAGATATAAATGAACTTTTTTTTTTTGCTTTTTTGGAGGGCAATTGGGGTTAAGTAACTTGCCCAAGGTCACACAGCTAGGTTTTTGTTTCTGTGTACATTAAGTGTCTGAGGCCAGATCTGAACTCAGGTCCTTCTGACTCCAGGGCTGACGCTCTACTCACTGTGCCACCTAGCCGCCCCTTATAAATGAACTTCTAATGAAAAATGCTCCTGTACAGATGGACTTACTAGTGAATTCCACCAAATATTCAAACAATGAATTGCAATATTAAATGAACTATTTTAATTAAGTAGGAAGAGACCCTTCTTATTTCTTTTTTATGATACAAATATGGTCTCAGTATCTAAGCCAATGAGAGACAAAACAGAAGAACAAAACTATAGACTATTTTAGGGGGGAAGGCAAGGCAATTGAGGTTGTGACTTGCTTACACAAGCAAGTCACACAGCTAGGAAGTGTGTCAAGTGTCTGAATCTGAATTTGAACTCAGGTCCTCCTGACTAAAACTATAGACATATCCATAATGAGCATTGGTGTAACGATATTGAATAAAACATTAGCAAATAGGCTAAAACAACAAATTTTAAAAGATTATACATTATAACCAGGTTGAATTTATACTAGGAGCTCAGCATTAGTTTAAAATGAGGAAAATTATAAACCTTACAGGCCATTAATAGCAAAATTATTAAAACCACATAATTATAGCAATAGAACTGACTTCTGTTGAAATACAACATCAGCTTCCATTTTTAAAAAAATCAACCCTAGGAAGCATGGTAATAAATGGACTTTTCCTTAACGTGGTAATTATTATTAATCGAAAACCAAAATTAAGCAGTATATATAAGGAAGAAATATTTGAGGTTATTCCAGTTATATCAGAGATTAAGCAAGAATACCCTCTTACATCCATTTATAATTGTCCTCCATCAAATATCCCCTGTATCATGAGTCTTCTGCCTTTTTTTCTCTTCTCTTTCTTCTTTAGTGATTCCATTTATTCCAGTTACTTCAGTTGTTATCTTCTTGCAGAAAACTTCCATACCTATATTATCAAAAATCCCACCACAGAACTCTTGACTTATAGTTTCCTATTGACTAACTCAACACATTCAAAACTCAGCTCAACTTCTCATTCCTCTCAATTATCTCTTTTCTAGTAATGACACCACCTTTGCAATTATCTTTGACTGTTCTATCTCAGTCACCACCACCACCATACATCTGTCTAATTGCTGTTTTGTAGTTCTACCACCAAAATATTGCTATTGTTTCTCCTCTCACTGCAGACACCCTAATATTGCAATAGCTTCCTTGCCCCTCAACCTATCTTTTTATTCACTGTTCCATCCTTCACATTACTGCTCAAATAATCTTGTAAATGAACTACTCTGTATTACTTCACTTAGAGACTTGGCTCAAATAAGTGCCTCTTTTTTCTATATTTTATCTACTACATAAGGTATTCTGATCATGACACTCACAACTTTTCACAATTTGGATTCAGTATACCTTTCTAATCACTATTTTCTTTTGCATACTCTAAATCCAGACAAACTAACCTGTATACTGTAATGGAAATTTAAATTTAAAGATCTTCCCTGCCCCTAGGCCCTTTGATAGGCTTAAGAGACTCTGAGAACCTTCCTTGATTTGAAAATATACTCTGCCCCCTAATAGGCAGAATGTGGCCACATGGAGCCTGTGGCAGGAGGCTTGGTTTTCAGGAATGCCCACTCCTTGATGCTGTGTGATTGGGCTGTGCGTCAAGAGGGTTGTTACATTCTCTGACCCAGGAGAAGGCTATATAATCCCTGATATGAGGCTTTGCTTTGGGGCTCACTTTGAGAAATGTGTGATTTAACCAGATGAGACTGGGCAGCTGTTGAGAGCCCCCTGGCTTTGAAAACCCAGATGTTGATGCTTCCCTCTCAGGTACCTGTGATTTGGTATTGATGTTGGACAGTTTGGAAGCCTGTCTACTTGATCTGTTTGTTTCTCTGTCTTGTAAGTTCTGTCTGTATACTTTAAAGTTCAGGGTGCTGGCCTTTTTCCCCTGAACTAGGTAAATGATATATGTTTGATTAAAGTAAGCTTGTTAACCCATTTTGAGTTGCTTTCTTTTAGAAAAGCAGATTTAAGAACTTGTGTTGGCAGCCACCCTGGGGATGTTGGGGTGCTTGCTGCTACATATACTGGCCCCTTATTTTTGGCCTGCTTTCCCATATATTCATGCCTTTTCTCATGCCCTTTCCTATGCCTAGCATGTATTCCCTCAATTCTTAATTTCTATCTGTACAAATCAAGCAATCAACAAGTATTAAGTGCTATAAATTATACTAGGTGCTGAGGAGATAAATAGGAAAAAAATCAAAGAATCTTTAATTTCAAGAGGTTTGAATTCTATCAAGGAGACATCCATATATAAATATATGCAGAACAAATATAGAATAAATACAAGGAAGTAAAATGCAAGGAAGTTAGAAAGAGGCAACACTTGATATCACAAGGTAGTGCATGAGCTGCATCTTGAACAAAGTGATTTTATGAGATCAGATAAGGAAAATCATTTTGGTAGCTGTGCATAAGTTGGATTGGTGTAGAATTAGGAGATCACTATAATGATATATGTAGCAGGACTTGGAAGTATGCCCAGATCATCTCAATCTGGGAGACACCAGGGACCTGCTTCTGGGAGAAAACATTCTATGTTCTTCAGTCACCATGTAGGAAACATGGAAACAACCTCTTTCAGTTGATTGTGTAGCTAGAACAGGCTACATCTTTAAAACTGCCAGACTCCCTTCCTCTTTCCTGAGGCATGGTGGGGATGGGGTGTAAAGGTCATATTCACCCACACCATGGTGTCTATGAACTGAACTGAGGTCAGGAAAAGCTACCTTCCCCTTTTCGTTTAGGCTTTATTGTCCTGAGAATTGGGCATGGAATTTTGGTCTGTTTTATTTTATAGTTTTATAGTTCTAGAAGCAATTGTGGAGTCCTCAGACTCTGAGCAGTCTTTTGCTTGTGGCTCAAGCCATAGTGATGTTGGAGGGAGGATTCCAAGTTAGTTGTTACTGTCACTTCATTAAGGAAGCAAAAGAAGTCAGGATGAACCATGTTGTATGGAAATTTAGCAAAGCCGTGAACCTGATCCTCCTCACTTCCCCGAGGATTGAGGTGGTGTAAAAGCGTATTATGCCCCTAAGTGATGCTTTTTGCATTTAGTAATATTTTATTTTTCTCCAATTACATGTAGAAATAGTTTTCATCATTCATTTTTATAGGATTTTGAGTTCCAATTTTTTCTCCCTCCTCTCCAAGACAGCAATAGTCTTATATAGGTTATGCATATACAATCATCTTGAACATTTCCACATTAATTGTGTTATGAAAGAAAAACCGGAACAAAAGGGAAAACATATGACAAAGAAATAAACAAAAAACAAAGTAAAAATAGCATATTTTGGTCTGCATTCATACTCCATAATTCCTTCTCTGGATGTGAATAGCATTTTCCATCATGAGTCTTTTGGAATTGTCTTAGATCATTGTATTGCTGAGAAGAACTACGTCTGTCATAATTGATCATTATGCAATGTTGCTATTACTGTGTACAGTGTTCTTCTGGTTCTCTTCACTCAGTATCAGTTCATGTAAGTCTTTCCAGGTTTTTTGAAATCTTCCTGCTCATCATTTCTTATAACACAGTGGTATTCCATTATATTCATATACCACAACTTACTTGTTCAGTCTGTTTGATTAGGTATCCTCTCAATTTTCAATTCTTTGCCACTACAAAAGGAGCTACTATAAATATTTTTGTACAAATAAATCCTCTTCCATTTTTTATGATCTTGTTTATGTGCTGTGTTGGTGGTAATGTTTATATGTTTTACCTTGCTATACATATACTTTGAAGTAAGTATTCCTAAACTGATTTTTTGGGATTGAGACCAATTTATATTTTGGATGTTTTGGATGTAGGTATATTGACAGTGTTACCCTCTTCTGAGTTTGTGTTTTGATCTTAGCTGTCACCATAGTAACTTTTTATAGTCAATGTTTGTTTTTGCTTTTTTATCGTTTCTTGTCTATTTTCTGACTTTTAAAGTTGAGCTCTCCTGCTGGAGCATAGGGGCTACTGTCCCAAACTTCTTGTGTTGGGGGCCAGAAGCATGGTCACTGACTTGGTGTGCTGGGGCCTTAGGTGCTATCAGCTGGAAGCTGTAGGGATCTGGCAGCTTACCTGGTGCTATGTTGGGGTCCTAGTGGTAGTCTGGAATGTGCTGATGGTGGGTGGAGTTTTTTCTGCATTTCTCAGGGCTACACTGAAGCAGGTGGTAGTCTGGCCCCTGGAGGATGCCTGTTTGACCTGGAGTGCACTGAAGCACCTGGAGTTTTGACAGCCGGAAGATGTCCAACTTTCCACATCTCTTCTTACATATGGATGTTGGGCTGCTGGAGGACCCCTGCCCTCCTTGGGCTTTGCTGAAGCACATGGAAGTAGTGCTTTTAGAGGATGCCTACCCACTTGTGGTAGCACTGAAGCATGCGGTGGTTCTCCAAGCTGATGTTTGCTTGTTCCCCTGGCTATGCTAAGGCATATGGGGGGTCCAGGTGTTGGTGTTTTCCTGCTCCACCACACTAGGGTGCAGGATTTCCTGCTGGTTTTCTGAGGTGGGGCTTGTTGCTAACTTGCTGGGACACTTCATGTCCTCAAATGTGCTTCTCTTTTTTACCTGAAAGTGAGGGACCCTCCACCCCATCTTTCCGCTGGCTCCACTCTTCCAGGATTTGTTCTGAGGCCCTATTTCTTGGTTGGTTGAAGGTGAATATGGTTGAGTAACAGCGATTTACTGCTTACTCCACCATCTTGGCTCCCGAAGTCCCTAAATCTGTTTTTTAAAGGGTTATTTTCTTCAGTATTTTGGGTGCCTCTTTTGTTTAGTCATTTTCAGTTGTATCTGACTCTTCATGACCCCTTTTTTGGATTTTTTAAAAAATATACTGGTGTGGTTTGCCATTTCCTTCTCCAGCTCATTTTATAGATGAAGAAACAGAGTTAAGTGATTTGCCCAGGGTCACACAGCTAGAAGTGTATGAGGCTGGACTTGAATTCATACCTGACTTCAGGCCTGGTACGCCTGTTTTTTCCTCTACTATTCTTATCTTTCTTTAATTCCTCTTGGAATTCTTATTGGCCTTTGGTCTAATTAGCATTTTTCTTTGAGGCTTTTTTTTTTGGTTAGCAGTTTTTATATTTTTGTCTTCTAAGTTTATTTCTTTATCTTTCCTGCCACCGTAGTAGCTTTTTCTGGTCAAGTTCTTTTTCTGTTGTTCACTCATTTTCTGAGCCTATTTCTTCACCTTGAACTTTATGTAAGTCAGACTCTGCTCACCTAGAATTTGGGAGACACTGTCATTTTTCAGTTTTTTTCATGCTACTGTTTTCAGAGCTAGTTCTGGGAGTATGCAAGTTTTCAAAGTTTCACTGTTAAGCGGGGAGTGGTGTAGTCATTGCTCTCCTGGTCTGAGCTCTAGTCTTTAATCAGTAAGGACTCCTGCTCCCCTGCAGTTGCAAGTACTAGTGTTCCTCTGGGCCTTGGTACTGTGACCAGGTCCCCATCTCTCTTGCAGCCACAAGTGTCAGCTCTTTTCTTGGCCCTAGAACTATGATCAAGGCCCCTGCTACCATGTGACTGTTCTTAATCCCTCCTCTTTGCCTGGGAACTGTAACCCAGAACTGTGTATAGGTAACAGAGTTGTTGACAGGCCACCAAATGTACCAAGTGCCAGTAACAGGTCATCTATAATCTTTTTCTGACTAGTTTATTGACTCCCCCCACTTCCCCTTACCAGCTCTGAGAGCTGTTGAAACTACTACTGTTACTGTCATGGTTGTCTCCAAGACCTATTTCTGGTGCTCCTGCCACAGTCTGGCCTGTGCACCCTGATGTTACAGACCTCCCCTGTGAACCTCCTACATTTCCTAGGTTGGAAAAATGACCATTTATCATTTGGGGAATGACTCATATATTTATAAATTTGGCTTTGTTCCCTATATATTTGAGAAATGAGGCCTTTTTCAGAGAAATGGATTATAACTTTTTCCTCTTGGTTTTCTGCTTTCCTTCTAATCTTGGCAGCATTGGTTTTATTTGTGGAAAAGCTTTTTAAATTAATGTAGTCAAAATTATCCATTTTACATCTTGTAATTTTTCTGTCTCTTGTTTGTTCATAAATTCTTCCCTTATAGGTAAATTTTTCCATGCTCCCCTAATTTGCTCTTAATATCACCCTTTATGTCCAAATGTTATACCCACATACCAACATAAGGTTAAATGGGTACATCATTTAGAAATAAATGGTGATATCATAAGCAAATCAGGGGACCATGGAAAAATGTTGATCTTATTGGAAAAGCTTCTAGCTTATCCCCATTATAGATAATGCTTGCTGATGGTTTTAGAGAGATAGTATTTATCATTTTAAGGAAAGCTCCATCTATTCCTGTGCTTTGTAGTGTTTTTAATAGGAATGAGTGTTTATTTTGTCAAAAGCTTTTTCTGCATCTATTGAGATATCACATGATTTTTGTTGGTTTTGTTATTGATATAGGCAGTTATGCTGATAGTTTTCCTAATATTGAACTAGTCTTGCATTCCTGGTATAAATCCCACTTGAGAATCAGAAATTTAAATTACTCATTCAGATTCTGGGTTAGTTTTTCTATTTTAATTATATAAATATATGTGTATGTATGTATACATATGCATATATATATGTACATATGTACATATATTTTTTTGGTCAGCAAAATTGACCTTTTTTTTCCTCCCACCGCTAACCCTACACCTCAGCTAAGAATGAAAGAAAATCAAAATCTCAGTTTCAAACAAATATAGTCAAGCAAAGCAAATTTACACATTAGACACATTCAGAAAAGAATTATATCTTCACCTCTCTATCAAGAGGTGGCTAATATGTTTCATCATTTTGGAATAATGATTGGTCATTATGTTGATCAAGAGACCTTATTTCTTTTAAATTTTTTTGCCTTTACCATATTGTTGTCATTTCACAAATTGTTCTGGTTCTGCTCCTTTTATTTTGCATCAGCTTATGCAAGTTCTATCAGTTTTCTCTGAAACTATCCCCTTCCTGACTTCTTACATGATGTGTATATATATGTATATGTATGTATGTATGTGTGTGCATATATATATATATATATATATATATATATATATATATATTGCTTTTTGGAGGGCAATTGGGGTTAAGTGACTTGCCCAAGGTCACATAACTCATTTTTTTTAATGTGTGTTAAGTGTCTGAGGCCAGATTTCAACTCAGGTCCTCCTGACTCCAGGGCCAGTGCTCTATTCACTGTGCCACCTAGCTGCCCCACAGAATAACAATATTCCATAATCTTTACATGTCATAACTTGTCCATCAATTCCTCAATTTATTTTTATCCTCTCAGATTCCCATTTGTTGCCTCCTCAAAGAGAGCTATAAATATTTTCCTGAATTGAATTGTAAAGTTTGTTTTGCTTAGGACTTACCACTCCCTTTATCTACCCAATTTCTAATTCCCCCTTCTCTTCTTTCTCTCCTGTTTCCCTGTTGAATAAAGTATATTTCTGTGCTTGACTTTGTATGTCTGTATTTGTGTATTCTTCTTTCGACCTGTTCAGATAAGAATGAGAATCAAGTTTCAGTCACTTTCCACAGCCTGTCCTTCTTGTTTGTATAGATGTCTATGTGAGCACCCTGATTACATGTGGTAATTTTCCCTACCTTATCTTTCTCTCTTCTGCTATGCTCCTATGTATTTATCTTTAACTGTATTCTTAAGATCAGAATATAGCAGAATCACCCAGATCTTCTCAAATCAGACTCTCTCTGTTATCACTAATTATGATAGAATTGAGAAACCACATACATATTATCTTCTTATATTTGAACTTAAGCATTTTCTCCTTGAGTGATCCCTTATAATTATTTCATGTTTATTTAACTTTTTATATTTCTCTTACCACCTCTATTTGAACTTTGAAGTTTATACACAGTTATGGTCTTCTTATCAGTAATGCCTGGAAGTCTTCTATTTCATTAAAGGTTCATTTATTTCCTGCTATAGGATTGTGTTCAGTTTTGCTGTGCAAACTCTTCTTGTCTGTAAGCCCATAGCCTTTGCTTTTTGGAATATCATATTCCAGCCTCTTCTTTATAGTACTAGCAGCTAAATAATGTATAACTGTTTTCCTGGTACTTGAATTTTTTCTTTTTGACTTTTCTCAGTAGAATTTAAATTTAATATTTTCTTTTTCTCCAATTAGTAAAAACAATTTCAACATTCTGTTTTTGAATTTTGAGTTCCAATTTTCCTCCCTCATCTGCTTCCCCCCACACATTGGGAAGGCATGCAATTTGACATGTGCAATCATATGAAACATATCTCCATGCAAGTCATATTGTAAAAGGAAACACAGACAAAAAAACCTGAGAAAAATAAAGACAAAGAATGCATTCAAATTCCATACTTTCTTTCTCTGGAGATAGATACCATTTTTCATCCTAAGTCCTACAAAATTGTCTTGGATCATTGTATTGCTGAGGATAGCTAAGTTATTCATAGTTGATCATCACATAATATTGATGTTGCTGTACACAATGTTCTCCTGGTTCTGCTCACTTCACTTTGTATCAGTTTGTGTAAGTCTTTCCAGGTTTTTCTGAAAGCTTACTGCTCATTCTTTCTTTTTTTTTTTTTTGGAGGGAGGAAGGCAGGGCAATTGGGGTTAAGTGACTTGCCCAAGGACACACAGCTAGTATGTGTTAAGTGTCTGAGGCCAGATTTGAACTCAGGCCCTCCTGACTCAAGGGCCAGTGTTTTATTTACTGCCACGTAGCTGCCCCTGCTCATCATTTCTTATAGCACAATAGTATTCCATCACAATCAGATACAACAACTTATTCAGCCATTTCCCAATTGATGAACATCACGTCAATTTCCAGTTCTTTGCCATCATTAAAAAGGCTGCTATAAATTTTTTTGTACATATAAATCCTTTCCCTTTTTGTTTGTTAATCACTTTGGAATATAGACCAAGTGGTGATATTGCTTTGTCAACGGGTATATGCATGTTTTTATAACTCTGGGCATAGTGCCAAGTTAATCTACAAATGGCTGAATCAGTATACCACTTCACCAATAGTCTCAATTTCCCCCTATCCCCTCCATCATTTGTCATTTTCTTTTCCTGTCATATTAGACAATTTTATAGGTGTGGGGTGGTAGCTCAGAGTTTTTTCTAATTTACATTTCTCCATTCAGTAGTGATTTAGAGCATTTATTTTCATATGACTATTGATAGCCTTAATTATTTATCTGAAAACTGTGTGTTCATATCCCTTGACCATTTATCAGTTGACACATGGCTCTTATTTCCATAAAGTTGACTCAGTTTTCTATGTATTTGAGAAGTGAGAACATTTTTTTCACATTAATGATTACTAACTGTATATTTCCCTTCATCCTGTTTCCCCTGTTTATCCTACTCTTTGTCTTTCCTTTTACCTTGTCCATCTCCCTTCTATAAACCCTCTCCCCTCCCTTTATCCACTTCCCCTCCTACTGTCCTGAATGGTAAGATAGATTTCCACACCCCAGTGTGTAATGTTATTCATTCTTTGAGCCAGTTCTGATAAGAGTGAGGTTCACACACTCCACCCCTCCCCAACTGTCCCATTTTTCCCTCCACTGTAAAATCTCTTTTCCACCAGATGTTTTACCTTATTCTACCCCTCCTTTTCCATTCTCTCTGTGCATTCTTCTTCCTTACCCCTTAATTTTATTTTTTTTAGATTATTATCATATCAGTTTCCTTGAGAGTTTTTTTTAAGATTTATAAGCATCATTTTCCTATGTAGGAATGTAAATAGTTTAACTTTATTGAATTCATTATGATTTCTCTCTTTTTTAAAATCAAATGCTTTATTAACTTCTAGTTTACATCATTTACCCAAGATTTTGAGTTACAAATTTTCTCCCCATTTTTCCTCCTACCCACCATCCTAAAATAGCGGTCCCACTGGATTTCCCCTCCTCAAATCTGCTCTCTCCCATGTCTTCTCCCATACCCCCTCCGACTTTCCAGTAGGGCATGGCAGATCTCTATGCCCCAGTGCCTGTATATTTTATTTCCCAGTTACGTGTAAAATAATATTAATAATAGTTTATATATTATATATAGCTTTAACCATTTGATTTTATAGCTTTGAATTCCAGATTGATTCCCTTCCTTCCTTGTCACTCACCCTTACTGGGAAGATAAGCAATTCAATATAGGTTGTACATGTGTAGCTATGCAAAACATTTCCATAGAGCATATATTGTGAAAGACTGACTATATTTCCCTCCCTCCTATCCCACTTCCAACTTGTTATATTCTTTACTTTGATCCTGTCCCTTTTCAGAAGTAGGTGCTTCCAACTTCCTTCCCACCCAGCCTGCCCTCCCTTCTGTCATCCCCCTTCTCATCCCCTTCCCCCCTACTCTCCTGTAGGGTGAGATACTCTATTTAGTGTGTATGTCATTCCCTCCAAGCCAAATTCAATGAGAATAACGTTCACCCATTCCATTTTGCCTTCCTGTTCTTCCTCTCCATTGTGACCATTTTCCCTTGCCTCTTCTATATGAGATAGTTTACCCCATTCTGTCTCTCCCCATCTCCTCTCATTATATTCCTCTCTCACCTCTTAATTTCACCTAAGTATCATCCCTTCCTATTAAATTGTGCCTTCTATCTATGTATACCTGTACACATATATACACACATTCACATATGTATTCATATGCCCATATACCCTCATATATAGAAATATATGTATACATTTCTATTCCCTTCAACTATTCTCATACTGAGAAAAGCTTCATAAGTTACAATTATCTTTTTTCCGTGTATGAATGTAAGTAGTTCAACTTTGATAAGTTCATTATGATTTCTTTACCCTGTTTACCTTCTCATGCTTCTCTTGCTTCTTGTAATTGAATGTCAAATTTTCTATTCAAGTCTGGTTTTTTCATCAAGAATATTTGAAGGGTCCTCCTGACTCCAGGTCAGTGCTCTATCCACTGTACTTCTAGCAGCCCCTGAAAAGACTTTTTAATTGGGAAAAAACAGGGAGCAGGAGGACCCTGTTGAAAGACCACCACTTTTGTGTTTCTAAGAACTTATAAAGGCTCAAAAAACCCTGCACACTAGGGAAGGAAGACCCTCCTTTGACAGTAAATTCAGAATTCCCAGGGGGAGCTGTGCTTACCCAGGGAAAGCAGGTTCTGAGAGTTTTCAGCATCACCTCCTTGAACAGGTTTCTCTGAGAACGATCCAAGAGGTACCACTTCTCCTGGGTGAAGTCCACAGCCACATCCTTGAATGTCAGTGACTCCTAACCATCAAAATTCGCAAGACTTAGAGCTGAAAGAGACTGAAGAATTCATTTAGCCCAACCCTCATCAATGTACAGGAGGAAAATGAAGCACAGAGAAGAGACTTATGAGTGCCAAAGTCAACATTTAAAACCAGTCATTAAGAACCCAATGAAATACAGAGACAAAGCATTTTATATTTGCAGTTGGAATAAAGTTTACAAGTATTTTCATCTTCCTATGAAATGTTTCTCCCTGTAGAATCAGGAAGAACATATGTTCTAACAGTGAAGTATAAAAATGTGTAGGAGAGAGGTGATGTAAAATTCCTTTGTCATCAGAACTCTCATAATGATATGTTAAGAACATTTTATGAAGCATTTGTGATAAGCTGACAAGTATTGTGTATTCTTTACCTGTGATCACTAAAGAGAAAGCAAGGAAAAGGAATAATCTAGCTAAAAAAAAAAAAGAATATTTGGAAGTCCTCTATTCCATTGAATGACCATATTTTCCCCTGAAACATGATACTCAATTTTGCTGGGTAGGTGATTCTTGGTTTTAATTCCAACTCCTTTGACCTCCAGAATATCATATTCCAAGCCCTTTGATCCCTCAATGTAGGAGCTGCCAGATCCTGTGTTATCCTGATTGTGTTTCCACAATATTCAAATTGTTTCTTCCTGGCTGCTTGTAATCTTTTCTCCTTGATCTGGGAATTCCAGAACCTGGCTATAATATTGCTAGGAGTTTTCTTCTGGGGATCTTTTTCAGGAGATAATTGGTGGATTCTTTCAACCTCTATTTTGCCCTCTGGTTCTAAAACATCAGGGCAATTTTCCTTGAGAATTTCTTGAAGGATGATTTCTATGTTCTTTTTCTGCTCATGGCTTTAAGGTAGTCCAATAATTTTTAAATTATCTCTCCTGAATCTATTTTCCAGGTCAGTGGTTTTCCCAATGAGATATTACACATTGCATTCTATTTTTTATTTGTTTGGATCTGTTTAATAGTATCTTGATTTCTCATAAAGTCACTAGCTTCCATTTGCTCCAATCTAATTCTGAAGGAATGATTCTCTTCAGTGAGCTTTTGAGATTCTTTTTCCATGTGGCAAACTTTTTAAGGCATTCTTCTCCTCCTTGCCTTTTTGAGCTTCTTTTGCCATTTGAGTTAGTCTATTTTTTAAGGTGTTATTTTCTTTAGTCAGATTGTTGACTCTCATTTCTCTTCCCAATTTGTCCTCCACTTCTCTTATTTGGTTTTCAAAATCCTTTTTAAGGTCCTCTATGGCCTGTACCTAGCTCATATTTTTCTTGGAGCCTTTTGGTGCAGGAGTTCTGACTTCATTGTCTTCCTCCTGTTCCTTTTTGTCCCCAAAATAGGAGTGTAAAGTTGGGTTGCTCTGTTTGCTTTGCTTATTTGCCTGCTCATGTTGCCACTAAATTACTTGAGTTTGGGGCTTTTTGCCATAGTAGAACTCTGCTCCCAGAGCGGGGAGCTTCATCCCAAATGCTGGGGTCTTTTTAGCTGCCAAAGATATTAGTTCGGTGCCCTCACAGAAGCCTCCACACACTCTGGCAATCTGGTCACACATCCCAGAACCTCCACCCTAGACTGCAGTACAGATCCAAGCAGGTTAAAGCAAGAGCAATTACCCCTCATACTGGTCACTTGGCCTCCCTACAATCTGCAGGCCAGGAGCTGAATCTGCCATGTGTTGGCAGCTGCACGGCCACGGCATTTCAGTGGCTTCTTGCCCCCACACTACCAAACTACTGGATCCCAAAGTCTACACTGCACTGATGTCTCTCTTTGTCCTTAGTATCTATGGGTTGATAATTCTGGCAACTGCCACAGCTGCTAGTGATCTGAAGTCCCTCCAGCTGGCTGTTGGTCAGGCCTGACCTGATGCTAAAACCTCCAGCTTGCATGGGGCTGGGCTCCCAGTACAATGCGTTTGCCACTTCCTGCCGGGCTGCCCTCAGTGTTCTCTGTGTCATTTTGTGGCTTCTGTAGCTCCAAAGTTTGTTCAGAGTCACCTTTTACATGAATTGGAGGACTTGGGAGCCGGGGCCCTGCCTGAATCGGAGGAGGTGGGAGCCAGAGCCCCACCATGATTACTCTTTCCTGTTTACCTGTCTATGCTTCTCTTCTATCTTGTACTTGAGAGTTAAATTTTTTATTCAGCTCAGATGTTTTCATCAGGAATGCTTGAAAGTCCTCTGTTTCATTTGAATGTCCATTCCAGCCCCCCACCTCCCAAAGGATTATACTCACTTTTGCTAGGTAGGAGATTCTAGCTCTTTTTACCCTCCAGAATATCATATTCTAAGCACTCTGATCCTTTAATGTAGAAACTGCTAAATCTTGTGTTATCCTGACCATGACTCCACAATACTTGAACTGTTAATTTCTGGTTGCTTGCAATATTTTCTCCTTGATCTGGGAACTCTGAAGTTTGGCTATCATACTCATTGACATTTTGGGATCTCTTTAGGAGGTGATCAGTGGATTCTTTCCATTTCTATTTTACACTTTGGTTCTAGAGTATCAGAACAGTTCTCCTTGCTAATTTCTTTTTTTTTATGTATATTTTATTTTATTTTTTCAATTGTTTAATTTATTTATTTTCAGTCTTCAACATTCATTTCCAAAAGATTTTGAGTTACAGATTTTCTCCTTATCTTTCCCCTACCCCTACCCCAAAATAGCAATCCTACTGAATACCCTTTCCCCCAATCTGTTCTCTCTTTTGTCCTCCCCCGTTTTCCCTCTGACCTTCTAGTAGGGCAAGATGAATTTCTACACCCCAGTGCTTATATATCTTATTTACAGTTGCATGTAAAAAAATTATATACATATATATTTATATTTACATTTGATTTTAAACTTCTTGATTTCAAGATTCTTTCCCTTCTTCCCTCATCACCCACCTGTACTGGGAGGAAAAGCGATTCAATATAGGTTATATGTATATGGTTATGCAAAACATTTCCATAGCAGATATATTGTGAAAGAATGATTATATTTCCCTCTATCCTATCCCACCCCCCACTTATTCTATTTTCTACTTTGACCCTGTCCCTTTTCAACAGTGTGTACTTCTAACTACCATTCCCCTCCCACCCCAATCTACCCTCCCTTCTATCATTCCCCCTCTTATCCGCTTCCTCCCTACTTTACTGGAAGGGAAAATACCCAATTTGGTGTGTATGTTATTCCCTCCTTAAGCCAAATTCAATGAGAGTAAGGTTGACCCATTCCCTTTTGCCTTCCTGTTGTTCCCCTCCATTGTAACAGTTTTCTCTTGCCTCTTTTATATGAGGCAATTTACCCTATTCTATTTCTCCCTATATCCTCTCATTATATTCCTCTCTCACCCCTTAATTTTATTTTTCGATATCATCCCTTCCCATTCAACTGATCCTATGCCCTTTGTCTACGTATACATGTACACATATATGCACACACTCACATATATATTTATATGCACATATGCCCTCCTATATAAACATATATATGTATGTGTACATATATATACATATATATTCCCTTCAAGTATCCTCATACTGAGAAAAGTATTTATTTTCCTGTTTGCCTTCTCATGCTCCTCTTGTTTCTTGTATTTTAAAATAACATTTTCTATTCAACTCTGGTTTTGCATCAAGAATACTTGAAAGTTGAGTGCCAGCCCCGCAGTTGGGATGACCCAGGATAGGTCCTGGCCTCAGAAAATGAGCACCCACACATAAATAATGACTGGCCATGTAACCTTGAGCAAGTTATTTAACCCCAATTGCTTTTTTTTTAAGAATACTTGAAAGTCCTCTATTTCATTGAATGACCATATTTTCCCCTGAAACATGATACTCAGTTTTGCTGGGTATGTGATTCTTGGTTTTAATCCTAGCTCCTTTCACCTCTGGAATATCATATTCCACATCCTTCAATCCCTTGATGTAGAAGCTGCTAGATCTTGTGTTATCCTGATTGTGTTTGTACAATACTTAAATTGTTTCTTCCTGGCTTCTAGTAATATTTTCTCTTTGACCTGGGAACTCTGGAATTTGGCTATAATGTTCCTAGGAGTTTTCTTTTGGGGAACTTTTTCAGGAGGTGATTGGTGGATTCTTTTAACCTCTATTTTGCTCTCTGGTTCTAAAATATCAGGGCAGTTTTCCTTGAGAATTTCTTGAAGGATGATTTCTAGGTTCTTTTTTTGATCATGGCTTTCAGGTAGCCCAGTAATTTTTAAATTATCTCTCCTGGATCTATTTTCCAGGTCAGTGGTTTTTCCCATGAGATATTTCACATTGTCTTCCATTTTTTCATTTGTTTGGATCTGTTTAATAGTATCTTGATTTCTCACAAAGTTACTAGCTTCCATTTACTCCAGTCTAATTCTGAAGGAATGATTCTCCTCAGTGAGCTTTTGAGATTCTTTTTCCATCTGGGAAATTTGGCTTTCTAAGGCATTCTTTTCCCCATTGCCTTTTTGGGCCTCTTTTGCCATTTGAGTTAGTCTATTTTTTAAGGTGTAATTTTCCTTAGTCAGGCTGTTGACTCTCATTTCATAATTTTCTTGCATCATTCTCATTTCTCTTCCCAATTTGTCCTCCACTTCTCTTATCTGCTTCTTAAGGTCCTCTATGGTCTGTAACCAGCTTGTATTTTCATTTAGGGCTTTTGGTGCAGGAGTTCTGACCTCCCAATCCTCCTCCTGTTCCATGCTTCAATCCTCTTTACCCCCAAAATAGGAGTCTAATGTTGAATTTTTCTGTTTATTTTGTTTCCTTTGCCTAGGCATGTTGTCACTCAATTACTTGACTTTTGGGCTTGTTGCTACAGTAAGACTCTGCCACCAGCCAGGGGAGCTTCCATCCCAAAGGCTGGGGTTTTCTCAGCTGCCAGAGGTATTAGTTGGGTGCCCTCTCTGAAGCCTCCACCCACTCTGGCAAGCTGGTCACACACCCCAAGACCTCCACCCCAGACCGCAATCCAGATCCAAGAAGGTTACCCCCCCCCCCAGACTGGTGGCTGGTCCCCCTACAGTTCAAAGGCCCAGAGCTGAAGCTGCAAAGTGGGCTCAGTGTGCCAGGGCATCTCAGTGGCTTCTTGCCCTCAGGGAAAGAGGCCTACATGCTCTCCCCAGTAGTCCCAAAGGCCATACCGCACTGACCTCTTACTTTGTCCTTGGCATCTATGTGTTGATAATTCTTGAAATGCCACAACTACTGGTGTTCTGGAGTCTCTCCAGGTTTGGCCACCCTGGGGCTAAAACCTCCAAATCACGTGGGCCTGGGGTCAGCTCCCAGAACGCTGTGCTGGCCGTTCCCTGCCGGGCTGCCTGACTTTCCTCAGCAAGAGGTTAGCTTCTCTGTGTCATTTTGTGGGTTCTGTAGCTTCAGAGTTTGTTCAGAGTTCCCTTTTACATTGATTGTAAGTGAAGTGGGCCAGAGCACCACAGAAGTGCTGTTTCTACTCGGCCATCGTGGCTCCGCCCCCCCCTCCCCACTTAGTTGATTTTTTTAAATCTTTTTTGAAATGCTCTAGATCATTATTGATTAGAGAAATGTAAATCTAAACAGCTTTGAGGTGCCACATCACACCTATCAGATTGGCTAACATGACAAAACAGGAAAATTATATATGTTAGAGAAAATATGGGAAAATTGGAACACTAATTCATTGTTGGTGGAATTGTGAGCTGATCCAACCATTCTGCAGAGCAATTTGGAACCATGACCAAAGGAGTATAAAAAAAATACAACCTTTGACCCAGCAGTACTACTTCTAAATCTGTATCCCAAAGAAATCATGAAAAAGGGAAAAGGACCCACATGTACAAAAATATTTTTAGTAGCTCTTTTTGTGGTAGCCAAGAACTGGAAATTGAAGGGATGTCCATCAACTGGAGAATGGCTGAACAAGTTGTGGTACATAAGAAATGATGAGCATGAGAACTTCAGAAAAACCTGTAAAGACTTATAACAACTGATGAACCAGCAGATCATTGTACACTGTAACAGCCATATTCTGTGATGACTAACTTTCCTGGACTTGGCTCTTCTCAGCAATGTGAGGATCTAAGACAACTCTAAAAGACTCATGAGGGAAAATACTGTTCACATCCAGAGAAAGAACTGTGGAGTCTGAATACAGATTGAAGCATACTATTTACTCTCTTTTCCTATTGTTTTTTTGTTTCTTCTCTCTCAAGGTTCCTCCCATTGGTCCTAATTCATCTTTATAACATGACTAAAGTGAGAATATGTTTAATATTAATGTGTATCGTAGACTCTATATCAGATTGTATGCCATCCTGGGGAGGGGGGAAAGGAAGGAGATAAGAGAAAATTTAAAACTCAAAAGCTTATGAAAGTGAATGTAGAAAACTAAAAACAAATAAATAAGAAAAAATGCAAAAAATATTTATTTGAGCTTTTCCATAGCTTTAGGCCAATGAATATTATTTTTAATGCTTTCAATATAGTAGTTTTGACCTTGTCTTTTTTTCCCTGATTTTATGTTTTGAACTTCTCTGTTGTCATAGTAACTTTCTAACATCAGGATTTTTTTTTTCTGTTTGCATATTTTCCTATCTTATTTCTTTACTTTTAACTGTATGGTGAAGTGGGACTCTTCTTCTGTGGTGAAGGGGGCACCCTTCCAAGATTCAGGTTCTTTTCTGCAACTCTTTTCAGAGGTAATTCTGGAGCCCAGTAAGTTTCCAGTTCTTCCAAGGTGATATGATCTTGTGAAAAATGTGTTTACTACTCTTCTGGCCTGTGCTTTGTTCTGTAAGTGAGCACAAGCACCCTTTATTCTTCCCTAGAACTGTGATAAAAGTCCCCACTACACTGTGACCAAAATCTCTGGTGTACATGCTTCTCCCAGCCCCAGGACTGAGACCTGGGACTATGAGCCTGATCCAAGTGTGAGCGATACAACAGAGTCTTGCCCCCAGTGGCAGCAGAGGGACCCCTGGAATCTTCTGACCAGTTTTCTGACAGCCTACTAGTTTGTGAGCTTAGAGGCCCAGAAACTACTACTCCAACTGATTCAGTTGTCCCCAAGACCTACTGCTAGTTTTCTGGGGCACAGCCTGCACTGGACAGCACTCCACTCTTACCCTGGTGCAATAGACTTTTCCTGCTGACCTTCTAAGTTGTCCTTTTCTGGGTTCTGCCTCTCTAGGGTTTATTTTGAGGTATTATTAATGGTGTTTGGAGGGGCATGGTCAAGAGCTCAAGCAAGTCCTTGCCTTGTTTCTGCCATTTTGGCTCAGGTTTCCTTTAGTAGAATTTAATTAAGGTAAACTGAAGTTCAGAATTCTGAGCTTTACCAGTTTATTTCCAGGACCTATTTATAATGTTGATCAAATGGTTACCTCATTTGAGCCAGTGACTCAAAGGAGGAGGTTCACTTCCTTTTTATAAGCATAGAACAAAGAACAGAATTGGGCAGTGAGGAAAACAGTACACTGGGTTCTAGGCTGGGCAGTATGATTGGGGTGAGGACAACATGACTGATTACATTAAGAAGAGCAGGCTAACTGTCAGGTGGGGCTGCCAACCCCTTTCTCTGTCTTAAAGTAATGTTTGATTGATTTTTGGGATCCATTTGCATCCTGAGGATATTGATGGTGGACCAGGGAGAACTGACTCTTAGACTTCTAGGAGGGAGAGAGATCCCTCCTTAATTGTATAAGGACAGGCAAGGATGGACAATACAGCTCTTAAAGTTAGCTTCAGGACTTAAAGACAACACTGGATATCTTGGCAATTTCCTAGGAGCTGAATATGTGGTAGATACTTTTTCCCCCACATTAATTATAATTTTACTCAGAGGGAAGCTAAACTTTTGGCTAACAGATGTTTGTTTTTTGAGTCTACTTGCAAGGTTAGAGATAATGGAGCAGACTCCCTAATGTCCATCTGCATCCTTCAAGGATAGATTTCTTTGAGGCAAAAATAGAATAGTAATTAGTAGAACTAGATTTCTTTTTTTAAATCAGAATTTATTTATTTACTTTTAGTTTTCAACATAATTTCCACAAGATTTTGAGTTTCAAATTTTCTCCCTCTCTCCCCTACCCCCAACCCCAAGATGGCATGCATTCTGATTACCCTCTTCCCCCAGTCTTCCCTCACTTCTTTCACCCTCCTCCCTCTTATCCCTTCCCCTTTACTTTCTTGTAGGGCAAGGTAGATTTCTATACCCTATTGCTTGTATATCTTATTACCCAGTTGCATGTAAAAACAATGTTTTTTGACATTTGTTTTCAAAAACTTTGAGTTCCATATTCTTTCTCTTCATCCCTCTGCACACACCCCCATTGAAAAGACAAGCAATTCAATATAAGTTATACATGTGTAGTTATGCAAAACATTTCCATAATGGTTATATTGTAAAAGACTAACTGTATTTCCCTCTGTCCTATCCCACCCCCCATTTATTGTATTTTCTCCTTTGATCCTGTTCCTTTTCAAAAGTGCTTACATCTTAAATTATTTTTTTTTTTTGGAGAGGGAAAGGCAGGGCAATTAGGGTTAAGTGACTTGCCCAAGGTCACACAGCTAGTAAGCATGTCAAGTGTCTGAGGTCACATTTGAACTCAGGTCCTCCTGACTTCAGGGCCAGTGCTCTATTCACTGCACCACCTAACTTAGCTCATTACAGGCCAGCTGAATTTCTGAACTAAGTTCAGAGACAAAGAATAATGACTTAGGCAGTTACAGGACAAAATCAACTAAATATAAATAAGATCAATAAAAATTATACAGAATCAATTTAATTTCTTAGTAGCCTGCAGTATTTTTTCTTTGATCTTGAAGTTCTGGGTTTTGACTAGAATATTCCTGGGAGTTTACTTTTTTTTTTTTTGGAGGGGCCAAGGCAGGGCCATTGGAGTTAAGTGACTTGCCCAAGGTCACACAGCTAGCAACCATTAAGTGTCTGAGGTCAGATTTGAACTCAGGTCCTCCTGACTCCAGGGCCAGTGCTCTATTCACTGTGCCACCTAGCTGCCCCATTTTTTTTTTTTGCCTGATATTTCTTGTCTCTTATAAGCTGCCATTTTCATTTTTCAGGGAGTTTTTTCTTACCTAAATTTTTATGCCTCTTATGCTACACTATTCCATAATTCATTTCTTCTGTTTTTTCTTCTCATTTCATTTGTAAATTAAAAAAACAAAACAAAATTCTATGGCTTCATCTCTTTCAGGAATTCTAATGGGATTTCTGAGCAAGCTGTATTTTTCTTTGAGGCTTCACTTAAGATTCTTTTGCTTGTCTGCTTCCTGACTTCATATGTAATGTTACGGCTGGGATCTGAGCACTTCTAGAGGGAAAGTCTGGCTTGGTTCTGTTGCTGGGTTTTGAGTATAGTGTTATTGCCGGACATCAGGGACAACTTGTACTGGAGGCCTACATTTAGTGCTCTGAAAGAGATCTGATTCAGGGCAAAGTCTGATTTTTCTCCTTTACCTCTTGTCTGTCCTCTACAAATTCCTAACCTGGATTTTGGTCTGAACTTGTCATTCAATCATTCTGGACTTAGCCACTGTCAGACACCTGGAAACCACATTTAGTAAAGAGTGATAAGACTTTATGCCCTCTTTTTCATCTGGAATGTCTACCCTAGTTATTCCTTTGCAGTTTTCAGACTAAGGACCTTGAAGGGCTACTGCTTGCTTCTGAATCTGCTCCTTCCTCGGGTATATAGCATAGGACTTGAAGCCACTCCCTAGCCTGGCATAAAACCTCTATGCATAGTTTGCCTTCCAAGTCCACCTGGATCTGAGACTTGGAACTGGGTCATAGGTGACAAAGCTGTCAGCTGGCACATTTTCTTACACTCTAGTTGCCCCAGTATAGGTGTGAGTCCTCCTCTTGCTCCGATGTACAGCCTTTCCCTTGACACATAACTTTTCTGTGTCCCCTAGATCCTGGCTATACTCCTGTTCCCCCGACCTCACCCCAGACTAGAAAAATGACTCGCAGTGACTTTTTCTCAGATTTCCCAGATTAAGTCTGATGCCTTTTCTAGGTCTGTTCAGAGGAATATTATTTGGGAAGGGGAGGGGTAGAGCTTGATGTATTGCTTCCTGTTGCTTTATCATCAGTTTGGCCTCCTTTACAAATTGTATTTATATTGTTTTTTCCTATCAAAAGCATCTTTATACATTTATCATTGTCATTTATATTTACACTTAGGATAGTGATCACTATGTGGTCAAGGACTAGGGAGAGCCTTGTGATCTTGTGGTTACACGCCCATACTACTTCAGAGATTCATTCACTCCAGTTAGGCCTTTAGATCTTTAAACATAGAACAAATACACATACATTAAACAAGCCAACAACAAAGAAAAAAAAAGCCAAATTTATTGCTTTATGTCAATTGGGATTTCCTGGACAGAGAGTCACAAGTTCTTGGAAACCCTAAAGGATCTGAGAGCAATTAAGGTCCTCATCAGTTATAAGGCCATGGACCAGTGGTGGGGAACCGATGGTCTTGATGCCAATGTTGCCTTCGAGGTCCTTGGGTGTGGCCTTTTGACTTAGTCAAAGTTTTACAGAACAAATTCTTTTATTACATGGATTTGTTCTGTGAAATTTGGATTCAGATAAAGGCCTGCACTTGAGGACCTAGTGGGCCACATGTGGCCTTGAAGCTATAGGCCCCCCCCTCCCCCGCCTTCATGATATGGACTATTTGTGACTATTTGTGTGACCTGTGGTAGAACCTTCCGAGTTCATAATAGTCTGAACATCTACTGTAGGACACACTGTACTTTGACTCTAACATAGTGATGCTATTTTGGTCCTCTCAGAGAATGAAGGACAACAACCAGTCTTAAGCTTAATCTGTTACCCAATGTTAAGGTGATATGTAAAGAAAATGTCCCTGTCACTGTATCACTAAGTTGGCTGACTCTCCCTTGATTCCAGAGCATACTTGATCACTTTTAGAATCACAAGTAGTTTATTGACTTATTCCCTTAATAGGTAGGTTAAAAATGGCTATGAAATGAAGGGCCTATGTTATCATACCTTAAGATTTACATATACAACATACAAATCCAGACATGAACAGAAGGATGTACAAATACCTCTTAACGTGTTTGACAGACTTGGCAGTCCTCTTAAGTAGTCAGATTACATGAGCCTAAATGAGACAGTAAGACTGAGAAGTGCTGATCAGAAAAGCAAATAAAAAAAACCTACTTATAATCAATTAAAAGTTCCCTTAATTTTATTTAATTAGCCTTGGAATTTTTCTAAGAGGAATTGTCTTAGCCCTTAATGGCTTGTATTAGGCATTTTAATTTGTGTCCATGGATGCCAACTATTGGAGGGGGGAAAAATCTATCATTATTGTATTCTGTATTCTGTAGGCTTAAGACTAGCAAAAATTTTTAAATTAATTTATTATAGTTCCAAATTCAAGAATTTATCTGGTTGAGAGAAATATCCAAACTGACATTCTTCTTATGCTCTTAATTAATATTTCTAAAAGGGCATGGGGATAATGATGAAGATGGGGCTTTTCTTGTTTCCGTGCTTATTTTGAAATTATAAGGTATGTGCTACCCAGGTAAGATATGTTCTAAACATATAGACAGATGGCTCGACAGGGAGGTACTGATGAGGTGAGCAGGTTACATACTGTGATTTCTGCCTTGAGGGTAACAGGAGAATAGCTCATAAGGCTGACTCCTCTCTTCTCTGAGAGGAGAATTATATCTTTCTGACCTCTAAAGGCTAGGGAAATTATTTGTTCAGAACAAAAAAGCCACTAGCTTCACTGGTCTTTATGCCTCAAAGTGTAGTTTATAACTTATACTCATAGACTTAGCCCCTTCCCATAAAATACAGGTTGCACATAAGAGTACCACAAATAGTGAATAGAGATACAAGCAGATAGCCAACAATACATAAAACAGAAATCAGAGAAATTGTATGGATTAGAATAGACCAGAAAATATAGTGAATGAGCTTTTTCTTTCTGCATGGAAGAAACCTCAGCTTTAGGAAGAAAGATTCCATTGTCTCACCAAGGAGAAATTACCTGAAGTTTCTAGGGTGGCAAGTATGCAATCAGAGATTTTTTTAAGAAGGTAACTTACCCACATATCTGTGAGAGAGCCTTCTTCCTCTTCCTCCTCCCTGGAACTCCATCCCTCACAAAGTCATGCAGTATTGTAATAGTACTCTCACCACCAATTAGCATAGTGTCATGCAAAAATAGTCCAGATGGCTAGAAATCTAGGTTACATTGTTTTGTCTTTAGGCTTTGTGTAATATCTATAAACTTAACTAACATTTATTGAATGCCAATAATTACTGTTTGCCATAATATAACTTTTGATTTTCAAGATAATAAAATCATAATGAAGCAAGATATAGCAACATATTTAATTAGTGCATAATAGATGTTTTTATTATATAATCTTTATACAGACCCAAGAAGATTTCTATTTGGGAAATATTTCATATGAGAATTTTTTTAAATTCTCATTTATTATATGACAGCATTTTAGATAACAATTTTAGAGGTGAGTAGGTTATATAAATAAATAGAAAATATGAATAAAATAAACCAAATAATTTCAGAGATAGAGAAGCACTATTTATTTGCAACTTTGCAAATGGGAAATTTGGTTCAAATAAAAAAGCTTACTAAAATTCATATTTGCTTTTAAAAATTTACTTTCTATGATAAATATTGGAGAGGATAGGGAAAAATTGGAACACTAATACATTGCTGGTGGCATTGTGAACTGATCCAACCATTCTGGAGAGCAATCTGGAACTCAATTTCCACTTCTTTGCCACTACAAAAAAGAATTGCTGTAACTATTTTAGAAATCACCTTGGGAAACAGACCTAATAGTGGTATTGCTGGCTCAAAAGGTATACACAGTTTTATAACTCTTTGGGCATAAAATTCCAGATTACTCTCCAGAATGGTTGGATCAGTTCATAGTTCCACCAACAATATATTAGTATTCCAATTTTTCCACATCCTCTCCAAAATTTGTAATTTTCTTCTTCTGCCATTTTAGCCGATCTGATAGGTGTTAAGTGATATTTCAGAGTTCTTTTAATTTGCATTTCTCTAATAAAAATTATTTAGAGCATTTTTTCATATGCCTATATATCATTTTGATTTCTTCATCAAAAAACAGCCCATTCATATCCTTTGACCATTTATCAACTGGGGATTAATTCATATTCATATAAATTTAATAAAGTTCTTTATATTTTTGAGCTATGCGCTTTCTGTATGAATAACTGTCTATAAACCTTTTCCCCCCAATTTTCTACTTTCCTTCTAATTTTGGCTATATAGGTTTTATTTGTACAAAATCTTTTTAATTTAGTGTAATCAAGATTATCTATTATATATCTCACAGTGCTCTCTATCTCTTGTTTATTCATAAATTCTTTTCCTATCCATAAATCTGATAAATAATGTGTTCTATGTTCTTCTAGTTTTCTTATGTTATCTCCCTTTATATCTAGGTCCATATATCCATTTTGACCTTATCTTGATAAATGGTGTAAGGTACTGGTCTATACCAAATTTCTGCCAGATTTCTTTCCAGTTTTCCAACAACACTTAACAAATGTTCTTATCTCACAAGCTGAAATCTTTACTTTTGTCAAACACAAGGTTACTATAATCATTTACCGCTGTATACTATATGTCTGCTCTATTTCACCAATTCACCTTTTTATTTCTTGGTCAGTACCAGATAGTTTTGATAATTACTGCCTTATAATATAAGCTAAGATCTGGTACTGCTAAACCTTTTTCCTTTACAGTTTTAAAATTAATTCCCTTGATATTTTGACTTTTTGTTCTTCCATATGAATTTTGCTATTATTTTTTCTGGCTTGATATAATAATTTTTTTTATAATTTAGGGATAGCATTGAAAAGTAGATTAATTATTATTACAATTGTCATTTTTATTATATTGGCTCTGCCACCCATAAACTGTTAATATTTCTCCAATTATTTAAATTTGACTTAATTTGTATAAAAAGTATTTTATAATTATGTTCATGTAGTTCCTGAATTTGACTTGACAGGTATACACCAAGTAATTTTATACAGTTCATAGTTATTTTAAATGGAGTATCTCTTACTATTTCTTCTTGCAGGATTTTGTTGGTGATATGCAGAAATGCTGATGATTTATGTGGGTTTAATTTATATCCTATTAATTTGTTAAAATTATTGTTTCTACTAACTTTTTAGTTGATTCTCTAGAATTTTCCAGGTATATTATCATAGCATTTGCAAATAGAGATAGTTTTATTATATCAGTGCCCATTCTGATTCCTTCAGTTTCTTTTTCTTCTCTTATTCCTATTCCTAGCATTTCTGATACAATATTAAACAAGAATTATGATAATAGGCATCCTCATTTCCCTCCCGATCTTATTGGGAAGGCTTATCCTCATCACAAATAATGCTTGCTGATGGTTTTAGGTAGATGCTTCTTATCATGTTAAGGAAAAAAGATACATTTATACTTCTGCTTTCAAATGTTTTAAAAATAGGAATGTGTTATTTTGTCAAAAAGCCTTTTCTGCATCTATTGAAATAATCACATGATTTTTGTTACTTTTCTTATTGATGTAATCAATTATGTTAATAGTTTTTCTAGTATTAAACTATCCCTACACTCCTGGTTTAAATCTCACTTGGTCACTCCACTCTGTATAACCTTTGTGGATATATTGTTATAGTTTCCTGGCTGGTATTTTATTTTATCTTATTTTTTAATGTGGTTTTTGAGTTTGGGGTTTTTTTGTTTGTTTGTTTTGCTTTTTGGGGGGTAATTTGGGTTAAGTGACATGCCCAAGGTCACACAGCTAGTAAGTAAGTGTTAAGTGTCTGAGGCCAGATTTGAACTCAGGTTCTCCTGACTCCAGGGCCAATGCTTTGTTCACTGCACCATCTAGCCGCCCCTTACTCATTTTTAAGTGCTTATTTTTTGTCTGTTAACTTTGTGTTAGAATCTGACTCTCATCTAAAGATATAGAGGATAATGTCTCAGTCTGTAGGTTTTCATGCTGTTGTTTTCTGAGCTTGATATTCAGGGTACTGATCCATCACAAGGTAATTGGTAATGCCAAAGTTTGCTGAAAGGCCAAGAAGGATGAAGATTAATGTAAGGCCATTAGTTTGGCACTTAAAAGATCATTGCTAACTTTGGAGAAAAGTTTCTGTTGAATGATGAGGTGAGAAGTCGGTCTGCAGAGAGTTAAGAGGAGAATGAGAGGAAAAGAAATGGAAGAATCGATCAGAGATGGCTTTTGGAAGGAGTTTAGTTTCAATTTTATATAATTAAAATTTTCAGTTTTGTCTTTTATTATCATTCCTATATCTTATTGGGTCAAGAACTCTCATAATCATAGTTGTGAAAGCACTTCTTCCTTTCTAAAATTTGTGATAAGTACTTTTATATTTAAGTCATTTAGTACTTATATTGGCATATGGTGTGAAATGTTGGTCAGAACCTAATTTCTGCTAGACTGCTTCCTAGTTTTCCCAGCAGTTTTGTCAGATAAGAAGCCCTTATACAAGTAGTTGCTGCCTTTGAATTTATCAAATATGATACTGCTATGTTTGAGTTCTTCTAGGTCTTATTTACTGAATTTATTCCATTGAGAATTTTTTTCAAATTTCAATGTTTGGGTTTTGTTTTCCATCTTGTTTAGCCTATTCACACTTAAATTTAATATTATTAGACATATGTTTGCCTCTATTTGTTTCTTTTGTAGATTTTTATCCCTTTCTTCCATTGCCAGTATTTTGTCTCTGTGATTACTTTTGCTTACATTAATTTTATGCCAATTTGTTCCTATAGCTTCTGTCCATTCTTCTATTTGCCTGCCATTATTCAAGTTCTTTGAATTTGCTTTGATTTTTAATTTCTCTTTCCATCCATCCATTTTTATTTATTAATTGATCTATTCATTTTGTTATTTGACCATCTATTCTTCCTTCCTTCCTTCCTTCCTTCCTTCCTTTCTTCCTTCCTTCCTTCCAGTATAAATTTTATTACCCAAATTCATGGGTAATCCTTTGTGGTAAAAGCAGTATCCATCTGGGTTCCTGCTATGTAGTCCAGGCCACCTTTGTGGTGCTTTATGCTGCTTAAGATTCACTTTGTGGTATTATTTTAAATTGTGGGGGGATTTGGGAGAGCCAGGTAGTTTCCTGCCTTATTCCACCATTTTCCCAGAATCCTTTCCTTTACTTGTGTTACTTTGGTAAGTCACTTAACCTCTCAATATCTCTCTTCCCTATTGGTCAAATAAGTGATTTGGACTAAATGACTTATAAAGTTCCTTTTTAATCTCTAAATCTATGATCTTATGATAATGATTAATATTTGGTATATTATAAGTACAACACCAAGAACTATGTTTCTTATTTAGAAAGTTCAGCTCTACATGATAGTTGGTAGATGAAATGGAAAAAGAAAGTGGGGTGAAACCAAGATGGTGGTGTAGCAGGAATAAATATAACCAAAATTTCCTCTATAATATCTTCTATGTAAATGTGGAAAATGTACCACAATGAGTATCAGTTGGGAAGTCCAAGAAAAAAATAACATCAATGACTCATTTTCCTAGCTCAAGTTGGCGTACAGAGGTGATAGAGAGAGGTCTGTAGGTACTGGGAACTGTCTAGACAGGAATGATAAAATGAAGCATTTCAGGCTATGCAGCTGCATAAGAAGAAGTTCCAGATCCAACACAGACATTATGCCTAATACAGGAATGGATGCTACTACCCAGTTGCCTGTCACAGATCCATGGCAGACTGAAGAAGACACCTATGCTCAGAGGTGGCATTCTAATGTTGAGGAATATGTCATGAGCACTACCTCAGTAATATGCTGAGCAAGGAACAAGTTCAGAAGCAAGCAGCATCAGTGTGATCTTAGTTCTGGCCTCTAGCCCAGCAGAGTAATAAATGGAGAAGGAATTTCAGACCAAGGGGAAGCCTGTAGTTTTGTTACTCTGAACTAGTAGAGCTTTCCAGATGTCAGTGGATGAGTGAATTTCCCACAATGTTGATTCATGGTTTTGATGAATTGTTTTATTTTCCTTTGTTGTGTCCTTTGTGTTGGATCACAAAATTGTAAGATCTTGTAACAAACAAATACAGTTGTTAGATGAATCTGAGAAGCTATGTTATCAAGCTATGAAATGCAAGTAGCAGTAAAATATGTTTTTACACTAAAAGTGTCGAACTATAATATGCTTAGGACTGTCTCCTAATTATTTCTTATATAAGCACAATACCTTGTAGATATCATGGATTTTCAAAAATTATCCTCATATTATTGTTCATTTAGTATCTAAAATCTATCATGAAGTTTTATAACCCAATTAAGTTAATACACTGTTTAAGCTGTTTCATTTGATACATTGCTAACATTTTTTCCCTGTTTATTGGGGGGTTGGCGTTTAGGCCCTACATGTCTCTTGGAACTCTTCGGGATCAAGTTATTTATCCTGACTCTGTAGAAGATATGCATGAGAAAGGATATAATGACCAAGACCTGGAGTGCATTCTCCACAAAGTCCATCTCTATCACATTGTTCAGAGAGAAGGAGGTAAATATTTTTTCTCACTGGCAAATTACACTACTGACATCCTTACAATATCCTCATAATGTGAAATTTTCAGATACTGCTGGGTTTTTTTTGTTTGTTTGTTTTGTTTTTTCTTTTTGGAGAGGGGAAAGCAGGGCAATTGGGGTTAAGTGACTTGCCCAAGGTCACATGACTAGTAAATATTAAGTTTCTGAGGCAGAATTTGAACTCAGGTCCACCTGACTCCAGGGCTGGTGCTGTATTCACTACACCACCTAGCCACCCCCCGCTTTTATTTTTTTAAAGAAAGTTGTATCCTTGACTGATTAGGAAAAGTAGGCTATATCAAGTATCTGTCATCTGTCAGGTTCTCTCCTTTGCTCCATTGCCTGATGAAGAGGTGACCCTTCTGCTCGAGTCAGAATCAGAGATTTAGAGATAGAATGAACTTCAGAAACTGTATTCTCGACCTCATCTCCTGTCTCTTTCATCAGATATTTCCCCCACTTCAAATCATCCCATCTCTCTCTTTAGGCAGGAGTCTCTCTGAATCTACTAGACTTTTCCCTTATACCAGGTATCTCACATTCTATTGTTTTATTATTAGATTAATTTATTTACTTTTAATTTACAACATTCAGTTCCACAATCCCTTGAGTTCCAAATTGGTGCCTCACATTCTTTTTTTTTTTTTTAAGCAATTGAGGTTAAGTAACTTGCTCAAGGTTACATGGCTAGTCATTATTTGTGTGTGGGTGCTCATTTCCTGAGGCCGGATTCGATCTCAGGTCATCCCAACTCCGAGGCCGGCGCTCTTACTCACTGCGCCACCTAGCCGCCCCCTCACATTCTTAAAAACAACAAAACACACATGAATCTGAACCTATCACCCCCTCAAGCTATTATATATCTGTCTTGCCTTTAATTGTCATAATCCTAGAAAAATTGTCTGTATTCATTGTCTCCATTTCCTACATCACTCAGTTCTTGTAGTCTGGCTTCTGACTTCCTCATTTACCTGCAATTGCTCTCTTCAGGGTCACCAAACATCTCTTTATTGCTGAATCCTGAAGCCTTTTCTCAGTTCTCACCCTTGTTGACCTTTCTGTACCGTTTGGCACTGTGAGCTATCCTTTCTCTCCACTTGTCTGCTATTACTTCTCAGTTTCCTTTGCTGAATCACCATACATGAGGTATTCTTAAGTATGGGTGTTCCCAAAACTCTTTCCTAGACCTTCTTTTCTTCTCTCTCTACACTGGCTTTTGGTAATCCCATAAATTGTTAAAATCTTTATGAAAATGACTCAGACTTATATGTTATATAAATACATATCATATATTAGTGTATTTCTATAGTAAATATAATTTATTTGTAATGTATAATCATAATATATGTATTATATTACATTACATTACATTATATTAGTATATTTACATGTGGAGTCAGCTAGGTTATAGAACACATTGGACCTGGAGCTAGGAAGACCTGAGTTCAAGTCTAGATTTGGATATTTATTACATGTATAATCCTAACCAAGTTGCTTAACCTTTCTCTGCCACAATTTTACCTGTCTCATAAGGTTGTTGTGAGGATAAAATAATATTTGTGATGTGCTTTCCAAACCTTGAGAAGCTGTGTAAATCTTATCATTATCATCAACATCTTTATTAATTATTATTATTATTATGCCATATCTGTCCTGAGATCCATTCTCATGCAGACAGACAGTTATTGGATGTTTTAAATTGGGTATCCCATAAACATCTCAAAATCAGAATGCCCCAAGCAAATCTTTTTCTCCACGCCCATCCCTTTTCCGAACTTCCCTAGTCACCTTGGGGACATTCTCATTCTTCACTCTCAGTCAGCCCTCCCATCTAATCAATTGTCACATCTTCTGGATTCTAGCTCTATAGTACCCTTCTCTCCATTCACAAGGAAGCCATCTTAGTTCAGGCCTTCCTCACCTCTTGCATAAACGGTGGCTGTAGCCTCCAACTGGCTTCCCTGCATTTAGCTCCTCACTTCTCCAGTCTATCCTGCACACAGCCAGCAAATTCATTTTCCTAAAGGAGAGTTTTGATCCACGTTACTCCCATATTTCAAAAGCTCCCGTGGGTCTCTGTTGTCTCTAAGGATCCTTGTGTAATATGCATTTCAACCAAATGGGCTGTTGTCCCTTTGCACATTGCATGTCTCATCTTTGTGCATTTCCACAGACTCTGTCCCTCTACCTACCCTCAAAACTTTTGTGGTATGAATTCTCTTCTCTCAGAAGTCATAGCTTTCTCCAGAGTTCAGCTTAAACTTTACCTCCTACAAGGAATCTTTCCTCATCCCCCAGTGTTTACAGTGTTTGCTTTGCTTCCTTCCCTGGAATTAATTTTATTTGTTTTATCACACATACACATACACACATATACACACACACTCATACACACGCATACACACACTCATACACACACATACACACACGAATGTGCTGAAGGCAACTTGTATTTAATGGCTTATGTGAGTCAATTCTTTATAAGTTGGCAAAAATTACAAATCAGGCCTTAATATATTGTTTTGCTGATTGTCTAGGCTTAAAAGAGTGATAGAGAAAATGATAATAGTGCAGACTGAACTTGAAAGTGTGCTGCATTTTTTCAGAGACAAGGTTGTTAAATATTTACCAGCATACTCTCTTCCATCTTCTACCTCTCACTCAAAGGGTGAGATTCCCAGAGGACGGCTACTATTACTCTTACTTTTCTCAGTATTCCAGGGGCAAACCTGAAGGACTAGGTTTCTACTATTTATTCACAAGCCCCCACTAATGTACTTTGCTTTAATAATCAGCTAGACTTAATTGTCTTTTGACCACAAATATATACTAAGATGGTATAGCAAGAAGATTAAATTTTTTAAAATCTCCCCCCAGAAGTCTGGGAGAGTGTGCTCATACAAATGTATACAGGATATAGGAAGAAAATGAATACAAATTTAAAGTACCCAGATACTGAGACACACGTGCAGAGAACAAATGTTTCTGCAAGGTCACCACTTCTGCTTATTGAAAGCTCTTTTCTCTCTATAGTCCTCATACAAGTCCTTAAATTTAATTCTCTCTTGGTTTCTGAGTGTTGATGACTTTGTAGAGTCTACAGTTTTCTCTGCCACAAGGGAATACATTCCCTGAATCTGTCTTCCACTACTATCCTCCAGAGTGGATTCACAGTCTGCGGCTAGTCTAATCTCTCTGATAACTTGGTCATTATTGTGGAGAAGGAGAGAGGGAGGAAGGAAGAGAAAGAAAGAGAGAGACACAGAGACAGAGAGAAGAGACAGAAGGACAGAGACAGAGAGAGAGACAGAGAAACAGAGAGAGACAGAGATGGAGAGATACACCAGTATGCCTATTTCCCACATCCCCTTCAGCATTTGTTATTTTCCTTTTCTGTCATTTTAGGCAATGGGATCAGTTGGAAGTGGTATCACAGAGTTTTAATCTGCATGTCTCTAGTTGTTAGTGATTAAGAGCATTTTTACATGATTATTGATAGCTTTGTGTCATTTAAAAGTTTGATAGGTAATTTCTGGGTAATTTAATTTTTTTGTTAATAATGCTAGCATTTTAAATAAAGGGACAGTGACACTCTCAAATGCCAAAGACCCTTATGGCAGTTGCATCATGGATTATATGCCCTTGGAAGAGGAGTGTTCCTGAGGGTGGCAATCAACTCTGATTGCTTAGCAATTAATGAGAGGTAGCTTTTAAAAAGAGAAGTGAGCTTATTTCAATGAAGGGCTGAAAGTGTCATCATGCCACTCTTAGACAAAGACACTATCTATACCCAGACCATCCCCAGGCTTGAGTGATCTAGACAGAGAATCTATATCCCCCACCCAAGCCCAAACTAGTTGGGTGTAGTTGTAATACCCAGAATGAAGACAGTGTTAATCCTATCTTCCATCAGTCCTGTGCTTGAGATATTGGACAAGGAAATAGGACGGGGGGAAAAAAGCTGCTGTCTTCCCAATTTTAATAATTGGCTATTAATTTGAGAGAGAAATAATCATTTCTCTCAGCTTTAATTTCTTCCTATGAAAACTGCCTGTTCATATCCTTTGATCATTTATCAATTGGGGAATGGCTCTTGTTTTTATAAACTTGAGAAATGAGACCTTTATCAGAGAAACTTGCTGTAAGTTCACCTCTCCCTTTCACTTCCCTTCTTTTCTTTTAATTTTGGTTATATTGGTTTTGTTTATGTAAAACTTTTTAATTTTATGTAATCAAAATTATCCATTTTACTTCCTGTGAACTTCTTTCACTTGTATGTTCATGTACTTATCCATAGTTCTGACAAGTAATTTTTCCATGCTTCCCTAATTTCTCACAATGTCATCCTTTATGTCTAAATTATATACTCATTTAAAAAATAATATTTCATTCTATCCCAATTACGTGTAAAGGCAATTTTAAACATTCATTTTAAAAATTTTGAGTTTCAAATTCTCTCTCCCTCCCCTCACCCCTCTGCAAAACATAAGCAATTTGATATAAGTTAGACATGGTGCACTCATGAAAAACATTTTGATATTAGTCATGTTATGAAAGAAGATACAGACCCCCCCCCCCCAAAAAAAAAGCCATGAAAAAAAAAACAGTGAAAAGTAGTATGCTTTAATCTGTATTCAGACTTCATTAGCTCTTTCTCTGGATGTGGATATCATTTTTCATCATGAATCCTTTGGAATTGTCTTGGTATTTTATTGTTGAGAATAGTTATAAAGTCATTCACAGTTAATCATTGTACAATATTACTGTTAAAATGTACAATGTTCCTTTGGTTCTGCTCATTTCACTTAGCATCAGTTTGTGTAAATCTTTTCGGGTTTTTCTGAAATCCACCTATTCATCATTTCTTATAGCACAATAGTATTACATTACAGTCATATAACTTGTTCAGCCATTCCCCAGTTGATGGACATCCCCTCAATGTCTAATTCACAAAAAGAGCTGCTATAAATATTTTTGTATAAATAGGTCTCTTCTCCTCCCCCCCCCCCCGCTTCCTTTTTTAAAAATCTCTTTGGGATACAGATCCAGTAGTAGTATTACTGGATCAAAGAGTGTGCACAGATTTGTAGCTCTTTTGTCATAGTTTCAATTGCTCTCTAGAATGGTTGGATTAGTTCACAACTCTACCCACAGTGCTTTAGTGTTCCAATTTTCCCACATTCTTTCCAACACTTATAGTCTTACTTCTGTGTCATATTAGCCAATCTAATAGGTATGAGGTAGTTATGTACCCATTTTGACCTTATCTTGGTATAAAGTGTGAGATGATGGCCCATGCCTGTTTTCTACCAGACTACTTTCTTCCATTCTCAAGGAGATTTGTGAAATATTGAATTCTTGCTATAAAAGTTTGAACCTTTGGGTTTGACATACGCTAAGATTTTGTACACATTTCCTCATTTATATTTCTACCTAATCTGTTCTATTAATCAATAACTCTATTTCTTATCATATACCAAAATGATTTGATGAGTACCACTTTTGTAATATAGTTTGAGATTTGATACTGGTAGGCCCCCTTCCTTCACATTTTTTTCACTTGATTTCCTTGGTATTTTTGACCTTTTGTTCTTCCAGATAAATTTTATTGTTTTCTAGCTTTACAAAGTAATTCTTTGGTAGTTTGATTGGTTTGGCATTGAATTTAGGTAATGTTAATTTAAGTAATATTGTCATTTTTATTATATTGGTTCGACCTACCTGTTAGTTTCTAATATTTCTTCAACTATTTGCATCTATTTTTATTTAAGTGAAAGGTGTTTCATAATTGTTAATATAACTTTATGTGTCTTATACATCTATTATATGTCTTAGCAAGTAAACTCCCAAATATTTTTTACCATCTGAGATTATTTTAAATTGAACTTCTATTTCTATCTCTTCCTACTGGGTTTTGTTGGCAATATTTAGAAATGCTAATGATTTTATAGGTTCATTTTACATCCTGCAATTTTGCTAAAGTTGTTAATTTCTTTGACTATTTCTTTTCTGTTGACTCTTTAAGGTCCCTAAGTATACCATCATATCTTCTGCACAAAGTGATAGCTTTGTTTCCTCATTGCTTATTTTTGTTCCTTTAATTTTTTGTTTTATTACCATAGCTAGTATTTTTAGTACAATATTGAATAATAATGGTGATAATGGATACAACTAGTTCATCCCTTATCTTATTGGAAAAACTTTTAATTTATACCCTGTGATAGATGCTTGCTCTTGCTTTTAGATAGCTAGTGCATGTCTTTTTTTTAAAGCTCCATTTATTCCTATACTTTCTAATATTTTTAGTGCTGTATTTTGTCAAAAGCCTTTTCTATATCTATTGATATAATCTCATGATTTTTGTTGTTTTTATTATTGATATTTCAAATAATGCTTATAGTTTTCTTAATATTGAGTCAGCCCTGCATTCCTGGTATAAATCCCACCTGGTATATGATTTTTATGATATAGTTCTATAATCTCCTTGCTAGCATTTTATTTAATTTTTTGCAACAATATCATCGAAATTGATGTGTCATTTTTTTTTCTCCCTAGTTGGGCATCAAGATCATATTTGCCTCATAGAAGGAATTTGGTAGGACTCCTTTTTTACCCATTTTTCCAAATTATATAGTATTGGAATTAATTATTCTTTTAAATTCTTTAACTATTTGGTAGAATTACTTGTATGTCAGTCTGGTCCTAGGAATTTTTCATAGGGAACTTGTTCTAAAGCAGAGAGTTTTAATACCTTTTCCAAGGTCACATGGTACCTAGTCAGTGGCAGACCTGGAAATGTCATAGTTCTAGAAGTACTTTTAATAATGAAATATGCTTCAGTAGTAATAAAGATGTTTTTGACTATGTATATAACAAAATCTCAAAATAAAGTTTTTTTCTTGTTTTAAACCTAGTTCATTTTTGATTACTTATTGTATATTATGGATTTAATGAACATTAAGTGAACTATTTTTTCACAATGTTAACTCTAAGAAGGAGCTGCAATAAATATTTTTTAGATCCTTGGTTAAAGGTTTGTGCAAGGAATAGAAGTAAATGAAGTTGATGTGCCACCAATTCAAAAAGCCTGAAAAAAAGTTAGCCCACAGTTAAGAAATTGACTGCAAAAAACTCAGAAAGTTCATACACAACTAAAAAAAGAAAAAGAAAACCGTTTTCTTTTTCTTGGTAGAATATCTGATAAAATTAGTGACAGTTATGATTTTGTAAATCACTCATTGATACTATGCAACTTACACCCCCATTTTTTGTTACACACTAAGTTCAAGTTTCATTTAACCCGAGTAGTGTCTCAACCCAAGTACATATCCCCAAAGAGAAAAGCAAGAGTGATTTCTTAAGCTTGATCTGTTTCTCTACTTTTTAAAAATTGAATGTGATAGTAGCAAATACAAGATGTTCTGAAAGTCTATCATTGGAGTTATTTGTGTAAATTGGCCAATTATACTTAGAATTATGAGAGGTTGTTAAATGGCATTTTAAGCATCCTTTAAATTTAAAAAAATTCTTTGAAAAATATGTTACACAATTGCCCCCCTTTTGCCTGTCTGGTAATATTACAGTTGGTACTTGATAAAACTGGGGCAGCTAGATAGTACAGTAAATAAAGCACCAGACCTGGAATCAGGAAGACCTAAGTTCAAATATGGCTTCAAACACTACCTCTCTGGCCCTGTTTGCCTCAGGTTCCTCATCTGAAAAATGAACTGGAGAAGGAAATAGCAAACCATTCCAGTATCTTTGCCAAGAAAAGCCCAAATGGGGTCACACACAGCGTCAGACATGACTGAAACAACTGAACAACAAATGCTTGATAGAACCATTCTCCTAATTTTTTCTTTACAAATGGTGCCTGAGTGCCTTGTCTGCCTTATATGAGGAAGGTTAACACTTTAGTTTTTCACCTAGTAGGTTCACTTATCCATAGGATAATATACATCAGAGATTACAAAAGTCTTAACATGCTCATTTTTCTCAGATCCTTCATGTTGGACCTAAGTATACCTTATCCAGACATTATAAGGCATTATATATATATATATATATATATATATATATATATATATATATATATATTTGTTTATATTATGTATTATTTATATTATATATATATATATATAAATTTAGGGGAGCTAGTCCATGGGATTATTTTTTGTATATTTTTTTCTTGTCTTTGGGTTTTTTTTAGAGATGGTTTAAGATATTTTTGAGCCATTTTCTAGCCCAATTGACTACAAGAAATTTTGTCTCATTTACTTTTTTGGTATCTTTGTTTTAAATGTTCATTTTAAATATTTTTTTGCTTATTTGTGCTTTTTTTTTAAACACATGCTTTATTAACTTCTGTTTTACATCATTCATTTCCGTCAGATTTTGAGTTACAATTTTCCCCGTTTTCCCCTACCCACCATCCCAGAATAGCTTTCTCACAAGATATCACTTCTCCAATCTGCTCTCTCCCATATCTTCTCCCATACCCCCTTTGACTTTTCCATTAGAGCAAGGTGAATCTCTGTGCCCCAATGCCTGCACATCTTATCTCCCAATTACAAGCAGAAGAGTATTAATATATATAATACATATATATATATATATATATATATATATATATATATATATATATATATATATATTTGAAACATTTAATCTTAAGACCTTGAATTTCAGATCCATTTCCTTCCTCCCTTGTCACCCATTCCCTCTGGGGAGATAAGTAATTCAGTATATGTTGTACATGTCTAGCTATGCAAAACACTACCATAGTAGATATATTGTACAAGGCTGCTTATAATTCCCTCCCACCCATCCCACCCCCAACCTGGTCCATTCCCTACTTGATCCTGTCCCTCTTCTTTAGTGGGTACTTCCAACCTCCCCTCCCCCCAAGAATGCCCTCCCATCCATCATCCCTCCTCTCATCCCCCATCCCCCTATTCTGCTGCAGGGTGAGATATCCCATTTAGTGTGTATGTCATTCTTTCCCTGAACGAAATTCAGTGAGAATGTGGTTTTGCCTTTTTGCCTTCCTATTCTTCCCCTCCCCTGCAACTACTTCCCCTTGCCTCTTCTACATGAGATAGTTTACCCTACCCTGTCTCTCCCCATCTCCTTTTGTCACTTTCCTCTCTCACCTCATAATTTCACCCCTTAAGTATCATCCCTTCCCAACAAATTCAACCTATGCCCTCTATCCATGTATAACTGTAAACATATATACACATATTCACATATGTATTCAAATGACCCTACACCCTTCTTCCATTATCTTCATACTGAGAGAGGTTGCATCAGTCACAGTTATTGTTTTTCTGTGTAGGAATGTAAATAGGTCAACTTCGATAAGGTCCTTTTCATTTCTTTTCCCTGATTACCTTCTTAGGCATCTCTTGCTTCTTGTGTCTGGATGTCAAATGTTCTATTCAACTCTGGTTTTTTCCTCAAGAATGCTTGAAAGTCCTCTATTCCACTGAATGACCATATTTTCCCCTGAAACAAAATACTCAGTTTTGCTGGGTAGGTGACCCGTGGGTTCAATCCCAGATCTTTTGCCCTCTGGAATATCATATTCCATGCCCTTCCATCCCTCAGTGTAGAAGCTGCCAGGTCCTGTGCTATTCTGATTGTGTTTCCACAATATTGAAATTGTTTCTTCCTGGCTGCTTGTAGTATTTTCTCCTTGATCTGGGGATTCTGGAACCTGGCTATAATATTTCTGGGAGTTTTCTTTGGGGGATCTTTTTCAGGAGGTGATCGGTAGATTCTTTCAACCTCTATTTGGCCCTCTGGATCTAAAACATCAGGGCAGTTTTCCTTGAGAATTTCTTGAAGGGTGATTTCTAGGTTCTTTCCTTGATCATGGCTTTCAGGTAGTCCAATAATTTTTAAATTGTCTCTCCTGGATCTATTTTCCAGGTCAGTGGTTTTTCGCATGAGATATTTCCCATTGCCTTCTAATCTTTCATTTGTTTGGATCTGCTTAACAGCATCTTGATTTCTCATAAAGTCATTAGCTTCCATTTGTTCCAGTCTAACTCTGAAGGAATGAATCTCCTCAGTGATCTTTTGAGATTCTTTTTCCATCTGGCAAATTTGGCTTTTTAAGGCATTCTTCTCCTCATTGCCCTTTTGGGCCTCCTTTGCCATTTTAGTTAGTCTATTTTTTAAGGTGTTGTTTTCCTCAGTCAGGCTGTTGACCCTCATTTCATACTTTTCCTGCATTCCTCTCATTTCTCTTCCCAATTTTTCCTCCACTTCTCTTATTTGATTTTTAAAGTCCTTCTTAAGGTCCTCTATGGCTTGCAACCCACTCATATTTTCCTTTGGGGCTTTTGGAGCAGGATTTCTGACCTCACAGTCCTCCTCCTGTTCTATGCTTCGATCCTCTTTGCCCCCAAAATAGGAGTCTAATGTTGCATTTTTCTGTTTAATTTGTTTCCTTTGCCTTGGCATGTTGCCACTTAATTACTTGACTTTTGGGCTTGTTGCCACAGTAGAACTCTGCCACCAGATAGGGGAGCTTCGTCCCAAACGTGTGGGGGGACAACTTCTGTTTCTGGCAAGCTGGATAACCACCCCACGACCTCCACCCCAGACCACAATCCAGATCAAGGGAGGTTAAAGCAAGAGTGATTACCTCCCAAGACTGATCGCTGGATCTCCCTTCAGTTCGCAGGCCAGGAGCTGGAGCTGCCACTGAAAGCTACAAAATGGCATGTCTCCTAGGCCCCAGGGGAGGAAGTGGCGTTCCCCAAATACTGGCCCCAAAGTCCATAGGACACTAACCTCTCACTTTGTCCTAGGCACGTCTGTGTTGATAATTGTGGAATTGCCACAGCAGCTGGTGTTCTGGTGTCTCTCCAGCAGGCTGCTGGCCCAGCCACCCTGGGGCTAAAACCACGGCCCAGGTGGACCTGGGCTTGGCACTCCACATGCTGTGTGCTGCGCTGCCGGCTCCCAGAGTGCTGCGCTAGTCCTTCTTGCAGGGCTGCTGGGCTGTCCTCAGCAGGAGGTTAGCTTCTCTGTGTTGTTCTATGGGTGGTGGGGCTCCAGAAGTTGTTCAGAGTCCCCTTTTACATAGTTTGGAGGTGATCTGGGGGGAGAGTGCCTTGGATGTGCTGTTTCTACTCAGCCATCTTGGCTCCGCCCCGCTTATTTGTGCTTTTATTTAGGCATTTTAAATCTTGTTTTAATCTTTGTCTTGTGTTTTTATTTTTATTTTGTGTCTACTAGGATTTCCTTTCTTCTTCAAGAAATTTTATTTACTTTTATCTTTTCTCTACTTGATGCATGCTATTAGTCCAGGTATTTTTGAATACGTTTTCCAGTTTTTGCTTCAAATTAAAAAAAAAAACTACAAATATTTCTTTTTATACTTTCTGTTTATACCACTGTGATTTTTTTTATAGTTTTGATCCCAAAAAAGTCCTGCTTTTTCCATTTTGGGGGGTAGGATGTTATTCTTCGTCTAAAAGGTACAATTCTTTCTTACATGATAGTATGCTGCTACCATGTCAATATTTTTATATAAAATTATTTCTCAGGGATACTAATTGATTCATTATATTGATGAGGATATGGGTATGAACAAATGATTTGATTTTCTGCATACTGTTTGCATAGTTATTTGTAACTTGTTTGTACAACTTTAAAGTTAAGGTTTTTTTCATGATATTGTTATTTCTGCTGCAATGATAATTTGCATAGTTCTTGTTTATTAGCTATATTAATTGTGTATAGCATTGCTTTCTACTGTTTGGGGTTAAAACTTCATTTTCCTTCTTAAACTGGTATTACTGATTTTCTGAATATTTTAAAATATACTTTTGTTGGTACCTTTTGTTTTTTCAAAGCACTATAGTTTCTCCACTATCCCTCCTATTGCTTCTCTCAAAGAGCTATCTCATATAAAACAAAATATTTTTAAGACAAAAAAGAAAAAGGGGGGAAATAAGCAAAACTAATCAATACATTTAAGAAGTCTGGAAATATATTCAATGTACAACACTTGTCAACTTCCAAACTCTTCAGAGGGGTGAGGTAGGAGTGCTTCTCATATAATTTCTTATGAACCAAACCTTTCTTTATAATTTTGCAACATTTTTATTTTGATTTCATGTGTGTGTGGGTGTATGTTGTTTTTCTTTACAGTAAAGTAATATTACTTTCCATTCAAGTACCACAATATGTTTAACTATTTCCCAGTTGGTGGGCATTTACTTTGTTTCCAACTCTTTGCAATTAAAAAAAAGTTGCTATAAATGTTTTGGTGTATATGGGACTGTTCTTTTTATCAATGACCTTCATGGGGTGTAAGTCTAGTAATGGAATGTCTGGGTCAATTGGAATGAACATTTTAATCACTTTATTTATATCATTACATATTGCTTTCCAAAACAGTTGTACTTATTCATAACTACACCGATAACATGATAATCTCTACATTTTCTCACAATCCATTTATTATAATCTTTTGTCATCTTTGCCACTTTTCGAAGTATGAAGGTAATCAGAGTTATTTTCATTTCTCTTATTATTCATGATTATAGTTTATGTTTCTTCTTTTAAGAGCTTTTTGTTTATATCCTTTATCCCTTATCTGTTGAGGAATGAATTTTGGGCATAATATATATCCATATGTGTGTATATGTATATATGTATGTATATATGCATATGTGTTTATATATGTATATACACATATATATCCCTGATAAGGATTATATAAACTCTGATAAGGGTTTGGGGCAGAGACTTAGAAATAACTAATATATGCTAATTAACAAATATGCATATATGTATATATCAAAAATCATATTTCTGTGTTATTAATTTAATGAGTGTGTCTTTATGTATATGAATATATGTATTATGTGGAGAGAGACAAATTATTATTTTCTATTATATTAGTGACTTATTATTAATTAGGATCCAGGTTCTTAAATTTCCTCATTTAAGGCCCAGCCCCTGTAGAAAGCCAGTCAGTCTCTGAAAGACATGACTGATTAATATCTCTAATCCTCAAGAAACATACTTCCTGAACTTGAGCTGGACCCCTCCTGACTAGGAGACCTTACTTCTGTTTAGAGTATAAACAGAATCCAGTCTAGGAAAGTTCTTGCCTTGAAGAAATGAGCCCCTGTCCTTGTAGCCCTCCATTAGAATTTTGGGTAACTTAGCTCATGAAGGAGAAAACCAACAGAATGGTCTGGGTAGGGATGGATCCCCCTGTCCAGATTGCTAGAGGTAACTGAGTCTAATGACCAAACCACATTTTCAGCAAGAGGAGCTGAAAACATTTAGCCCATTTGATCTAAATTTCACCAAACTAAGGTAAGCCCCCACAGTGTTGGGAAAGCTCTAATATAGTTAGGGAAGTTTTTTAAGGGAGTAATGAAGGGAAGCCTTAAGTACTCACTTTAAGGGAATAATGGGATCCAGTAGTAGTATGCTGAAGGGGACCACTCTGGAGAAATTTCTCATATTTTGGGACCATAGGAAACTTCTAGTTCAGTGGAGAATGACAAAAAAGCGTGCAATTAAATTGTGTGAAATTTGGTCTAAAACTGCAAGAAATAAGGCTGATAAATTATTCTGGCTTAAATTCAACAATTTTGATTATGGTTTATTAGAGAAATTGACATTTACCATTTGTAATAGTAATGGAATTTGAAGATCACCTTGTATTTGCAATCAAACCGGTACTTAGCACCTTGTTCCAAGTTAATGATTGTGTCAAGTATTAAGACCCAGAACTTGGGAATACCACAGTGGGATGGACTTGTTGATGTAACAGGAAGGGGCAGAACAGGGAGGAGCTAATACCATATATAAGGAAAAGCCCAAGCTGAGAGAGGCCAGAACTGCTGGGAACCGGCATCTGGAGGCTGGCTTACTGAGAAGAGAGAGGATGTCTATTAAATATTTTACCAGATAGGAAACATCTAGTTGTTAACTACAACTTTGCTGAAATATTAGTCTCAATTAGTATCTTTTCTAATTCATTAGGATTTGTCAGAGTATCCATCACATCATCAGTAAATAGGGTAATTTTGTTTTCTTTTTACCTATCTTTGAACCTTTCATTTCCTTCTTTTGTCTCTTTTTTGGTAGCTATTAGCATTCCCAGAATTATATCAAATAGTTGGGCAAGTGAGCATGTTTGCTTTACTCTTTCCTTTACTTTATCAATAAATATAATATCATGAAAGGTTCTAGTGCAGTACTGTTAAGAAGATGCCATAAGACTTTTAGCTCTATGGCTTGTGGCCAGTGAAATACAAGTAGACAAAGTAAGCCCCTTAACTGGTTAGTGGGGAAAAAACATAGATGGCTATTCTAAAAAAACAGTTGTTTTTCTTGACTTACTAGGTTTGGGGATTCCTATTCATCCAAGGAAGTATCAGCAAGGGTTTTATTTATTCTATTTAATAATCTTTTGATTGAGCAGAAAAAAGAGTACTATCTCAGATCATATAGATAAAATTATAACAATGGTTCTTAGTATTTATAATTGGAAAGGATGTTAACTTTAACTGAAAGACTTGGGAGTAAGGAGGGCTATATTCAATCTCTACCTTTGACACTTACTAGCTGTATAATCCTGGATAATTAACTTGAAGTTCCAATTTTATCATCTCTAAAATAAGAATAATAAAAGTTCAATCTACCTTAAAAAAAAAAGACTTTAAGCTCTAGTTTCTCCAGCAGTTTGTTCCGTTCTATCTTTTCTATTTGGTTTATCTTTTCCAAAACTGAGACATTAAAACTCCATTTTATTCTTATGTTACTTTCTATATCTTCTTACAGTCAGCTAATTTTTGTCTTTATATAGTTAGACGATAATAGATTGACATTGCTTTGTTGTGTATGGTTCCTTTCAGCAAAAGGTTATCTCTTTTTAAGTGCGGTAACTTTTCTTTTTGGTTTTGTTTTTCTGATAGAATGAGTGCAGCCCTCGCTTTTTTGGATTTACTTGATGCGTGTTAAATTTTGCTCTAGACTTTCTTTTTTACTCTATATATGTCTTTTGTTTGGGTTTTTTTTTTTTTGTAAGCAATCTATTGAGGGGTGGTGAGGAGGGATTCCACTTATCCAATCTGGCAGGATTTTACATTTTATTGAATTGTTTGATCTATATATGTGTACCCCAATCAATTTAAAGGCTAAGGCTGATGGCATAATAAATCCTATAGTCTTTCAGGAAAGAGAGCCTATAGGAACATAGACAGGCAAAGTGAGGGCTTGAGAAAAAGGAGGGAGGGGAGAAAGGGGCAAATTTTGTTTCAGTGCTGGGAGAGGATATCGTAGATGAATGTTTCTATGAGAGAAGAGAGATATATAAATGGATGTGGTGACCTTACTATGAGTATGATCTGCATCATAAAAAAAGGAATCAGAGCCTTTGGGGGCAACTGATACCAAGAAGAATGGGACAAAATGGATCTAGGAAGGAGACTTCAAGGCAAATGGGTGGGGGGGAATGACAAAGGGAAGACAAAGTCAAAAATGAACTGCACAATCAGGGACACAGGAAGATACAGCAATATCCTCTTTGTCACCTGCAGGAATTGGTATTTCTAAGAGTAAGGCAAAAGTGAAAAAGAGGAGATAAAGGGCTAAGATCTACAAGACAATAATAGAGAAACTACTTAGATGAAACTCAAAATAGGTACCCCAGAAGCTTTAATTCCACGAAGAATACAAACACTAAAACAAGACTAAATAAGCAAGGGACAAAGAGATCCCACTTGACTCTTGGCCACCATCTTTGTTCCAGGGCAATCCCTAGTGCTTTGCACTAGCCGCATGTCACCCACCTTCCAGACTCCAGGTCTCTCTCAGTGTTCTTCAGTAGCCCCAGTCCTGGACTTTTAACATTTATTTTTTGCACTGCTTACTGCAGTGCTCCAGAGGCTATCCCCCAGACTAGAATCCATCTGTTTCCCCTGCTTCCTCAGCTAGTACACCTTCCACTGCCATCTCATACCTCTTGACCAGACTCCTCCAGGCCATACCTCCACTTGCTTCCTTCTATAGTGAGCCATGCCTTCCAAGACTTTGGAGGATGAAACATCAGCACCTGCCATGAGGCTGGACTTTGAAAAATAACCCTGAGCAGTCTAATCACCAACCTCCCTTAATATTCTTCTCTCCAACCACTGACACTGCCTGGATTCATTCTTCAGTGGTTAGCTCTCTCATACTCCCCCTATCCCAAAAATCCTGTACCTCCACTTGCTGATGTACAAGCCTTGTTTCCCAGTTAGCCATCTCCAACTGCTTGTTTCCTTATTCTAATCTCCTTCAACCATAATTCCAACCCAGACACACCAATCTTTCTTTCATCTTAAACTTTTTTTCTTTTTCACTTCTCATATTTTTGAGTACTCACTGAGAGTTTACTCCTTGCTGATGACACTGCAGTCCTGGTCACTATTTCCAGTAATGATTCCACATTCACTCTTATTTCCTAACTTACTCCTCTTGGCAGGGGAGTGAGGATATTTCTTGCTTCCCATTGATACTTCCAGACTCTCCCTCTGCTACCATCCCTGAGTAATCTCTCTTCCTTTGAGGGTCATACTATCCAAATTTTTCGCTAAATCTAGATCCTCATGGTTCTTATCTATTGACCTCCCAGGTGATTCTTCTTTCTTCTTATGTCCAGCTCGTAATCTTCCTCTCTACCCTAATTTCTGCTTTCTCAGCTAAGAACCTCACTTCATGTGCTTCATTAAAAAAATACAAACAAAAAAGAGGCCATTTACTAAGCACGTCCCCTTTTCCTCTTCATTTCAGATGATTCATATATCTTTGTGTATTCTCTTCCTCATTTTGGTCAAAGCCACTGCTTCTATATATGTACCCTTCATCCCATCTCCTCCAGTCTTCCACAGAAGATTGTCACCACTTATCATCCTGACTCTCTCTGCTGTCTTCAGTCTCTATGACAACTTTCTGCTGCCTATAAACACAACACTTTTTCCCTGTTCTTAAAACTCTCACTTCTTCCTTTCATGCTTGTTAGCACCCCGGATCTCTCCTCTTCACAGCTAAATTCTGAGAAAGCCATCTACACTGGGTACCACCACATCTTTTCCAGTGTTTCCTAAACCCTTTTCCTTTCTGATGTTAGACCATATCACTCAATTTAAACTATTCCAGTTATCAGTAGTCTCTTAATTGCTAGCTCTTAAGGAGTTTTTCTAAGTCCTTATCTTTCTTGACCTATTTTTAGAGGCAACAAGATGCTGGACCTAGAATCAGAAAAACCTAAGTTTAAATTTGGCCTCATATACTTATCAGCTTTGTGAACCCGTTTGGAGTTTTCTTGGCAAAGATGCTTAAGTGGTTTGCCATTTCCTTCTCCAGCTCATTTTTTTTATAGATGAGCAAATTTAGGTAAACAGGGTTAAGTGTCTTGCCCAGGGTCATATAGCTAGTAAATGTCTGAGGCTAGATTTGAATGCAGAAAGATGAGTCTTCCTGACTCCAGGCCCAGCACTCCAATTTTTGTTCCACCCACCTGCAAATTAAACCTTTGTTAACTGTTCAATTACTTATGAATGCCTTATTTTACCTCAGCATTGAACCAGAACTTAGAGAGCCTTGGCATTAGAGTCACCTTCAACATTTGGCATAGTTGACAGGATATGATGAAGGACCTTAATCTTTTTTTTTTTATGGAGCTCCAATCATGCATCACCAACTGCCTTTTTGACATTTTATACTGAAAGCCCTGAGGCACACTATATATGCCTCAAATAGTACTCGTTATCTTCCCCCAAAAAACCTTTCTCTCTTCCCAACTTTTCTATTACTGTTGAGAAGACCATCATTCTCCCAGTCATCCAGACCTGCAACCTTTCTGTCATTTTTGAGTCCCCACATATGCATTCAGTTGATAAATCTTGTTTTTTTACCTTCATAACATTCCTCATACATACTCACATAGCCACCCTCCCTTCATTACCTTTTGCTTTGATCTTTATAATAGTCTTCTAATTGGTCTCCCTGCCTCAAGTTTTCCACACTCCAATCCATTCTCTACTCTGCTGCAAAATGATTTTCCTAAACCTGAATAGGCTTGAATATGCCACTCCTCTACTTAATAAAACCACTGTTTCTGTATTACCTCTAATATAAAATGTAAAATACTCTATTTAGCATTCAAAGTCCTTCACAACCTTGACCCTTCCTTCCTTTCCTAGTCTTCTTACACTTCACTTCCCTCCATATATTCTACAGTTCATCTATACTGGCCTACTTGATATTCCTACTTTCTCCATGACTTTGTATTAGTTCTCTATGCCTGGAATGCTCTTGCCTCTGATTCCTATTTTCTCTGGTTTTCCTTCAAAAAAGATTTCAAATTCTGTTTTCTTCCAAAAGTTTTTTTTTCTTGTCCCTATTAATTCTATTGCTAGTCCTTTCCCTCTGAGATTCTCTTCCAATTATACTATATATCTTCCATGTACATAGTTACTTGTCTGTTATCTCCCCTATTAGAATGTGAACTTGAAAGCAGAGGATATGTTTTTGTTTTTCTCTGTGTCCCCAAGACTTAACAATTACTTGACAATCTAGTAGATGCCTAGTTATAGAGACCAACACAGAGAGATACAGTACCAACTAAGAAAGCAGACAAGTTCATACTAAAGAAGAAAACACATCGAGAGGTTTGATGTATAACCCAAAACTTTATCTGAATAAATTACTAGTAATGATTAGTCACAACTTCAGTTATGTGAAGTGATGCTACAGTTAACCAAAATGAAGCAAATACTAACTTTGATGAAAAAATGAAGTTCTGCAAAAAATGGTTCAGCGCAAAAAGGTTCATGTTTGTCTGCCCCAGGAAAAAGCAAAGTTCCATTCATCTTCTCTGCAGCCTCACCAGCATATCTCATCAGTTCTCATGTGGAGGAGTAATCGTTACATCTTAGATTTTGACCAGCATCAACCACAACAGAAATTTGCAGGGTCGTGGGGCCTGAGATGCAAAATCTGGGATAGAGAAAATTGCCTAGGTGGTCAGAATTCTACCCCAAATTCTTTGTTAAAAATTCCATGTCAGTAAAATTAGTGAATTCTGGGAAGGAATCTGGTTGACTAGAAATAATCATTTCTAGGGTTTACCATTTTTAAGGCAATATCCACAACACAGGTACCACATTCATTTTCTGATACTTTGATATTTCTGTGCTCTCATTCATGTGCAGATGACAGTCATGCATTCTGAACTAGTTGGTTCTTAAAAATATTTTTTTTTTGTTTTGCCTTTAAGTTATTCTCCCTCTTCCCCAAGCTGGAAGTGCAGAGGCCACTCACAAACCCAGTCCCTGTCTGATCTGTATGGGAACTTTGATCTGTTCCACTTCTGACCTGGGCCATGACCCCACTCCTGGCAGCTTACCATATAAATATTAAGTGTAGTGCAGACACTTGGTTACTTATTGATGTCTAAATCCACTGTAGCTGAGAACTCCTGAACTCAAGGGTCTGTAAACTTCAACCTCCCCAGTAGCTGGGATTACAGGTATGTGCCACCATGCCTGACTGTATGTGTATTTCTATAAATTATTCAGAGAAAATGTAGTTAATGTACTACAAGTCTTCTGGGCCTTGGGGGAATAGTCAAGTTCTATTTCTGTTACTCCTAGCACTCTATAAATCAACTGATCATCAAGTGGGCATAAATTAAATATTTACTATATACTAGACATTATCTAAGTGCTGTAGATACAAAGAAGGCAGAAACAAAAAAGCATAGTCCCTGCCCTCAAAAAGTGTGTGTATGTGTACATATACATATATTTGTACACTAATGGGGAAATGTGTAAATAAATAAGTATACCAGAGATACAAATAAAAAAGATGGTAACTTTAGAGGAGAAAAATTAAAAAGACCAGAGGGAATGGCAGGCTTACACTATATGACATGCCCAAAACTTTTTCCAGCCATTATGTGTTGGATTATATCTTTTATGCCATTCTTTTTGCCAAATTTATCATTGCAGTTGTAGCCTGCTTATAGACATGATGCATCTTCCGATTGCTCTTTGAGATGCCTAGTTTCTATTCTTCTGAGTTTGTGTCTAATCATTTAAAGCTATATATCAATATCAGGAGAATATTAGTGAATAGATATGTTTTGAGAAAGGTAGCAGTTTGGGAAAATTAAAAGTACTCTACAAAAGTTCTAATCAGATACATCATCATGGCTTGGAGGTGATTTCTGGGTCTCAGTGACTGTGTTAGTAGAGCGCAATATCTGGTAGTGTGTACCAACTGGAACAGCTCCAAATACAGTTTAGCAATAAACTGACTCTTCCCTGAAGATCAGCCTAGCTAGGTACAGAGAGGCTTATTATCAGAAAGTTGACCACCAAATGATGAATTTTTTTAGCTTAGTGATTAAATGGTCCTATGTAGCCTTCTGTGTGTGTGTGTGTGTGTGTGTGTGTGTGTGTGTGTGTGTGTGTTGTCTTTGTCAGAGTAGTAGAAGGGGGCAGAAAGTCATAGGTCCTTCTCAAGGAGATTCAAAAGAGGTTGCCCTAATTTTGCATAGGGAGGGGGATAAATGAATGAAAAAAAGCATATAGCCCTGATTGTGATTGTATATTCTACTGAGCTAATCCATCAGTATAGGTAGGTAGTGTAGTTTATAGAGTGATCTGGATTCAGAATTGAAGAGGATAAAAACAGAATGGATTGTATTTTACAACTCTTGAAAATTTTCTGTTTATAAATGTGGAGTTTATATTTCAACATTAGTATGTAATTTTCCTTCAAAAATAAACAAATTATTGAAATAAATTTCCTTCAAAAATAAGTAGCCCACATTATATATCACTTTAGTTTTGCAAAATGCGTTACTCATGACAAAATTTTATACCTGTCAGAACAAAAGCCTCCTTTTTTTCTTGCCTGTTACCAATAATCAACAAAAGCATCAAAGAATCATCTTGGATATTTGGCTTCTGTGACTCATACAATGATGAATTTTCAAATATAATGTGTTTTTTAATTGTGCTCTGTGAAACTCGTGGTTATCAAACATCCATATGGTAAAAATATAATAATGGGTTCTTCAATGGAATTCTTTCAGAGTTAAACAAATTTAACAAAAACAAACAAACAAGAAGTTAAGGAACTGAATAGAACATTGGAAAAGTTAGCTGTTATAGAACTCTGGCAAATATTGAATGGGAACAGAAAGGAGTAAATATATTTTACATTTGTGAATGACACCTTTAAAATGTGTTCACAGATTAAAACCCTATAAATTCAGAAAAAAGAAAAAATACCATTTACTGTAGAAAATCATGAAATTGTGTTGACTGGATCCACTACAACTTTATGTTACATAATCTCAAGTGTACCTTCATGTGGCAAGGCAGTCCTGTTGCATTTTTGTAACTGACTCACTTGCCCACTTACAGCAGCTTTTCAAAACCTTCTCATCCTTTCTCAAACCTCTCATGGCTCTTCCTCTTTTGACTTCATCAGTTGAGAACCTTGCCTCATATTTCGCTGAGAGCTCCCACTTCTCACCTTCACTTTATCTCCCATCACTTATATGCTTTCCCCTGCAATATCTTCGTTTAACCCCTGTCTTACATGAAGTGGATCCCCTTCTTGCCAAAATAAACACATCTACATGTACCATTGATCCCATTCCATCCCATCTTTTTTCCAGCAGGTTGGTCCATCTAATCCCCCACTAATCTTTCATCTTTCCCTGTCTTTTGCTTCTTCCCTGCTGCCTTCAAACACATCCATGTCTCAAAAGACCTCACTTAATCCACCCATCCACAGTAGACGATAGTCTTTCCTATCTACCATAGAAAAGCCTGAGAAAGTCATCTTCGGTCAGCGCCTCTACTTCCTTTCCTCTTGTTCTCTTTTTAACCCTTTGCAGTCTAGCTTCATTCAACTGAAACTCTCATCATTCAAGTGAAACTTCTCTTTCCAAAGTTAATACCAAATCTGATGGCTTTTTCTCAAACTTCATCTTTTTTACGTCTCTGCAGCCTTTGCTATTGTTATTCTTCTCCTTGATACTCTTTTTTTCTAGGTTTTCAAGATACTGCTCTCTGCTGTCTGATGTTCTCATTCCCCTTTCTATATATTTATCCAGGCCATTGCTGCAAACTTCTGTGTCCCCCAAGCTTCTGCATTGGGATTTCCTTTCTCCTTCCATACTGTCTTTCTTGGTGATCTCATTAGTTCCCATGGAATCAATTGTTATCTCTGTACATTTGATTCGCAGTTCTATTTATTCAGCTCTCACTTCTCTCTAGTCTCTCATCTCCAACTAGTTATTAGGTATCAAGAATTAAATGTTCTGCAGACATCTTAAACTCAACATGTTCTAAACTGAACCTATTATCTTTTCCCCCAAACCCTCCCCTCTTCCTAACTTCCACATTACTGTTGAAGGCATCACCATTTTCTCAGTCACACAGGTTCACAACATGGGTGTTATCCTCAACTTCTTACTCTCTTTTATCTCCAAATAGCAAATATGATGCCGACTTCTGTTGATTTTACCTTCACAACTACTCTGATATTCTCTCCCCACTCCATTCTGTCCTCCACTGAGTTATCAAAGTCTGACCTTGTCACTCCCCATTCAGTACATTCCATTGACTCTTCATTGCTTTCAAGATCAACTATAAAATCCTTTATTTCTAAGCCCTTCATAGCCTGGCCCCTTTCTACTTTTTCAGCCTTTTTACACTTTACTTCCCTCCCCATACTCTAGACATTCCATCTCCTGACTGTGCATTTTCACTAGATCAATTCCAAATTTTATTAACTGTTTGCAAAAATGAGAAAAGAAAGGTTCCTATCAAATTCCTTCTGTGATTAAAAAAATGGGCTTGATAATTAACTCAGGGAGAAATATAGTGGGGAAATAAGACCATAATTCAATATTCCTGATGATTGATATAAAAATAGTAAATAAAATATTAGCAAAGAGTCAGAAATAACAAATTTAAAAGATTGCACCCTAGAACTTGCTTGAGTTTATACTGGAAAAGGAGTGTTAAGTACTGGGAAAATGCAAATATAAGAGACCAAGAGCAAAAATAATAAAAGCCATGTTTGAAAATTTTCCATTTTTTAAAAAAGCCATCTTCTCCAGAATAATGGCACTTGCTACCCGATAAGAATATTTTAAGAATTTTTAAATAATAATAAAAATAATTATGATAATGCTCAAAAATATTAGTAAAATAAGTCATAAGGAAGAATAAGCTTTCGTTTGACATTGATAATATTCACTGCCTATTCCCTATACAGAACTATTTTATACTTAGTTTGATAGTAAGTAAGCTGTAAAAATACCTGGAAGGAAGCTATAGTTAATGATGGGTAAATATTTTTAACAATAAAATATGCTTTTTTACATGTGATTTTGGAAGGATGGGATGCTGTCATGGATTGGAAGGATGTCCTTTCAGGAGGAGAGAAGCAGAGAATGGGCATGGCTCGGATGTTCTATCATAAGTAAGTACTATATATTATTTTGCTCATGCAAACATTATTGCAAAAAAACAAAAACAAAACCTTTGGGGAAGGAAGATTAGTAGAGTATACATCCCTTAATCAATCAACAAAAATTATTTAAGCACCTACTCTCATGAAGCATTGTGCTAGTCACTGAGGCTACATATGCAAAAGTAATCCCTGTCTTCAAGAAAATTTTATTCTCCTGTGGGTTTAGGGGAATACATGTCCAATAATAAACAAATTCAAAATATATGCAGAATAAGTACAAAGTGATTTGCCTGTATGTTAACGATTAGGAAAAGAGGTCAGGAAAATATAATGAAATGACCCTTAAGTTGAGACGTAAATAAAATTGAATGAAATTGGCAAACGATTAGATATGGAGAATGAGTGAAGAGAGAAAAGTTAAGGATAACTTCAAGGTTTAAATCTGAGTGACTGGAAGGCTGTTATTCTTCCAGCAACAGGAAGAAACAGAACAATAGAAGTAGACATAGAAAGTTAACAGATGAGTAAGTTTGAGGGGAAAGATAATGGGCTCTGATTTGGACATGTTGAAATTAAGATATTTATGGGACACATTCAGAAGGAAATGTTCAGCAGAGATAGCTGGAGCTCAGGACAAGGATGAGGGCCAGATATATAAACCAAGTTTAAACATAAACTTCTGCATAGAGTTAATTGATTCTATTGGAGCTTTACTTATGAACTTGGCCTTAATAATAAGACAAATAGAAGAAATTTTGATCATGTGAAAAACCAAAGATATCAATAAAATTTTATTTTAAGAAATATTTTTAAAAACCTAATCTATACCTACCTTTCTCATATATTACCTGTACCTCTCCCATAATATAACACATATAATTAATACACTCTACAATTCAACTACACTGCCCTACTTACTGTTTCTCACACGGAATACTATTTCCCCTTTCTGTGCTTTTGCATTGGCAATCCCCTCCACCTAGTTCTTCCTCCTCACCTGTAGCTCTTAGCTTCCTTTGCCTCCTTCAAAACTCAGCCCAAAACTCAGCCACTTTCCACAAGAAGCCTTTCCTGCCTCCCTATATCTCCCTATTTGACCCCAATCTTCTCTTAGTAGTTATCATTTTCCCTTAGGGGTTTTGTATGAGTTACTTTTTCTTTCTTGATTTTATCTGGCTATTTAATTCTTCCATTCTCCATTTTTTCCCTCTCAAGCAATAAATTCCCACTTCCTCTCCTCACCTTCAACTAGTCTTGTTCATTAAGTTTTTCTTTTAATTTAAATTTTTTGTTTCCCTTTCCAGAGAAGGTTCCTCTCACTCTCTTCATTATTCATCCTCTCTTTCTGTCTATTCTAGATCCTCCTTCTCAGGTTCATGATCCCTATAAATATCTAATCTCTTGCTATTTTCTATAGTCCTCACAGAATAAAAAATTCCAAACTTCCATTCTGGACTCTCTCATCTAGGTAGTTTTTGGCACTGACTTGGAGAGCTTGTCTTGTGGTTTCCTCTTTTTAATTATGCCTCATTCCCAGAACAAAGCCACTGTCCCAAGATAGGATCCCTCCCATCCTGATGATGTAGCCCTCTACTGACCTATACCTATTTACTTCAAAATCTCCTCTCTGGATACATGCCTTCTCAGTCTCCCGGGTTCCAGTTGCCTCCAGGAGTTCCAATTCTTTCACTCCCAAAGTAGGACAAGTGGTTCTTTCAAGCACCAAATTCCCCAGACCACACCCAGCACAAGATCTCATCTCCCATCAGAGAATATTTCTTTTTACCCATAGGAGAGGGGGCCCTTCATTACTCTCACTACCAAAGCAAGGTGTCCTTTTCCCTTCCCCTTTTTTCTGTCTTTGGCCCCTCCTCCTCATCCACTCCCCTGCAGACTTTATTTATTGTGAGATCATGGGGATTACCTTTCCCTCATTGCTAGATCTCAAGTTGACCCATGCATGTTACACACTCTCTTTTACCCCTCTACTCCCCTTCGATGCATCCTCCCATTTTGTAATGAAATCCTATAAAAAACTGATTGACCTGTAAGCAGGGTATTTTCAGGTTCTGTCCATAATGCCCCAGGCTCATGTCCTCACCTACCTTCCACCTGCACCTTTATCTCTTTGTGTAAGAAAGAAGTTCCTTATTGGTCTTGGCTATCACTCTGTTGCTGTCCTTGGCACTTTGAAGAGGGAAGAAAGTAAAGTTAATCCCACTTCAAATTGCTGAAGAAAAAACTCTGGGAAGATATGAAAGGAGCTGGTAATACCCATCATGTCCCTGTCTCCAGACTTTTGGAAACTTCCCTTTGGGTGAAATCTGTAACTCTCTTGGCTGAGCTGAGTTATTTTGCTCCTAATGGGATACCTCCTTCACTCTGTATTGTCTGCTACATATTCTCATATGTATACTTTCTTTGATTTCTGTCTTGTTACAATTTGGATGAAAGGGTTTCTTTGCTATTCATCATGTGGGTTTATTATGAAACTAGTATTTGGTGGGAAGGGGGTCAAGTCTTAGATATGAGGTTTGGAATCTTCCTTCCTCCCAATGAAAAAGCAATTAGAAGTTAGATTAAACTTGAAAACCTCATTCCCTGAATTAACAATATTTAAGGGAGCAGATAGATATAATTCTAGCCCCCTACATCCTCACTCTGAGGAGAACAGAGTGGTTTCTAGACCCAAATTCCTATTTCTTCTCCTGAAAGGGAGTATCTTATACCTCTTATAGCTATGGGTAGGAGGTGTATTTTTAACCAAACAAAGAGGAAAAATCAATTACAAAAGATAAAATATATAACTTTGATTACTTGAATCTGAAAAGCTTTGCCCAAACAACATTAATGCATTTAGTATAAGAAGGAAAGTGGTGGAATGGCAAAAATATAAAACCAAAAAAAACCCAAAAAACAAAACCCAGCTCTAATAAGGGTTTGGTATTCAAGATGTTTAAATTATTTCATTTTATTTTATTTGGTTATTTTTACATTTTAAATTCTGAATTATTTCCCTCCCTCCCTACCCTACACTAGAGAAGGAGACCATTTAACACAAATATATAGATATATATAAAACCATACTATGTACACTCCTGTTTCTCAGTTCTTTTTCTAGGGGTGGGTAACATCTTCCTTCATAGGTCCTTTGCAGTTGGTTTGAATATATATAATACTCAGTCATTCACAGGTTTTGTTTGAACTGTATTGCTATTATTGTTTACAATGTTCTCTTGGTTCTGCTCATTTTGCACTTCAATATTCCGTACAAAGCTTTCCATGGTTTTCTAAAATCAACCAGCTCATCATTTCTCATAACAAAGTAGTATTCCATCACAATCATATAGAACAATTTGTTTAGCCATCCCCCTCAATTTCCAGTTTTTTGCCACTACAAAGAGAGCTGCTATAACTATTTTAGAAATCACTTCAGGAAACAGACTGAATAGTGGTATTTCTGGGTCAAAGGGTATACACAGTTTTATAACTTTTTGGGCATAAAATTCAAAATTGCTCTCCAAAAGGGTTAGATAAATTCACAGTTCCACCAACAATGTATTAGTGTCCCAATTTTTCTATATCCTCCCCAGTCTGTCATTTTTCCCTTCTATCATTTTAGCCAATCTGATAGGTGTCACATGATATTTCAAAGTTTTTTAAATTTGCATTTTTCTAATCAATAATAATTTAGAGCATTTTCATATAACTATATGTAGTTTTTAATTCTTCATTTTAAAAATGCCTGTTCATATCCTTTGACCACTTATCAGGTGGAGAATGGCTATTATAAATTTGATAAAGTTCTCTGAATATTTGATATATGAAACCTTTATCCAAGAAACTGTTTATAAAATTTTCCCCCAATTTTCTCCTTTCCTTTTAATCATGGATACAATGGTTTTATTTGTATGAAAACTTTAATATGTATTATATATGTAATATATATCATATATACAATATAATTAGAATTATCCATTTTATATCTCACAATGCTCTCTTTCTTATTTATTCATAAATTCTTTTTCTATCCCTAAGTCTAATAGGTAATATGTTCCAGGTTCTTCTACTTTTCTTATAATATCTCCCTTTATATCTAAATCATGTATCTATTTTGACCTTACCTTAGTAAATGGTGTAAGATATTGATCTATCCCCAATTTCTGCAAGAATGCTTTCCAAGTTTCCCAACAATTTTAAATGCTCTGTCCTACAAGTTTAAATCTTTACATTTATCAAACAGGAGGTTACTATAATCATTTGTATTTCTATTCTGTTCTTAAGATTCACAAATAATTAATAAAAATATATTAGACTGATAATTACTCCTCAGTAGGTCAGAGGATATGAGCAAAAGTTTTCAAAAGAAGAATTGCAAAGTATTCACAACCACATGAAAGAATGCCCCAGATCACTAATAATAAAAGAAATGCACATCAAAACAACCCTGAGGTTTCACCTCACCCCCTGCAAATTTCCAAATATTATAAAAGAATTCAATAGTCAATGTTAGAGAGAGGGTAGAATGATATGCAATGGAGATTGTCAGGTTTACTGTGTCTTATGTTTTGGAGAGTATGATTGGACATCGAAAGGTTATATTTCTTGCCTGGTATCTTATAGTCACTATATGTTAGAAGAAGAAATTGAACTCTGTATGATTTTCTGATTTCCTATTGTACTGTTTAACAATAAGTTCTTGAGGACAAAATAGATGGTAGAGATAATCAAGGGTTGAGATTGAAAAAGACTTGTGGCAATAGGACCGAGGGCAAAGGGATTAATGATTAAAGGACAAAATTAAAATCCTCTACTTTGGTCAAGATTGGGCAGGGAAGAAATAATCTCAAAGTACTATACACACGCTAAGTATTATGTGGAATGGAGGGATTGGAGATAATGGAAAAGGTGAAGAATATATTTAAGAGGAGTGAAAGAGAGAGATGAAATGATAGAAGGTTATGGTTGGATAGAGTTCTTGATTATGGAGGAGAACCCCTTTTTATAATGATAAGATCAAGTGTATAATTCTTATAAATGAAGGTATAGGTAGTTGAAAAGGTGATGAATTATGATGTATGTTATAAATGGATTTATTGAAGTATTGAACACTTTTAGAAAGGATGGAAAATGAACTAGGGGCTAGTCAATAACAACCAATAGACTCTGAAAGGGGTGATAAATACAGGTAGAGTGAACCTCACAGAAAGAAAGATTGAGTGATGGGTTGGTGGAATGAGAAGTATGCCTACTCCTCTTCTTAGTTCACAGGATATGAGGGACTGTGCCTTTAATCCTAGAGGGGATAATACAGGGTGAAGTGTTTTTGTGGTACCCAAATCTGTGTGGGTACCACAAGATTAAAGGAACAAGAGACGGAAAGGCCTCCTAAGATAAGGGTAAGTTTCTTAACAACAGAAGGAACGTTCCAGAGAGCACAATTGAAGAAGGGCTGAGAACAGATGATGAATTGGGGTTTAGGAAGGGAATGCATGAGGTCAGTGGGTGTGAGAAAAGTTAAATATGTGCGCACAATTTCAGTATGTCACACAGCTGGGATTCAACTTGTCCTGTGACTCCAAATCCAGTGCTCTTTTCACTACACCACTCTTTCACTAAAAGCTACAGCTTTACTTGCTCTGTTTTGCTTCCCAAACCACAACTACAGTTTTGTTTATTTTAATAGGCGATATGGTAGCAAAACTTCAGAAAACAAAAGAAGGGCAAGGGGCCTAGATTTTCTCTGTATTTTTTCTACTATAGCTTGTGGTTTTGGCTTTGATTGTGTTTTTCTCTTTGAAAATCTGGGTCCACAAAGATCTTACTTCTGTGTTTCAATCTTCCCATTCTAGAGAATTTTAAGATAAAATTTTTCTAGTAGGTCTTATCTTTTTAATAAAGAAAAAGACCAGAGAACTGAACAAAATTCAAAGCTGGTTCTTTAAAAAGGCCAGCAAAAATAAGAAATATTTAGCCAAATTGCTTAAAAAGAAAAAGAAAAATCAAATTAACAAATAAAAACGAACAACAAAAATGGAGAAGCAATAATGGTCAGAACCTATTATATAGTCATATGCAAGCAAAACTGAGAATTTAAAAGAAATATGCAAAAATATGAAATACCAAAGTTATCAGAATATTGTAAAAGGATCTTAATATTTCAGAAAAGAAAATTGAACTGGCTTTAAAGAAACTACCAAAAAGAAAAGAAAACCCTGGTCCAAATAGATTTTCAGGAGAATGCTACCAAACTTTTAAAGAAATTTTAAATACCTTTACTACAAAATTAGTCTCAAAAGGTTGAGAAAGAAAAAAATCTCTACAAACTGCCTTTATTAGAAAAAAGTGAAACTTTTAAGGTTTAAACCCATGCCGTATGTATAAAAGTATTAACATTTTAATGCTTGTTTTTAAAGACCAAAATATGCACTGCTGGATGAATGTACTAGTGCAGTCAGCATTGATGTCGAAGGGAAGATATTTCAGGCTGCAAAAGGTGCTGGAATATCCTTGTTGTCAATTACACACAGGCCTTCTCTTTGGTAAGTTATTACAAAGGTTCCAAATTTGATGTCTTTAATAATTCCTTTTACTTTCAAATTGTTGATTAATCAAACATCTAAAAAATTGTGGTTTACTACAGTGTTACACTGTATACTAGAGGCCAGGGATTCTACTTAAGCCTTTCTATTACTTAATTTTCAAGTTTCTGTTAAGATGGGCAATGATGAAATTCAAAATTCACATCACAATTTCAAAAAGATTTTTGAGATACCTGTGTGTTATACTTGAAATTGCTATATGTGTGTTCTAAAAAGAAATAAAATATGATAAATTTTTCAAGTGCTATACATTAGATTTGGAAAGAAATATAAAATATTATGTACTCTTTTAAGAAGGGATAATTGGCACGCTAATTCCCTAATCTTTAGAAAGAAAAAATCCAGTTTTAGTATCATCTCCCAAATTTCTAGGGCAATATTCAGAAGAAATGATTGCTGATCCTCCCCACTCCTCTCACCCCGAAATAGAATTGGGAGAAAAAGAAAGAAAAAGAAACTTTCTCAAAAGTTTAACTACAATATAACATTCTAGATTTTTAAGAACTTTATTAGAGTTTTTATATACTGACAGTATTCTCATAATTCTTTTACTTATTTCTATTTATTTATCATTAAGTATGATTTGATAATAAGCTTAAAATGTATTCTATGGATAAAGCTTAGAAGACACTTTATTTAATATTTACATGCTGAATGTCATAATTTCTCTGCTTGCCCATTCCAGCTCATAATTCAAAAATTTTTATTTTGTTATACAATACTAATAACTAAGATTGTTCTAACTTGCTGGAGTCCCCTGTTTTCCAAGAATATTGGGCCCCTCATCACCATTTTAGCTTCAATGCACTGTGACAGTTGATTGAATTTCATGCCTCAAACACACAGCCAATACAATCTCAAAATTGTACCGCACTGATAGGATCCATATGAGTTTACCCTTGAAGACCTCCTAGGGCCAAGGAGACTAGGCTTGTGGGAAAAGTATGTTTTGCTTTGGAAATACAGTGGACTTCAGTTTAAGTTAAGCCTATAGAGTTTTTGTAGTTGACATCATATCTCTTCTTATGCTTCATTCCTAAATCCTCGTCTTTCAGAATCCATCTGAAGGCAGGGATTTCTATAGAATTTGTAATATAACCATTTGGTGTAAACAACTATATGAAGATTAGTGTAAAGTGATTCTGACAACTTTCCTAAAAAATCCCTCTGCTACCCCACACCCCACATGAGGATGATTTAGGTACAATCCAGAATAAGGCAATGTTTAGTTTCAGTATGGACTCTCTTAAACTCGCCTGGGGAAGCTAAAAAATATATTTAGTTTATATTCCAACACCTTTAATCTACTCCCTACTGAATACATCTTCACACATTACTCCATGTCTTAAAAATCTTCACTACACTCAATGGGGTGATACATGGCTATAATTCTTGCTGTTAGGGGACATTGAGCTTTGCAGATCACTTGAGCTTGGGAATTCTGAGCTGTAGTAAAACTACACCCAGTCATGTATCTGCCTTAAGTCTGGCACCAATATGGTTAGCCTCCAAGACTGGGGAGTCAGCATACTACGCAAGAAGGGGCAAAATGAGTTGAATTGGAAAAAGAGGAGGTCAAAGCTTCTGTGTCAGTTAACACTGGGACTGTGTCCATGTGTGGCCCCTGCACTTCCAGTTTGGGTGAAATAAAGGGACTTAGGTTAAAAAATAGTTCAATAAGTCTTCACTACTTGAAAACCTTATTGGCTCCAGATCACCTACTATTGGTCCAGAGCCACTTCATTTTGAGAATCACTCCTATTTTTGTTCATATATATGTCTGTATTCTCCCCTTAGTGCTTGCAATGCAAATAACCCAAAATAGAACATGCCATGCTGTGCAACCTGTTCTGAAATGCAGCCTAGCCTCCCACATATGCAGAAACTCCCAACCCTGAAACTGGGTAAAATGGTTATTGCACCAAATCATCCTCAAGTTCCAGCAATAGGGACCTTGACCAATCAACTTTTGCCCCATCTCCTGCACTGTTTCTTACTCCCAGAAACCTATATAAACCTTTTGTGTTGTTCATTCAGGGAGTTGTCTCTTCGGGTGAGACTTTCCAGCTGGTGACTCTAAATAGTTGGTCCAAAGAATATTTCTCAGCCAATCTGTTGTTATTCCCATTCCCAACATCAACCATTTCTCAATAACATTAACCCTATGATCTTGGCATTAAGGGTATTCTGCAATCGGGCTCCAGCCTACCTTTCCAAAAATGCCTGATACCTCTCCTTTTTTTACATATTCTGGACTGGACTAGTCTCTGTTCCTCAGCCATGCCTTACCATCTCACATGCCCATGCCTTTGTTCAAGCCATATCTGAAATGAGTTCCTCTCCCTTCACCCCATCTCCATCCATTTAAGCACCTCCCCTAGGCAGCTAGGTGATGCAGTGAATGATGCCCGAATAGAGCAGAGCCTGGAGTCAGAAAGGCCTGAGTTAAATTCTGGCCTCAGACATTTCCTAACTGAATGACCCTGAGCAAGTCACTTTAACCTCTGTCTGCTTCGATTTCCTCAACTACAAAATCAGAATAATGACAGCACCTGCTTCCAGACTTGTCCTGAAGATCAAACAAGATATTTGTAAAGTGCTTAACATGCTGTCTGGCCCCTAGTAGCTTATTCCCTTCCCCATTTGTACTTATTTTCCTCATTCCTCTCCTTCCTTCCTCTCTCCCCTTATAGGATAATAGTATTTTGATTTTTTAGAGACCTTAGAGATCATCTTCTCCCACCAAAAGGTTGATGTGAGACCCAGAGAGATGGGTGGCTTGCCTTACATACAGGTATTGATTGATGGAGTAAGAATTTGAACTCATGCCCTGATTCTAAACCTAGTACTCTTATAAATTCCCTATGAGTAAGATCTATTTCATATGTGTGTATATATACATATATATTCATATATATGTATATATACCTATACCTTTGTATTTTCAGTATCTACCAGAACCTTACATGCAGTAGTAGTTTAATAAATGTTTGTTATTGAATGATGAATGAAACCTTATGCCAGTTATGCCTTTACTTTGGAATTCTGAGGTCTTCTGAACTTGGAGTGAATAATGACCAAGGCAATAATGACCAATTTGTGTTCTTCCTGCCTAGTATTGAACTATATTTCCAGAGTTAATCCAAAATCAAATTGACTTATATTAAGTGGAAAAGGAGGAGACTTGTCTCTCATGTTCAGTTAAATTCTTTCATTGAGTGTTATGCTATGAAATAATTTTTTTATCCTGCTATTTTGGAAATTGAATCACATGTTGCCTTTTAGGCATGTTAGTTCTGACATTTTAAAATAAACTGTGTTAGTCATGAGAATGAACCCCCAAATCTGAAATAGTTTTAGAAATAAATTTATTAGGTCCCTTGGTAGAGGAGTAAAGTCAGAAGAAGTTTCCCTTCCTTGGTCTCAGAGAGGTTTACATTATATAGGGTTTCAGAGTATTAGCACCGAGCAAATTATATTGTTTTTTTTTTTTTTGAAGAAGTAAGGCAAGGCAATTTGGGTTAAGTGTCTTGCCCAAGGTCACCTAACTAGTAAGTCTGTGAAGTATCTGAGGTCAGATTTGAACTCAGGTCCTCCTGACTCTAGGGCCAATGCTCTATTCACTACCCCATATTGCATTTTTATGTATTAGGTGAGTAATCATTGATTACAAGGTAAAACTCAGTGCTGATATCTGTAAATGCCAAGCTGGAGAAGTTTATCAAATTATTAGATCCCTGGATAAAATCATAGCTTTTCATTTACCACTTTCTTTTGCTTTTTTTCTTTGTGATGGAAATATATTGTAGGTTGACTGCAACAGGCCTTAGTAACAGCAGCATTTTCTTTCTGCTGACAAAGGTATACCCTAAGATACTTTACACCTAGAGAACACACTTCTTAAACTCTGGACAGGAGACACCTAAGCATGTTTCTCTTCCTGTTTAGAAATCAATTCATGCTGTAGGAACAGTGGTGGACCTAACCTAAGTAGGAAATTAAAGGCAGAAACCTGGTCAAGATTGGAGTATGCTATTTTAGAAAGTATTCTACTTGCAATGGTGTCCTAATAATGCTCTTCAGTGTAAGATGCTAACGTTCACCTGGGTAAACACAGAAGCTGGAAGTTCAGTAGATGAAACGCTTAAAAGGAGCCTATATATTATTCTGTTCTTTCATTTCCATTTCATTTTTAATTTTTTCTCATTTCTTTTTCTTTCTTTCCTGCTTTTTATAGGGATATTTCTCTTTCTCTTTAAAAAAAAATCTACTGTATATCTTGTTACAGGCAAAGGCAATGTGCTTTTAGACTTTGAGAACACAACTTTGCACGACTGTTAAAATGTATGCCTTGTGTTAACTTGAGTGGCTGCTAAGTGGCACAGTGGGTGCTGAACCTGGAGTCAGGAAGACATCAGTTCAAATTCAACTTCAGTGTGTTCCTGGGCAAGTTACTCTGCCTTATCTGTAAAATGAAAATCATAACAGCAGCTACATTCTAGGGTTATGAGGACAAATGAAATATTTTAAAAGCACCTTGCAAACAGGTCAAGCATTATGTAAATATTAGCTTGAGCACAAAGGGGGAACAAGCAACCTCAAACTGTGTTTGTTTTTTCCAAACAGCTAAATACCCAGAAGTTAGGGGAAAGATTTCTACATAACAACAACAACAACTGTTGTTAAGCACATGGATTTACCAGGCCTTTATTCAGAAAGCATTTACTATTATTTCAGATAGAATTATAACAAACTTGTAGAAGATTAGAAGCAGCACATCAAATGTAGCTGAGGTCTACTTAGAGTGTGAATGAGAGTCATAGCTGATAGACTGATGATCTAGGGGGGAAGCAGAAAAATTATAGAAAGCAAATATAAAAACTAAAAAAATACGGTAGACTGGGACCATTTAATGCACATTATTAGAGTAACAAAAAGAAGACTAAACCTGGAATCAGAAAATTTGCATTTGACCTAAGAGACACTAGTTATGTAAACTTGTACAAGTTAATTAGTCTCTGAGCTTAAATTTCATCATCTGTAACACAGGGAAAATGATGATGATGATGATGATGGTGATGATGATGATGATGATGATGATGATGATGATGATGATGATGATGCTTGAATTAATTCATGGGGTTATTTTAAGGATAAAATAAGAAAATTATGCCAAAATTGTGCCAAAATTATGGCAATTTGTAAGGAACAGTTACTAGTATTTCAGTAATTGGTATTCCTCGTGGTAGCCCTAAATCCTCAAAATATAGGATATGACATATATCCTATACATAGGATATGGCATAGTAGATCCAAAGTCAGTCTCATATTCAGGAAGTCCTGGGTTCAGGTCTTACCTCTGACACATGCTGGTTGAATGAACAGGAGGTTATTTAACTGTGGTCCCTGGCAACTATCTATACAATAAACTACAAAATTACAGGTGAGTTACAGGTCCAGGATATTTCCATACCTGTTCTTTTCTATACTCAAAAAATAAAAAGTTTGAGAGGGGAAAGTTAAAAATACTTTTTTTTAAGGTCATAAATTATATAGTATATTTTCAAATGATTTCTATAAAAATGCCTAATTTAAAAAAAGTTCTAACACTTAAAGTATGTTTTGGAACTCCTCATTCCCTCAGTATACTGACTAAACTAGGGGTGGGGACTTGAGGCCACATATGACTTTTTTTTTTTTTTTTTTTTGCTTTTTGGAGGGGGGAAGGCAGGGCAATTGGGGTTAAGTGACTTGCCCAAGGTCACACAGCTAGTTTTGTGTTAAGTGTCTGAGGCCAGATTTGAACTCAGGTCCTCCTGACTCCAAGGCTGGTGCTCTATTCACTGTGCCACCCAGCCATCCCCACATATGACTTTCTACATCCTCAGGTGTGACCTTTTGACTGAGTCCAAATTTTACAGAACAAATCCTTTAACATACATTCTTACTTTATTCTTCTCTGTATAACCTCTCAGGTTTGCACATATCTAAGGTTATTTCAGAGAGCATTAGCATGACTTGTTCTACATTCCATAATAAAACAAATAATATAGAAACAATAAGCATTTTAAAGAGATAAGAATAAAGAGTTTAAACTACCTTAGGGATTAGTCTCTTCCTATACCCCTTTTGTCTCCAAAACGGGCATCTTACTTAAAAGTCTGTCTTGGCATCTAATTCTGCATTCATTTGCTAATGGCATTGATTTAATTTGCTTGTGCAGGAAATACCATACTCATTTATTACAGTTTGATGGAGAAGGAGGTTGGCGCTTTGAACAGCTGGATACAGCTATTCGTCTATCACTGAGTGAAGAAAAGCAAAAGCTTGAATCCCAACTAGCTGGCGTTCCCAGGATGCAGCAGAGACTCGATGAACTATGCAAAATTTTGGGAGAAGATTCAGTCCTGAAAACTATCAAAAAAGATGAAACATCTTGATTTGTTCTGATATGTTTTGAAAATCTTTGTCAGTGCTGTTGAAGACTTTAGTGAGCTCTAACACACTCTTACAATGCATGCATTATGCCAACTTAAGCACAGAGAAAAAATCAGCCAAAAATGACCTAAGAGCTTTGTGCATGGAGGAATATGTTTTGAACTTTGAGAAGAAAATAAACAACTGAATTTTGAAGAGAATAATCACTATGGCTTGTTCTAATTCCTAATGAAATTCCAATTCATCAGGAAAAGGAGACTTTAATCAATCTGAGTGAATATAGGCAAAATACCAGGCTCTTCAATCTACTTAATGTGCCTACTGTATTAGATGAAATTTAATGCAGGCAAGAAAGAACATAAGGTTTGAGTTGTGTGTACAGATGCATGACAAAAAGTTTACATAGAATTACGGTCCCCTTAATACTTCATTGTAAGTTTTATGTTGTTCATTATTTCTAGTGGCTGCTGAATTTTAACAAGCAGAAAGGAGTTTATTAATAGGAGTGATTAAAAGCCGTCACTAAAAAACCAAAAACATTGTGAGAGTAATGCTAAATATCTTTGGTTGTTTGTGTATAATTTTGGACTTTAAGCAACTTGATGCAGACATGTAACATCCATTCATTTTAGTGGGAATTTCAAACCTGTTAAGTGCCCATTAATTTCAAATAGTGAATAGCCAAAACAAAAAGGGACAATCCAAAAAAAGTTTGATTCAATTTATTATTTTCTTTGTAACTGCACGTAATCATAGTCCAGAAATGCAAAATTTATGAGTCTCTCTAATGGGAAAGGCATCAAATTATTTTTTGTATTATAACAAAAATAGACATTTCCAAAAATATTAGAATGGAAACAAATAGAAAATCATCTCTCCCCAAACCAACTGGCTATGAAATTAAAGAAGTTTGGTTTGATGTACTAAGAGGGAAACTGCATTTAATAATTTTAGTGTTAATATTATTGTTGGCTAAGTAACAATGTTTAAAAAAATAGAGGTGACATTAGAATTTTTTCAGTGAAGGACAAGGAAAGACAGTCCTCATCCTCATTCTCATCCCCTAGTTTCCTTCATACCTGATAAAGTTCCTTCAACAAGAAGCCTGTGTGTGCACAATTGTTTGCATGTTGTCTTCCACAATGGACTGTGAGTTCAAAATTGAGATCAGGAATTGTTTTGTGCCTTTGTTTGTATCTCCAAAACTTAGCACAGTCATCAGCACATAGTAGGCACTTAAATACTTGTCAAATATTACACAAAAGTAATAATGGTCTTCCTGAACCTTAGCAAATAGGAATAATGCCATGAACTTAAAATTTTTATCACAGTGGTCCAGATACTATGCAGAATATCTAGGTGATGTGGGCTAAAATAACATTATAGTGCACTTTAAGTTTTGCACATTACATATATGCCTGCTCTCAGTGTTACTTCACAAATGAAAGAACAATATTTGAGGTTTCTGGTGCTTGTAACACCATGTTGACAGACCAGAAAAATATTAATCTAAACTGCTCACTCAGGTTCCAATGACAAATATGTTTTAGTTCAATTCTGAGTCAAGCTTTTTGAATGAAAAAGGAAGCTATTGGAAAAATAAAGAAATAAAAAGATTTCATTTGGACTATGATGTGTAATTGTTATGTCTTCATTATCTTCTGATTTTAAAAAAATACAGTAATTTCTAAGCCCTTTGTGTGACAGAAAGCATATAGATTACATATATGATTTAGCATGTATTTAGTGCTTAGCATCAGTACTATTCTAGGGGGATAAAGACTAGACCTGTGGCATTGGAAACTTCTAGGTGAGGAAATTTCCTGTGCCAGTGGAAGCCAGTATCTTCTCTGCAATTTATCATTTTAGACAGTTGCCTAGAGCACTGAGAGGTTAAGTGATTTGCCCAGTGTCACACAGTCAAAATGTTTCAGATGTGGGATTTACACTCATTTTCTTGACTCCAGGGGTATTCATTATGCCATGCTGTCTCCCATTTCATGTTTATGGTATCCATATAATTAAGTGAAACTCTTCACGATATTTGCCACATATGAGATTGGATGAAATTTGAATAATAGAATTTTTATGATGCACTTAAAAATCATTGTTGCCAACTGAAAGTCACCCACATTCATCATTTAAAGTTTTAGGTCCTAAGAAAAACATTCTTTGTATCTTATTATTATTATTTTTTTAAGCAATTGGGGTTAAGTAACTTGCTCAAGGTTACACGGCTAGTCATTATTTGTGTGTGGGTGCTCATTTTCTGAGGCTGGAACCGATCCCGGGTCATCCCAACTCCGAGGCTGGCGCTCTTACTCACTGCGCCACCTAGCCGCCCTGTATCTTATTATTTTTGAAGTTGTTTCCTAACAGTGCGAATGTCTTATTAAAAAGTTTATTTTCTAAAAGCGTTCAAATTGTTTCCATAATGATCCATATCATATTCAATGGAAAATGAGAAAAAGACCAAGAAACCAAGCAGCCATCTTTGGATAGATCAAGGAAGACATGCAGATGAGGGAAAACTGCATGCAAACACTTTAATACTCAGACTACTCTGCACATTACTCAAATCGTTGTTCATTAAAGAAAACTTCTATAATGAAATATAAACTTGGTTTTTAAAACGATCTAAGAAATTTTTATAACTTGGAAATTAAACTACATTCTACCTAAAGATTACACTATATTCCTACAACATTTATTATAACAATAATAAAATCATGCCAAGCATGATACCAAAACAACGTGCCCTCTGTAAAGAAGAACACATCAAATCATTCTGGATTAATGTCAATTATAAGAAAAAAATTGACACTCAAGCACGTGAGCTCCCACTTTCTTGCATATGGATTGCTTTCTTTTTATACAGATTATTTCTAGTGTCAAATTACAGCCCTGCCAATTAAGGTAAAATTGAAGAAAAAATTTTCTTATTTGTTCCATGTAAAATATCATAATTAATAATAAGTTTAACATTAAATACATAATAAAAAATGAAATCTGGTTGTAATAACTTCTTGATCTATTAACGCAGGAAAATCAGTCATTCATTTCTTTCATTAGAAACTGACCTTGTGTGAGTGAAAATTAACGAGAAATAAATTCCACTTATTGATACCAAAACTTGTGTTGTTAAATTAGACGGTGATTCTGTGTGAATGCCTTAGAATGTATCTACAGCCTACTATATGGTAATTTAAGCTCACATCTTTAATTTTATACTTTTTAGTAGCTTGAGCATAAGAAAAAAAATATAAACAAAAGATATTTGATTTGAGTTAAGCATTTAGTCACAGGGGGAAAATAATAGATTCTCTACTTAATTGAGTATTAAATTATGGTGTAATTAATTGCAATTGTGATTAGGTTGTACTGATACAGAATTTTATTTACAGACTATACAAAACATGACTATTGACACACCAGGCTATTCACATAATAGGCACTAAATAAATGGTCCTATAGATTTCCTTTTATTAGCTTAAGTATTTCATTTTTTTATTTTTGAATATTTTATTCCAATTACATGTGAAAATTATTAAGATGTTTTTTTTAATTTTGAGTTCCAAATTCTTTTTTTATTATTATTAAACAAATGCTTTATTAACTTCTGTTTTACATCACTCATTTCCATCAGATTTTGAGTTACAATTTTCCCCCCCGTTTTCCCTCTACCCACCATCCCAGAATAGCAATCCCACAAGATATCTCTTCCTCCAATCTGCTCTCTCCCATATCTTCTCCCATACCCCCTTCGACTTTTCCATTAGAGCAAGGTGAATCTCTGTGCCCCAATGCCTGCACATCTTATCTCCCAATTACAAGCAGAAGAGTATTAATAATAGTATTTATATATGTTTGAAACATTTAATTTTAAGACCTCTAATTTCAGATCCATTCCCTTCCTCCCTGTCACCCATTCCCTCCGGGAAGATAAGTAATTCAGTATATGTTGTACATGTCTAGCTATGCAAAACATTACTATAGTAGATATATTGTACAAGGCTGCTTATAATTCCCTCCCACACATCCCACCCCCAACCTGATCCATTCCCTACTTGATCCTGTCCCTCTTCTATAGTGGGTACTTCCAACCTTAACTCCCCCCAAGAATGCCCTCCCATCCATCATCCCTCCTCTCATCCCCCTTCCCCCTATTCTGCTGCAGGGTGAGATATCCCATTTAGTATGTATGTCATTCTCTCCCTGAATCAAATTCAATGAGAATGTGATTTTGCCTTTTTGCCTTCCTATTCTTCCCCTCCCCTGCAACTACTTCCCCTTGCTTCTTCTACATGAGATAGTTTACCCTACCCAGTCTCTCCCCATCTCCTCTTGCCACTTTCCTCTCTCACCTCATAATATCACCCCTTAAGTATCATCCCTTCCCAACAAATTCATCCTATGCCCTCTATCCATGTATAACTGTAAACATATATACACCCATTCACATATGTATTCAAATGACCATACACCCTTCTTCCATTATTTTCATACTGAGAGGGGTTTCATCAGTCACAGTTATTGTTTTTCCATGTAGGAATGTAAATAGTTCAACTTTGATAAGTTCCTTTTCATTTCTTTTCCCTGATTACCTTCTCAGGCATCTCTTGCTTCTTGTGTCTGGATGTCAAATGTTCTATTCAACTCTGGTTTTTTCCTCAAGAATGCTTGAAAGTCCTCTATTCCACTGAATGACCATATTTTCCCCTGAAACAAAATACTCAGTTTTGCTGGGTAGGTGACCCTTGGGTTCATTCCCAGCTCTTTTGCCCTCTGGAATATCATATTCCATGCCCTTTGATCCCTCAGTGTAGAAGCTGCCAGGTCCTGGGCTATTCTGATTGTGTTTCCACAATATTGAAATTGTTTCTTCCTGGCTGCTTGGAGTATTTTCTCCTTGATCTGGGGATTCTGGAACCTGGCTATAATATTCCTGGGAGTTTTCTTTTTGGGATCTTTTTCAGGAGGTGATCGGTGGATTCTTTCAACCTCTATTTTGCCCTCTGGATCTAAAACATCAGGGCAGTTTTCCTTGAGAATTTCTTGAAGGGTGATTTCTAGGCTCTTTCTTTGATCATGGCTTTCAGGTAGTCCAATAATTTTTAAATTGTCTCTCCTGGATCTATTTTCCAGGTCAGTGGTTTTTCCCATGAGATATTTCACATTGCCTTCTAATCTTTCATTTGTTTGGATCTGCTTAACAGCATCTTGATTTCTCATAAAGTCATTAGCTTCCATTTGCTCCAGTCTAACTCTGAAGGAATGAATCTCCTCAGTGAGCTTTTGAGATTCTTTTTCCATCTGGCAAATTTGACTTTTTAAGGCATTCTTCTCCTCATTGCCCTTTTGGGCCTCCTTTGCCATTGGAGTTAGTCTATTTTTTAAGGTGTTGTTTTCCTCAGTCAGGCTGTTGACCCTCATTTCATACTTTTCCTGCATTCCTCTCATTTCTCTTCCCAATTTTTCCTCCACTTCTCTTATTTGATTTTTAAAGTCCTTCTTAAGGTCTTCTATGGCCGGCAACCCGCTCATATTTTCCTTTGGGGCTTTTGGAGCAGGATTTCTGACCTCACAGTCCTCCTCCTGTTCTATGCTTCGATCCTCTTTGCCCCCAAAATAGGAGTCTAATGTTGCATTTTTCTGTTTAATTTGTTTCCTTTGCCTTGGCATGTTGCCACTTAATTACTTGATTTTTGGGCTTGTTGCCCCAGTATGACTCTGCCACCAGACAGGAAAGCTTCCGTCCCGAATGTGTGGGGGGACAACTTCCATTTCTGGCAAGCTGGAAACCTACCCACGACCTCCCCGCCAGATCACAATCCAGATCCAGGGAGGTTAAAGCAAGAGTGATTACCCCCCAAGACTGATCACTGGATCTCCCTTCAGTTTGCAAGCCAGGAGCTGGAGCTGCCACTGAAAACTACAAAATGGCCTGTCTCCTCAGGGGCTTCTAGCCCCCAGGGGAGGAAGCCGATGCATTCCCCAAATACTGGTCCCAAAGTCCATAGGGCACTAACCTCTCACTTTGTCTTAGGCATGTCTGTGTGGAATCACCACAGCAGCTTTTGTTCTGGGGTCCCTCCAGCCAGCTGCTGGCCCGGGCCCTGGGGCTAAACCGTGGCTCAGCGGACCTGGGCTCAGCTCTCTGTGTGCTGTGCTGCTGGCCAGCAGTGCTACGCTGGTCCTTCCAGCAGGGCTGCTGGGCTGTCCTCGGCGGGAGGTTAGTTTCTCTGTGTCGTTCTTTGGGTGCTGGGGCTCCAGAAGTTGTTCAGAGTCCCCTTTTACATAGTTTGGAGGTAATCTGGGGGAAGAGTGCCTTGGAGGAGCTCTTTCTACTCTGACATCTTGGCTCCGCCCCCCTAGCTTAAGTATTTCTTATGTTATTAATTCTTGTGGGGTTTTCAAATCACCTAAATTTTACTGGCTTATTTGATCAACTGTTGTTTTTAAACTAGATGTACTGAATTTTAAGGGATCAGATGTATAGGTACCTGCTTTACAAGAAAATTGCTTTCTAGCATAGATGTATCAAAAGCAATTTTATATAAAGTGAGCTGTATTTTCCTTTTTATTTCTCCAATATTATAAATTGTAGATGTGATCCCATAGAAAAATTATTCAAGTTATAGAGTTGAAAATTTTTTAATGAAAAGGTAGGCACCAAGTGAATGTCTCTTTGGCCTAATTGACATTGTTGTACAAAAATTGAGAACCACAATCCTATGACCATTAGGATTTTTTCTTGTCTTTTTGGAGGGGGGAAGGTAGGACACTTGGGATTAAGTGACTTGCCTAAGGTCACATGGCTAGTTTTGGGGTTAAGTGTCTGAGGCCAGATTTGAACTCAAGTCCTCCAGATTCCAGGGATGGTACTCTATTCACTGTGCCACCTAGCTTCCCCCATAAGGATTTTTACAATGGATTTTTCTTTCCAAGATTTTCTCTGCTTTAAGATCATCTACCCTGAACAATTCTTCAACCATAAGCATTTTTTCCCTGAACCTGGGAACCCTATGCTTATATAACTCCCATAATTTTTTTCCCTTCTTTCTTTGGTCAGAATAATTACAATATGAAATAGATTACACCAATACTATATTATACTTCTGTAATTGCTAGAACTAACAGGGAAGGGAGTAAGCATTTATATAGTCCCTACTGTAACCAGGTACTCTGCTTAGTGTTTTTATAAATATCTCATTTAGTACTCAGAGCAACCCTTCAAGATAGGTACCATTAATATTCCCATTTTACAGTGGAAGAAACTGAGACAGCAGAGTTTATATAATTTGAACTCAGGTCTTTCTGACTGCTGACCCTGTGCTCTCTGCAGTCTGCCTCTACATGATGTACTAATACACTATATTCCCTGAGTATTCATTAAATTTAATGCTTCAAGTCATGTAAAATTAACTGGTTCCCTTCTTTTTCAATTCTATAACTTCAGATCTACTTAGAATGAGGGCTATGTATACTGAAAAGACTTTAAGAAAACCAAACAACCACTATATTCTGAAAAATGCAAAATGCATAATTTCCTAGTGCATAACCAAAATTGCATGTATTAACATGTTTTAAAAATTGTATAACCCACAATTAGCTTATTCTTTCTTCTCTAGTTTCTGTGTAAATAGTAAGATGGATGAGGTTTTCAATTGAATTTTCATATTATTTAATATCCTTTACAAACAGACTATGTAGCAATAAATGTAATTTATATTTTAAATATTAAATAAATATAATTTCTTTGCTATGTAATTTAGTAGTATTATTTGATTTCTGCCATGTAAACTACAGCCTTATGTATCTAGACTGATTGAAAATAGGTATGACCTAAATACAGGAATAATTAATCCAAGTTGCTAGCTTGGGACTTTTGCTCTCTATTGGAAAAAAAAAAATGCTTAAGAATGGAAAGGACAGGGGGCCAGAGCCAAGATGGCAGAGTAAAAGCAGGAACTTGCTTGATCTCCAGCTCCAACCATCTCCAATGCCTGTAAAAAATGACTCTAAACAAATTTTAGAGCTACAGAATCCACAAAGTGACAGAGAGAAACAAATCTCCCATTGAATGGAGCCTGGAAGGCCAATAGGAAGGCTCTATCACACCAAGCTGGGAGCCAAGCACAGTCCCACATGAGCTGTGCCAGCCCAGACTCACAGCCCAGACCAGCCAGAGCAGACTTCAGGAGAGTAAATCACCAGCAGCTGTAGCAGTTACCAAACTTCCCAACACATAAACACCAAAGAGAAAATAAAAGGTCAGTAGGGAACTCTGTTGGAACTGGGCGAGAGAAGAGCATGATCTGGCCCTTGCCCCCCAGGAAAAAGGTGGCAGCAGTGTGGCAGCTACAGCTGCTGTCATGTAGCTGCCTCTGGAGCTCCTGGCCTGCAGATCCTAGGGGGAACAAGCAACCATTAAGAGGATAATTGCTCTTGCTTTGACCTGCTTGGATCTGGGTCACAGTCTTGGGTGGTGATCCTGGGGTGAGGAACGTCAGTGTGCCAGAGTTTGTGGTGGCTATAGAGAGGGCTCTTCCTCAGACATCTGACAACAGATCTGACAATTATGCAAACCCTAGCAATTTGGGACACAGCTCTCTCCACTCTGGAAGCAGAGTTCTACCATGGCAAAGAACTCAAGAGTCAAGTCATTGGCTGGTAAGGTGAACAAACAGAGGAAGCACAATCAGACTATGGAATCCTTTTTGGGGGACAAAGAAGATCAAAACATAGAACCAGAAGAAGACAACAAAGTCAAAAGTCCTAGATGAAAAGCTTCCAAGAAAAATATGGAGTGGTTACAGACCATGCAGGAGCTCAAGAAGAATTTTGAAAATCAAGTAAAAGATGTGGAGAAAAAATTGGGAATAGAAATGAGAATGATGCAAGAAAATCATTAAAAGTGAGTCAACAGCCTGACTGAAGACAATAACACCTTCAAAAATAGACTAAATCAAATGGCAAAAGAGGCTCAGAAAGCCAATGAAGAGAAGAATGCCTTAAAAAGTCAAATTGGCCAGATGGAAAAGGAATTTTAAAAACTCACTGAAGAGAATAATTCCTTCAAAATTAGATTGGATCAAATAGAAGCTAATGACTTTATGAGAAATCAAGATACTATAAAACAGATATAAACAAATGAAAAATAGAAGGCAATGTATCTCATTGAAAAAACAACTGACCTGGAAAATAGATGCAGGAGAGATAATTTAAAAATTATTGGACTACCTGAAAGCCATGTCAAAAAAAGAGCCTAGAAATCCAGAAATTCTCAAGGAAAATTGCCTTGATATTCTAGAACCAGAGGGCAAAATAGACATCGAAAGAATCCACCAATCACCTCTTGAAAAAGATCCCCAAAAGAAAACTTCTAGGAATATTATAGCCAAATTCCAGAATTCCCAGATCAAGGAGAAAATACTGCAAGGATTCAAGAAGAAACAATTCAAGTATTGTGAAAGCACAATCAGGATAATACAAGATCTAGCAGCTTCTACATTAAAGGATCAAAGGGCTTGGAATATGATATTCTGGAGTTCAAAGGAACTAGGATTAAAACCAAGAATCACCCAGCAAAACTGAGCATAATATTTCAGAGGAAAATAGAGGACTTTCAAACATTCTTGATGAAAAAGCCAGAGCTGAACAGAAAATTTGACTTTCAAATACAAGAAGCAATAGAAGCATGTGAAGGTAAACAGGAAAAAGAAATCATAAGGAACTTATTAAAGTTGAAACTATTTACATTCCTACATGGAAAAACAATAATTGTAACTCATGAGATTTTTCTCAGTATGAGGATAGTTGAAGGGAATATATATGTATATATGTGTACATACATACATATGTATGTACAGGAGGGTGTATGTGTGTATAAATATATATGTGAGTGTGCGTATATGTATGTACATGTATACATAGACAGAGGGCACAGGATCAGTTGGATACAAAGGGATGATATCTAAAAAATAAAATGAAGAGGTGAGAGAGGAATATATTGGGAGGAGGAGAAAGGGAGAGATAGAATAGGGTAAATTATCTCATAAAAGAGGGAAAACTGTTACAATGGAGGGGGAGAGCAGGAAGGTAAAAGGGAATGGGTCAACTTTACTCTCATTGAATTTAGCTTAAGGAAAGAATAACATACCCACTCACTTGGGGTATCTTACCCTACAGGAAAGTAGGGGGGAAGGGAATAAGAGGGGGGATGATAGAAGGGAAGGCAGATTGGGGGAGAGGGTAGTTAGAAGCAAGCACTTTTGAAAAGGGACAAGGTCAAAGTAGAAAATAGAATAAGTGGGGGACAGGATAGGATGGAGGGAAATATAGTGAGTCTTTCGTAATTTAAGTAATATGGAAACGTTTTGCATAACTACACATGGACAACATATGTTGAATTGCATGTCTTCCAGTGGGGGTGGGTGAGGAGGGAAGAAGGGAAAGAATCTGAAAATCAAAGTTTTAAAAACAAATGTTTAAAAAATTGTTTTTTACATGCAACTGGGAAATAAGATATATAGGTACTGGGGTATAAAAATCTATCTTGTCCTACTAAAAAGTTAGGGGGGGTTTGGGGGAAGATATAAGAGAGAATAGATTGGGGAAAGGGATATTCAGTAGGCTTACTATCTTGGGGTGAGGGTAGGAGAAAGATGGGGAGAAATTTTGTAACTTAAAATCCTGTGGAAATGAATGTTGCAAACTAAAAATAAATAAATAAATTGGAAAATAAAAGAATGGAAAGGATAAAACTGGAAAGACCTCACCAGAAAACAGATATAGTGGAACTTAAATGAATACTGATCTGCATTATATGCATATAAATATAGTGTATATTGTTTGTAGATAGATAGATAGATAGACAGACAAATAGATAAATAGACTTCCCTAGTGATGAGTAGTCTGCCCAGTGTGTCAAGTGAAAAAAAATGTTCCATTCTGCAGGCTAGCTTGCTTAGTAAACAAGTCAAGCATAGCAAAACTCCATAATTGAGGACTAAATAAAATTAATTGCATTGTAGTGTTTGAACAGTAGAGCCAAATTGACATTTTACAGAGGACATCTCCCATTTCTGTGCCTTTGAAATGGGTTGTCCCCCACATCTGTGATGCACTCCCTCTTTCTCTCTACTTGTTGGAATTCTTAGGTTTCTTCAAGGTTTAGATCAAGTATCATTTTCCACTTGATACCCTTCATCACCCAGCTGTTGCCTCTCCTTCCCCAAATTATGTTGTATCTGCTTTGTGTGCATGTACACGTGCATGCATGTAGATATGTAATATATGTATGTGTTTATATCTCACCTTACTGGATAAACAAAGTCTTAGAGAGCAAGAACTGTTTCACTTTTATCTGTGTTCCCATCAACCCAGCATAGCAATAGTAAATGTTTAAAAAAGACTAAATCCTTATTAGTTATTTTTATTACAAGTAATAGTAATGAGTTTTTGTAGTAGTGAATAAGTGGAAATAAAACAGATACCAACTGAATATGGAATGGTTAAATAAACTGAACTACAAGAATGCATAGAATCAGGACCCTAGTTATGTTTAGATACATTGTTTGAAGAGCTTGCCATCACTTCAAAGGCTTGTGGGTAGTCTAAGTATAGCTAATGTAAAAAAACCAAGGGGAAATGCTAGTCCTAGGCTGGATGATGTTAATCACCTGGTTAAATTGTGATACTTTTTTTTCCTGGGATAATACTAATTATTTTGAAGAAAATTGACTATTTTTCCTAGAAAAAAGTTCATTTTGGTTTGTCTGGTTAATTAAGATCAAATTTTTTTATTTTTTCTCTCTCCTTTCCCCCAAACCCAAAACTATCCTTGCAATTTGTATGTATTGAGTTAAAATTAGTCCTGTGATAATATACATATTACACATATGATATTTTTGTTCTTTATTTTATTTTATTTTTATTTTTCTATCAACTCTACCCTTGCCTGAATGCCAGCCTTTACAATTTGTGTCATGGAAATTACATCATGATGTTTACAAAAACAATGTTAAAATGCTGGTCATTGGTCATGAAACAATATCTAAGTGAATTTATTCACCTATAGATATATGTAATTGGAGATTCATAAGCTAATGAAAAAGATGACTGTGTATTTTAATGTTTGATGCCCAGATAATGGCAATTAAATGCTTAAAGGGAGTTATGATAGCTAATTGCTTAAACTAACTTGAGTTTCTAACTATCATAGTTTGAAAACTGAAAGTATAAAAATAGCCCAAATCTTATTAATGTGGTAGGTATTTTCAAAGTATAAAAACATCTTTGAAAAATAGATTCAATAGTCACAATTTTTTTTTTGGAGGGCAATTGGGGTTAAGTGACTTGCCCAAGGTCACATGACTAGTTTTCGTGTTAAGTGTCTGAGGCCAGATTTGAACTGAGGTCCTCCTGACTCCAGGGCCAGTGCTCTATTCACTGTGCCACCTAGCCACCCCTATAGTCATATTTTTATTTAGCATATGATGTTAATTTTCTCATTTTAAAATATTCCTTCAAAAGTTTATCATGTCAGTTTCTTACCAATTTTTATTTTTGCTCAAAAAGCTTTCTAAGGGGTGGCTAGGTGGCACAGTGAGTAGAGCGCCAACCCTGGAGTCAGAAGGACCTGAGTTCGGATCCGGCCTCAGACACTTAACGCACACACAAACAAAAACCTAGCCGTGTGGTCTTGGGCAAATTACTTAACCCCAATTGCCCTCCAAAAAAAAGCAAAAAAAAAACGCTTTCTAAGAATTTGAAGATAATATGGTTATTTCATTTACATTTTTCCTTAATTTCTTCATGTTAACAATATCTATGCAACTTGTAAGACTTTGAATTAATGTCATTCTCTGTAGAAGCACAAAAAAGTACTTTCTTTTTTTTTTTTTAAGCAATTGGGGTTAAGTAACTTGCTCAAGGTTACACAGCTAGTCATTATTTGTGTGTGGGTGCTCATTTTCTGAGGCCAGATTCGATCTTGGGTCATCCCAACTCCGAGGCTGGCGCTCTTACTCACTGCGCCATCTAGCCGACCCAGTACTTTATTTCTTAATCTTATCAATACAATCCAAAAATAATGTTGGAAACCATAATATCATGGATGACAAAAGAAATGAATGTAATGTGTGTGTTAGGTTGTCATAGTTTTGCTAATAATTGCTCATTATGGCAGGTATTTAATAAAAATTGGCAAATGTTTTTATGATTGAAAATTAGTTTTATTGAAAAAATATTATTTTCTCAGTATTATAATTAAGACCATAAATTATGAAAACTAGGCACCATGAATTGTTTTTTTTTTAAAGATGCTCTTATCTGTGGGGCTTCATATAGTGAAATCCCAAATGGAATAAGTAGGAGTAGAAACTGGGTTTGAGGATCTCAGAAGAAAAGCTATGCAAATAAAAACTGTGTTTTAGTACATATTTCTTTGCTTGTTATCTCCTCCATTACACTGTGAACTCCTTGAGGTTAGAGATGCCTTTTACTTCTTTTTATACCTCCAGACACAGTGCCTGGCACATAGATGTTTAGTCAGTTAGTCATGGGGAAGGGAGTGGAGGCTCCTATTGTAGATGGGTTTTTTTTCCTTTTAGTTTAGCTACAAAGGTCAGAAGAGATATAGAAATATAATTAGCAGGGATGGAAGGATCAAGTAAGAGTTTTGGGGGGAAGAGGGAGACATGACCATGTTTGTAGGCAGTAAGAAGTTAGCTAGTAGAGGGAGAGACTGAAAGTAAGCAGAAGTGGGAATGGCAAAAGTAGCAATATATTGGAGATGGGTTGATATGGGATTGCTTGAACAGGCGTAGCCTTGGTAAGGAGTATGGCCACCACATCATGTGAGGCAGAGAATAAAGGAGGAGATAATGTTGGAAGACATCTCAGTGATAGGATATAAGGAAGAGGGGAAAGGTGCAAGTCCACAGAGAATGGTCTCAATTTTTTGTGTAGAACTCAACTGAGAGGGGAGGTAGATGGGTGCTGGGAGGTTTGAAGAGGGATGAAAATGTCTTAAAGAGCTACAATGTGGAATGAGTATAATAGGATTGCCTAGCAGCTGTAAGGACAAAGTTGAAGTCTAATTTAGGACTTATTCCTTGCTTCCTTGTAGCAGCAAGCACCCCAATATCCCCAGGGTAGCTGCCAACACAGGTTCTTAGATCTGCTTTTTAAAAGGAAAGCAACTCAAAATCAGTTAACAAGCTTACTTTAATCAAACAAACATATATTACCTAGTTCAGGGGGAAAAGGTCAGCACCCCGAACTTCAGAGTTACAGAACTTACAGATCAAACAGACAGGCTTCCAAACTGTCCAACCATTATATCAATACCAAATCACAGTTACCAGAGAGGGAAGCATCAACATCTGGGTTTTCAAAGCCGGGGGGCTCTCAACAACGGCTTCCCAGAGTCTCATCTGGTCAAATCACACAACACTTCTCAAAGTGAGCCCCAAAGCAAAGCCTCTCCTCAGGGTTTATATAGCCTTCTCCTGGCTCAGAGAATGTAACAACCTTCTGGACCCACTGCCCAATCACAAAGTATCAAGGTGTGGGCTTTCCTGAAAAACAAGCCTCCCACCACAGGCTCCAGGTGCACTTAAGCTAGGGGCAGGGAAGATCTTTAAATTTGCATTTCCATTACATTCCTTCACCCAAAGAGGTCAAAGACAGAGTAAAAGATCATACCAGGCAAGAAGCCAGAAGCAAGACTGACTCTTTTTAGTTTATGCATTTTGATGGTACTCCAGTTGTGGCTATGTAGTCAGAGTGTTGATATTTATTACATGGCCAACTTAGTAGGAATTGTTAAAGAAGGCCAGCATATTATCCAAACTGGGGAACAAGGAGTTTCCATTATACATCATCATAGTTTTATAGAAGCGGGTTTCTCAGCTATTTGAGGATTGCACCCCCATGTGCGCACACACACACACACACACACACACACACACACACACACACTCACTCACACAAAACCTTGCTTTATAAAATCATCCTTTGACATAACTCTTCCAATTAGTGAATACAATTGAATACTGAAAGCAATGGTATATAAAATGTTGTTGCTCTTCTGACAACATGGTAACATGGTACTTCTGGTAGAACCTACCACAAACTCTCCAGCAAAGATCTAAAAGGGCAAGTGATACAAGAAATAATTAAAGAGATTTTGAAAAATTGGCATTTATATAATATTTACCATATGCCAGGCACTGTGTCCTTTAGAATTATTATCTCATTCAATCTTCACAATAATCCTAAAATGTAGGAAATTTTTACAGATGATAAAATTGAGGCAAATAAAGGTTAAGAGCAACTTGCCTAGGGTTACATAGCTAATAAATATATAAATTTATTTAATATAATAATATTTATTTTACTTACATAAAATATTTATTTAATATATAATAAATTTATTATAAATTTACATATAAACATATAAAAATAAAGTGGGATTTGAACTCAGGTCTTCCTCACTCCAGGCACATCACTTTATTCACTACACCACCTACCTCCACTTGAAGGAAAAAAAAGGTTTGGACATAATTGATACAAGAATCAGTGGAAGAAATAAAGCAATAAATTTAAAAGCTGAAATTAAAGTGCTTGAAGAAATACTTGGAAAGAGAATAACTTAGAGTAAAAAACTGAAAGACAGCAATTAATGGTCTTTATGAAAAAATAGAGTTTTAACAACTATGGATAAGGGGACATTACTTGACCAAAAAAGGGACACAGGTGATCATATTTGATTTTTAAAAACAATTTTAATTACATAATGTTGGCGGGGAGAGTTTTTGCACAAACAAAATCAGGGTAGTTTGAATTAGAAGGGAAGTAGTTAGCTAGGAACAAATGTTTCTGGCAAATTTCTCTGATAAAGTTGTGATACACAGGTACATAGGGATACAAGGTACATGCCTTTCAATCCATCTATGAACAAGAGCCATTCTACAGTAAACAAAGGAGAGTTTTCAAAAGAAGAAAAGTAGGCTATCAAGAACACGAAAAAATACTACCAAACACAAATAAGAGGAATGCAAATTAAAATATTTCCAGGCCTCCACTTCACACCCATCAGATTAGCAAATACTAAAAAAGGGAAATGACAATTGGAGGGTTTATGGGAATACAGAAATTCTAATTAAGTCTTGGTGGGTGAAGCTGTAAAATAATCCAACCATTCTGGAAAGCAATTTGGAATTACACCCCCGCCCCAATTAATTAAACTATGCACATCCTATAAAGAGTTTAAACATAGAGGAAAAGAATTCACATACATAGGCACTCTTGGCAGCAGTTTTTGTTATACCAAGACCTGGAAACACAGTGAATATCCTCCAACTGGGAAATGGCTGGAAAAAATATTATACATAAATATCATGGAATATCAACATGGCGTATTTTTATTCAGTCATTCTAGCCATGCTTGACTCTTAGTTACCTCATTTGGAGTTTTCTTGTCAAAAATACTGGAGTATTTTTTCCATTTTTTCCATTTCCTTCTCTAGTTCATTTTATAGATGAGGAACTGAGGCAAACAGGGTTAAGTGACTTGCCCAAGGTCACACAGCTAGTAAGTGTCTGAGACCAGATTTGAACTCAGGAAGATAAGTCTTCCTGACTTCAGGTCTGACCCTCTATCCACTTCACCACCTCGCTGCCATTTTTGAACCATATGAAATGAGAAAAAGCACAGTTTTAGAGAAAACTGGGAAGATGTTTATGAACTGATGCCAAATGATGCCAGTAGTAGGAAAATGTTTTATTTGATAACTACAACCATGTAAAAGAAAATCAATTTGGAAGACTTCAGAATTCTGATCATTGCATTAACCAATCACAGTGACATTCTGTGACTGTTCATTTTTTGCCAATCCAAGCTTTGGGTGGCTTTTAGATTGCAGCTTCCTCTGTACATCCTCATAAGTGGCTGGACATATGGATGTCACACAACTCTGTTGACTAGATATATTTTAAATTCCTGCTATCTAATTACAATCCAATTACTTTACTCCATCAAGGCAGTCTTTTTATCCCTCCCTAATTAATTCTCAGTTGGGAAAAACTACCAGGGTCGATTCCTGATGTCTGTTTTAACTACAGCAGTTCTGCCTCTAGTTGGCTATCTCTAATCCTTCCTTTTCATTGCTTTTTGGGGCAGGTTAAATCACTGGTTGGGTATTATAGGACTGTGATAAAACTGCCTGCCATTGCTAGTGGAGTACTGGAATTAAGTCAAAAGAAGGACAGGCATAGAGAGAAAGAATTGTTTGATGGATAGTCTTCCCTTTCCATAAGTGTTTGAGTGTTTTCACTGACCCAAATCTTACACTTTTTCTACCCCTATTGTTTAGGGGCAGTACTTATAAGTCAAAACTCTGTGAATGTAGCTGATCAGAGAGATGGGGAATTTAGCTCCTCAGATAAGACAGATCCTTATTATTATAGTTATCCTTATCAAAAGTTGAGATGGTAGTGTTAAAGAAAGCGGTTACAGAGGAGGCTAGCCTGAGCAAGAGATAACATAATGTATTTACTGCCAAGTAGAGACTAAGACCCTAAAAGTCTTTATGTCTTTACTCTAAAAATAATTCATTGAGATAATATTTACTAAAAATACACTGATATGTCATTCCTCCTGTAGAGATACAAAAATAGAAATTTGTAGTTCTTACCTAAAAGGACTTTTGTAGGTGGCTAAATGGCAGAGTATATAGAGTGTAGTACCTGAAGTTAAGACCTGAGTTCAAATCTAGCCTCAGACACTAGCTGTGCAAGTCACTGGGCAAGTCAATTAACCTCTGTCTGTCTTAGTTTCCTCATCTGTAAAATGAGTCTAATAATAGTCCCCTAGGACTGTTGTGAGGATAAAGTGAGATAATATTTGTAAAACTCTTTGCAAACCTTTAAGCACCATATAAATGATAGCTATTATTATTAATTCACTTGGTCTAATGGAATATTATTCAGCATACAAATAATATATCTCTATAGTACAGAACTAAGAAGGGAAAGTAAGTTGTCACTTGTTTGACAGAAAGTAGAAGAATAAAGAGCAAAACTGGGATAAGATCTCCAGAAAGAAATGAGGGCAGTTCTTGGTTCCCACAACCTTTTATAAAATTTCCTTAGACCAACTAAAATTTCTCTTAATTTGTTGTATAAACAGCAGACAACTAAGTGGTAAATGTCCTGGGCAAATTTATTAATCACCTATTTTGGTGGAGATGCTCCTTCTTGTTTGGAAACACAAAGTGCTATTGCTAATCATACTCAAAGGCATAATAGAAATAAACTATGGGAAAATAAAACTATTGTATGTGTCAAATAACCCAGATTAAGACTATGTCACAAAAGGTTGATAGTAAACATAATCTAGTATCAGTGAACATTATCTTTCATACCAAGTATGAGGAAAAAGCCTTGGCAAGCAGCTGATATTTTTATTCCATTAAGAAATTGTGGTGCTTTATGGTACAGTAAAATAGAAATAGACATGATTGAGTTGCAATCTATATTGTTCAAAGGCATACCCCCATTTATGAGATCGCAGCTCTATTGAAGGAATACTGGAGAGTCAGACACTTTATGGTAGTGATTCCCAGTCCCGATCCTATGATCGGAGTCCCTTGTGATAATAAGGGATAAACATTCGCAAAGTTCTCAAAGCAAAACTAATTTTGATTTAAAATTAAAAAACACAAATTCAGCCTTTATGGGGTGGGGTGAGGAGGGAGGGAGGGACATGATGAAGAGTGATAGATTAAATTATAAAGTGTTTGCAATTCATTGATGCCCCATGAAAGGGGATCCTTAACAGGGTTAAAATTCTTTCCTTCACCTAATAGCTTTACAAGCAGGAGTTCCCAGAACCTATCTGGTTCCAGAAAGCTAACAGGCTAAATAAAGTCATAAATATGGCCTTTGGGGACTCGTTAGGTTCATTTCTGGCTAATTTCTTCTTTCCGCATAATAGTACTGGCTGGAGAAGTATTATACTTGGAAATATGTGTGGTCTCATGATTCCTGAAGATACATTGCTGATATACTTTACTTCAGACTTGGCAGAAGCATGTCCTATATTGTTATCTTTAATTGGATCTCAGCTGGAGAAAATTTTGCTTTACTAGGTTCTTAATTATGTCAGACAATTGTTATTTGTTGTTCTTAATTTAAAAAAAAAAACTGTTCTGAACTTCAGCCTACACTCAATCTAGTCTTGCAGAATCTCATTACCTTGGCCAGTCAAAATTCCTACTGGTGTAGCTTATGATTGTCTTCAGAAGAGGTTCCTTCTGGATTGGGGTAAATTTTAAATAGTTTCTTCAGAGATATAGTTGTTTGCATGTATATTCCTTTCCCCAAATTACTTATTACTGAGTACTTCAAAAATAAAATATTCCAGCCTGAGGTATGGAAATGTTTAGATATTTTTCTCAATATGTTTCTCAAAACACATCCAAGGAGTGGCATTTGTACAGTGCATGTCTTATCATGCTGATTATTTATGGGAATTACATATTAAGCAAATACACAAAGCAATGTGGAAAAACAGAAGGAGATTGTATGAATACAGGGAAGCTAGGACTACTAGTAGACAGATAGGTGTGGCATATATCCTGTGATAAAGACCTCTATTAATTTATGTGAATAAGAATTCAATAGCGCTTAGATAATTATAAGTCTTGGAAGCCTATAAAGAGCTGAATGTCCAGACATGAGCTGGGTCACTCCCTTGATGGTTTAGGTATAAGATTAGAATAAAATGAGGCAATTACTGTAGTCCATTGAATAGTTAACAAAAGGATATCTATGACTTCTTGTTTATCCATGATATAGCTTTGATTAAGCTTTGCACTCCTGTATCAGATTTGTCCATCCTGCTAGTCTGTAGTCAGAGACTTAAGGAAGGGGCTCTAGTCTCTCATTTCCTGACTATCTTTTACCCAAGCAGCCAGGAAGCTTCATCAGTGGTCTCAAGGACAGTTTCAGTTTAAAGGAAAAAAAATACTAGTCTACCTTGCATGGGGGTTAGGGGGAGGCTTAACATATTGCTCCCATTCTAGGCCAGGCCTGACTCAGGTCAGGACCCTGGTAGTTTAGGACCAATACTAGAAGTAAAAGAGACACTCTTAAGTCATTCAAGAGTTTCAAGGAGGTTTACTTAGTCATAGGAAAGTAAAGATATTCAACAGATTTGTCACATTGATTCAGATGAGTGATGTTCCCTGCTTTATGACGTCCTCCAGACAGACATTAGAAAGAAGCTAGAGCCCCTCATGGTTGTTTTGTATTCAGATGACCAGGGAATGATGTTAACAGCCTGAGTCAATCAAATCTCAAGGAAATTTTCAATACATTTTAAAGAAAAAACTAGCCTCCCTGGCATGGGGATAAGGGAGTTAGGATATTGCCTTCACCATACCATACCCTTGGGTGGTAAGGTCATTAGAGTCTCCTAGAGAATCTCTACCACTTAAATTGCTTTTATGTCCATTACTGAACAACTCTAACTTTAGGAATTCAGAAAGTCTTATATAAGCAACGCTGAAGGACAAAAAAAAAAGGTACCTCTACTTCATTCAGGAATATAGGCCTATTGTCATTTAAGCCTAGAGACTGATGCTGGCTAATCCTCCAGGCTGGAAAAAAAATCACAGGCTAGGCTGGTTCTATGGTTCTCTGAGCTTAGGAAGGAATAAGAGTTAACTGCCAGGACAGAAGCCTTGAATGCTGGCTAAGAAGGCTTAAGGTGGATCAGTGGTGGATCCAGTATTAACCCCTAGGACTGAGAGAATCTGAATTTGTGTGATCTCAGGGTGGTGACTAGGCTGAATGGATGAATCAGGGGCTTGCACCATTGTAGTAAGGTCAGGCTAAGATCTCTGGACTTTGATCATATTCATCTCCTGAATTAGAGCTTTAATATTGACCCTACAAACATACTTGCCATCAGCTACCAGCAGACTGATGAACAAGAATTGCCTCAAAGCTCAGTCCCTGATGAGAAGTCTGAGTCAAACAGTTCTGTTATACCACTTACCACCAGCTAGCCTTTACAAAGAAATATTTGGTCCATTTTCCCCAACACCTTGGGAACATAACCTTTCCTATACCACCTTGGGGGAGGGTGAAGGATTTGACTCATAATTTAACTCAATTCCTATGTATCATTTATTCTATCAAATTTGGATCCCAACACAGTATGGCTGCCAGATGAATTCCTTTTCTGGGTTGGAGTCCTTGCTGGCTAAGAGCCTGGATTCTGATTCCTGGATTACTGTATCTCACTTTCCCATTGTTGTAAACTCTACTCCTGACATCTAGAATGAACCAAAAAGTCAAGGAGGCCCAGCTTCTCAGGTACTATATGCCCTTGCAGAAGCCCTAAGACCCTTTTCTGTACCTCATGACCTTTCTCTGATCATTAAAGTCCCCCAGACATAAATGAAGCAAAAAGAAAACTGAAGCTGACTCAAGCTTTTTGAATATGCAGATAGTTGCGAGATACTCAGCCAATTAAAAAAAGTTCCTTCCAACTAAGTGGTTAGCTAGCTAGAACCAGATATGAAATGTCTACCTGTGCTCCATAGTCTCCCCAATATACTTCCCTTCCACATCATCATTATTGTTCTGGAAGGTATTTCTCCAGTATCCTCTATATGGAAAAACACTCTCTGAAAAAGCTGATCAACTCTGCATATCTGCCCGATGCCCATTATACACGGGTTTTGATAATAACAACAGTAGTAGTAGCTAGCATTTATATAGCACTTTAAGGTTTGAAAAGTGCTCCACAAATATTAATTCATTTTATCTTCACAATAACCCTGAGAGAAAAATATTCTTATTACATTATCTCCATTTTATAGAGGAAGAAATCGAGCCAAAAAAGGTTAAGTTATTTGCTTAGGGCTAGATTTTGACTCAGGTTTTCCAGACTCCAGACCCAGTCCTTAAATCTTTGTGCTACCTACCTGACCCTTTGATTCATTTAGCCTACTTCTTTTTCTAAAGTGTTAGAACAATGAATGGGGATATGATCAAAACTAGATCCTTGTAAACTACAGTCTTGTACCAATATTGCTACTATTTGCCAGTAAAGGGCAACCAAGTCCTCATAAATTGGTGTTCAGAGAGAAAGAAAAAACCCAAACATAAAAACAACAGTTTACATTGCCTTGTTCATAAACCTCAAAATACTAAAGTCCTGAGAAACTTCCTCCAACTCTAATCTATTCCTGTTCAGTTCATTTATATTCTTAAAAATATTAAAAACTCAACTGTTATTTCCTCATTTACATAAAAATAACATTAAAAGACAGAATTGTTCTTTTAGACTAAAGCCCATTATCTAGTTTAAAAATACTGAGGTTCAAAGGTATTCTTAAAACTTCCATTAAGACAAAAGCCATTCCTTTATTTTTCATAGTATTTCATTCTTTCCATTTACATGTAAAGGGAAAAGCAATTTTAAAGATTTTTTAAATAAAATTTTGAGTGCTAAATTTTCTCTCTCCCCCCCAAGACAGTAAGCAATTTGATATATATATATATATATATATATATATATACATATATATACATATAAAATAATATAAATAAATCATATAAAATATATTTCCACACCAGTCATGTTGTGAAAGAAAAAACAATTTGCGAAAGGGAAAAAAAAACACAAAAAATTTTTAAAATGAAAATAGTATGCTTCAATTTACATTCAGGCTCCATCAGTTTTTTTTTTCTAGTTATGGATAGCACTTTCCATCATGAGTCTTTTGGAATTGTGTTCGATCAATTGTATTTCTGAGAAGAACTAAGTCTATTATAGTTGTCATTATATAATGTTGCTGATACTGTGTACAATGTTGTACTGGTTTGGTTCACTTCATTTTGCATCTGTTCATGTATGTCTTTCCAGGTTTTTCTGAAATCTACCTGCTTGTCATTTCCTATATCACAATTCCATTACATGCATATACCACAACTTGTTCAGTCATTTCCCAATTAATGGGCATCTCCTCGATTTCCAATTCTTAGTCACCCACAAAAAGCACTGTTTCAAAATATTTTTGTGAATGTAGGTCTTTTTTCCTTTTTTATGATCTCTTTGGGATACAGACCTAGTAGTGATATTGGTGGATCAAAGGGTATCCACAGCGTGATTGCCCTTTGGGCGTTGTTCCAAATTGCTCTCCAGAATGGTTGGATCAGTTCACAACTCCATCCACAATGAGTTAGTGTCCCAATTTTCCCACATCCTCTCTAGCATTTGTCATTTTCCTTTTCTGTCATATTAACCAATCACAATAGATGTGAAGTACTACTTCTGAGTTGCTTTAATTTGCATTTCTCCAATTAATAGTGATTTAGAGCATTTTTTCATATAACTATAGATAGAAAAGCCATTCCTAAACAATAAAGATATAATTATGTCTAATTTACATTACAGATGACTCCTTCCAAGTTTTCTGGGCCTTCATTCTATCATCTTCCTTAAGGCAATTAGTTAGGGCACCTAGGTGGCATAGTGGAGAGAGTACTGGCCCTGGAATACGGAGGACCTGAGTTCAAATTTGGCCTCAGACACTTAACTAGTTGTGTTACCCTGGGCAAGTTACTTAATCCTATTTGCCTCAGACCTGCATCTGTAAAATAAGCTGCAGAACAAAATGGCAAACCATTCCAGTATCTTTGCTAAATGGAGTCAGATACAACTGAACCAAAACAGAGAATGAAAGCTATAGACCAATATCTAATGAATATCAGTGCAAAAAATTAAATGAAATATTATCAAGGAGACAACATATCACAAAGATTATACATTATGACCAAAATGGATCTATTGCAGTGTTTCATTTGAAATTAAACAAAGAAGCACACTGAGGCAAATCTCTGAGTAAAACATCATTTATTATGAGGGTCATGCAACCTGATTATAAAGGATGGGTCAAATGGCTCTGTCTCTGGTCAAGAGACCCTGAATTGAGAGTACAATACATAAGCATAGAACAAAGAACTGAACAAAAATCATCTAATTGGCCAGCATCACAGAAATGAAAAATTGGTTGGATCAAAGAAAGTGGGCGTAACCCCCATGTGTCAAGAGGCCATCTTTCATTATCTCTAAGGAATGCCTTTATAAATTTACCATTGGAGACACTCCCTGAGGGCCCTGATAAGGGTAGGCTGGGGAATTGGTAAGTAGGGAATTCTTTAAGACTGCCTTAATTGTTAAAGATGGGACAAGGACAAGTTGTCCTAGTCAGGTTGTCCTAGCTTCTCAGGAATACCTCACAAACCTTGTAGGAGATGTTGAGACAATGTCTTATGATAGTTTTGAAAACAAAGTTTTTCTTCGACAACAATTATATCTAACTAACATCAGAGGAGAAAGTTTGGACTTTGGCACACTTAAGCTCCTCCACTCAAACTTGAGAAGAGGCTTCAGTATAAAATATAGGATAAAAAATTAATTTCCTCACCAGGAATGCATAAGGGTGGTCCAAAATTAGGAAAACTATAAATATAATTGACCATATTAGTAACAAAAAAGATCACTTGAATATATCAATATCAATAAAAGCTTTTAACAAAATGCAGTACAGATTTATTTTTTTAAAACTAGAAAGCATATGAATAAGTGGAGCTTTTCTTAATATAATAAACAGTATTTATCTAAAATCAAGAGCTTATATTTTCTGGACTGGGAATAAAACCAGAGGCCTTTCTAATAAGATCAGGGATAAATCATTGCTCTTCAATGTAGTTCTAAAAATGGCTATGACTAACAATAAGAAAAAAAGAAATTGAGTGAATATAGGGAATAGACAAAGAGGGGAAAATATGTTGTTTCTTGAAGATAAAATAATGGTTTGCTTATAGAACCCTAGAGAGTACTAAACAATTACAGCTTCAGCAAAGTTATAAGATATAAAATAAACCCATAAAAATCATCAATATTTGTGTATGTTACCAATAAAATCTAGCAGGAATAGATAGAAAGAAATCCCATTTAAAATAACTATAGGTGGTATAGAATGCTTGAATGGCTACCTATCAAGATAGATACAGGAACTACACAACTATAATTACAAACCAATCTTCACACAAATAAAGACAACTCTATGTGATTAGAGAAATATTAATTGCTTATGTGTGCTAATTAATGTAAATTTACTTATTCAGTGCCATAACAACCAAAATACCAAAGGATTGCTTTTTAAAACTAGGGGAAAAATAATTATAAAATTCATCTAGGGAAGTAAAATATAACGAATATCAAGGGAATTAAAAGGGGAAGGGACGTTAGAAAGATGGGAATCTAGCAGCACCAGATTTAAAACTATACTACAAAGCTATAATTATCAAAACAATTTGGTACTGCATAAGAAATAGAGAGGTTGATCAATGTAACAGACAAGTTACAACAGTAATTGACTATTTGATAAACCCAAATATCCCTGCTTTTAGGGCAAGAACTCATCATTCAGTAAACCTTATTGGGAAAACTGGAAAACAATCTGGCAGAACCTACATATGAACCATTTCACACTGTATAGAAAGATAAGTTTCAAATAGATGATTTAGACAAAAAAGGTTGAATCATAAACAAATTAGAGGAGCAAGCATCAAGTCTCTGGATAGGGGAAGTGTTTATGACCAAACAAGAGACAGAGATTTCATAGAAAGTTAAATGGGCAATTTTGATTGCATAAAACTTGAAATTTTGTGCACAAACTTTTGGCAAAAAAGTTACATCAACAGCTTGTGACAAAAGAGATATACTGTTTAAATAATCCAGCATGAACCCAATTAAACAAGTTGTAAATGAAAGAAAAAATTTCTAGGACCAAATAGAATTATAAGTGAATTCTGTCAGATATTAGAAGAACAATTAGTTCCAAAGTTATACAAAGTGTAATAAAAAATGATGTCACCCTTCCAATATCTTTTCATAATGCAAATATGCTTTTGAAACCTAAACCAGGGAGTGATGATGCAGGGAAAGAAAAGTATAGACCAATATCCACAATAAATATTGACTAAAAATGTTTATATAAAATATTAGCAAGTAAGTTACAACAACATATTAGGAAGAGTATTATACACCATAAGCAGGTTGGGTTTATACCAGGAATACAAACTTAGTTTAACACAAGGAAGACTCATGTAATAAACGATGTTAATAATATAAATAATAACAATATATTTGATGTAAATTGAAAAGCCTTTTGTTGAAATTCAACACTTTTTTCTATTAAAATGTATTAGAATGAACTTTTCCTTAATATAATAAATAACATATCTAAATAAAATATCAAGCATATGAAATGAAGAATAGGGGCTTTTTCATTGAGATCAAGGATAAAACAAAGATGTCTGTTATTGCCATTGCCATTTAATATAGTGGTAGAAATTACAACTATAGCCATAAGATAAGAAAAATAAATTGAGGAGAAAAGCATAGGAAAGAGAAAGCAATATTTTCACTTTTTTAAAACAGATAAGTAACATATTTAGGATATAAAATAAAGTCACATAAATCTTCAGAATTTCTATATATAGCCAATAAAACCCAATAGGAAGATCTAGAAAGAGGCACAGATTCCTTAATAAAAGCTAAAGGTTTTTCTTAATATGCAATGTGAAAAAAGTAGAGTTTAGTGATGAAGAATTAATGTATATATTTCAAAATCTCATGACAATGCCAAATTATGTAAAACAATGGATTGCAGCAAAAGGAGCACATATTGTATTTTATCTGTCTCTCCCACTCTGCCCCCTCCCACTAAGCAAAAGGATTTTTAAAAAACCTGAAAAATTAACGCCTTAATACATATATGCATAAATCAGACAAAACACCTTCCCACACTTGACATGTGTAATAATGTATCCTTCTTTGTGCATTTTAAATTTTAAAGTTGTTTTAATTTTCATTTTTTCTGATTATTAGTGATTTGGAGCATTTTTTCATATGGTTGTTGGTAACCTAAAAACTGCCTTTTCATATCTTTTGACTGTTTATATTTGGAGGGGTGATATTGGACTGGTACTTCTTAGAGTATTGTTCTGAGAGTCAGGCAGACCTAAATTCGAATACTATCTCTGACGCTGGAAAGTTGTTTAATAGCTCTCAGCCTCAGTTTCCTCATCTGTAAAATGGGGATAAAACAAGGTTGTTGTGAAAATTAAATGAGATTATATGCACAGATTTGCAAATCTTAACGTATTATATAATATTTGACATTTCCTGATGAAGGGTAATAAAACTGAGAAAATACAAGCTAATTTGTTTAATTCAGTTTATGAATGAATAAATTAAAAAAACATTTATGACTACATGCTAAGTACTAGGGATACAAAATTTTTTAAAAAAACAACAGCTTTTGCTATCAAGGAGCTCACATAATACCTGGAGGGGATGAAATATATTGAAGGTTTCAGCACAGGGCAGATGTTAAGGCCTAGAGGTTCTTGGGAGATAATGGCAAGGTAACTGGTATTATAGAAACAATATCCTAACCCCCTACCTCCATGCAATTTAGACTAGTTTTTTCCTTAAGAAGTATTGAAACCATCTTCAATATTTGGTTGGTTGTTGACATCACTTCCTTTTTGCCTAAGTACAAAATAGCCACAAGGAACTTCAGGAGTTCTCTTTGATACTACACTGATATTGGTAACCAGGTAAGGGAGATTTACTAGGTTAAATCAAATCCAGATGTCCTCAGTACAAAACCTTATATCTTATATCTTATACCTTATATCTTTGTTCTAAATAACTCTCATTAACTGTTGATCTCCAAATGTCTGGTTTTATTCCATTATTGGAAATAAACAATGTGGGGATCAACCTGAATCAGTCCTCACCTCTGCACTGACTCAGCTCATAAAACACCTTCTCTTCTATCTTGCCAGAAGATTGTAGTTGTTGATGCTTGATTCACTAAAGTAATGGGAGCTGTATCCTTCCTCTAACTGGAGTTAGAAAGACCAGGGTCCATTGCCATTGTGCAGTGGGGAATGGGACTTTGAATGAAACCACTGTTCTGGGCTCCCTACCATGATGGGAGCATGGAATGTCAGCAGGGACCTAGAGGACTGAGAAGAAGGTTGTGAGTGGGAATCCAGGAGTGGACTGAGAAAGGGGTAAAAGAGAAGGAAAGAGTCCCCCATGAGACTTGCTTTACTTAGTCCTTATACTTAAATGTTGGCCTTCCTGATTTCAACACACTCCCTATCCACTATAACAAAATTTAAACTCCAATATTAAAAGAATAACGGATAATTGGTAAAATTCTGGAAGAAATTTAGGGCTACTTACTCGTTTGGTTTGTTATGATATTGTGAAGTAGTTCATCAGCCAATGAATTTCCACAATGAAGATAGACAATTCACTTTGTATGTGCAAAGATAGGCATATTACAGGACAAAAAGGTGCTGTTGTCCTTTTGGGCAGACTCTCACTGAAGTATTGTTAAGATCACAGAGAATTGTGAAACAAGTAAACAGAAGTATTATTTAGATGTCACACACACACACACACACACACACACACACACACACACACACAAATCTTGTAAACAAGACTCCTGACTTCCACACAGGTTTTTATCACTGACTTGCTTAGGTAAATTGTTCAGACTTTCATGAAACCATTTTAAAAATCAAGGGAGTTTCATTTCCACAGGGAATGTTAGAAGGTTTTACTAATGATCTTTGTAAGCCTTGAGACTCTGACTTTGTAGATAAGTGAATGTCATAAAACGAATGCCTCTGCTCTCTTAAGAGGAAATTGTAAGGCCAAATATAATTGCATGTACTTAGCAGAAGGGAGCAAAATGTGATAATTCATATCAAAGTGAAAAGGAGGAATTAACCTGTGAGGAAATCCTAAAACCAAATTAAACCGAAATATGCATCAGTCTATATTTTGTAATAGGAAAGCCTATGCAGATGGAATATTTGATGACAGTATACTCACTATTTGCAGATTCTCAGTCAGGTTTGGATATTGTGGCTAAAGAGAGAGGGAAGGGCACACAGAGAGAGTAGGAAAGTACATGAAATACAGTAACCTGAACATTTTGCCCTTTTCCAGGAGGGAGGATGCAATAATAATAGCCGTCCACTGAGTTCTGCCTTGACTCTGCTCTTGTCTCTTTCTTTCAGTGAAATCAGATAGAAAATGATATCCTCAGAAAGTCTCATCCCCTGAAAGTTTCAACAAATTCCAGCCTTGCTTTGTAGATGTAATCTAATCCAAGTTTAGGTGAAATAGTCCTATGACACCTCATAAGGAAATGGGGTGAGGGCTATCTGTTAAAGGCCTAGGACCTTAAGCCTAAGCTAAGAGATAACCATTATCACCAATTTTGCCAGAGGTAGCAAACAACTACTGAGAAATAATTGTGAGGTTATGTATACCTTATGAGAACCTTGATGGCTGTTTATAGTGTTTATACGTGAGGTTGCCTATATTTATATCAACAATAAGACAAATGATTTACTTCAAGAATTAGGAGGAATTCATCCAAGAAAAATGATGATGAGACATACTTTCCTTCTATCACTAGAGACATTAGGCTACAGTTGAGGCATACAGAATGAGGCATATACTGACATATCATGTCAGATATGACATGATAAATATACAAGTTGTTTTGACTGACTGCCATTTATCATTACAAGAGATTGTTCTGTTTAGAAGATAGTACTGGAAAATGATGGTAGTGTTTTTAAAAAGCATCAGTAGAAGTCAAAGAATTATAATAATCATCCCTCCCTTTAAAAGAACACAATTGTCAGGAACACTGCATAATGTCTTGACTACATTTTCCTTAAATTTAAAAAATTTCCTTAGATTAAATTAGATTAAATTTAATTTCCTTAGATTATAAAATAGGTTCTCAAACAAGGGTGGAGTTTTTTTTTTTTAATGATATGAATCATTACTATTGTCGAACCACTCCAGACTATACCACATGGAAATATTCTTCATTGGCTCAGTATGTAGAGTGGCAACATAATAACAGACTTTTTCTTTTTTGATAGATCCATTTTACCATCTGATTCCTAGGTTAAGCATAACCAAGGTAATATCATCTGTATGTGACTTAATTGATTTTTATGGTGACTTCATGAAGAATTCAAGAATCACATAGGATTCTACCATTAATCTTCAAAGAACAAACAAAATGCAAACAAACTATATACCTCTATCATCTAAATTATCATCTGTTCTAGTATCAGGACTGTGTATGATATGCAATTATGGTTATTTGGCACATGCACGGAGTGATTCTGATAGTCTTGGCAAATGGAAAGGCTAGGGAGGCTGCTTCATCTGGATACATGATTGAAGTGCCTTGGAGAGACATTGGAATATGTGTAGATATTCTGTAACTGGTTCTAGTTCGCTATCCATATGGTGAATAGGAAGTTTTTTGGATATTGGAATATAGGATATAGAATATAGTTCTTTGGATATAGGAAGTTCTTTGGTGTCTTTCAAAAAGACACCAGTGTAAGGCGGCTAGGTAGCACAGTGAATGGAGCACCAGCCCTGGAGTCAGGAGTACCTGAGTTCAAATCTGGCCCCAGACACTTAACACTAAAACTAGCCCTGTGACCTTGGACAAGTCACATAACCCCAATTGCCCTCCGAAAAGCAAAAAAAAAAAAAGACACCAGTGAGCAGAAAGGGTACTGGACATTTTTCTTTTTGACTGCTCTTTGGGTAGATTTCTTGGATTCCTTCACTAAGGATGTTTGGCCTTGGGACATCCATGCAATTTGTGAATTTAGGACTAAACTCTTTGCTACTTTAGCATTTGGGTTTTTGTTTCTTTTGTTTACATTCTAGGTGATGGGATTGGACACTCTGGTGTGTATCAACATCTTGTTTCTGGAGTCAGGTTAACATTGAAACCCCAAAGAACAAGGAGTGACATTCAGTAATGACTTTGGAATGCAGCCCATGAGTAGCTAAGACTGTTCTAGCAGTAATGCTGCATTTGAATGTGACCCAGGGGCGGGGTAGGGAGACCAGTGCAATATAGAAACTGTGCTAACTTTTAGTCTGCCCATCTTCTTGGCTATGCTTCTGACTCTAAACTTTGTCACTAGATTCAGCTGCCTTCAGCTCCTAGAACTTCCCTCAGCACCTGAGGCCTTAGCCTGGAATATCTTTCTGCCCTGGTTGCCCCTTTCTCTCGCTGGTGGCAAGACTTTTATTGTGGGGAGTGTGAATATATTTAGTATAGTGGAAATAAAATTTCAGCAAGGAATTAACTTTATATGAAGGGAGAATTGTCCAAACTTTTAGAATTCCTATGATCATTTTTGTATTTATATAGTGATTTCCATTTTTAGAGGAAGCTTCTTAAATTTTATTCCAAATAGCATAGAACAATAAACATTTACACCAAACTAAAGAAACACTAGGGACAGCTAGGTTGCACAGTGGATAGAGTGCCGGGTCTAGAGTCAGGAAGGCTTATCATCATGAGATCAAGTCTAGCCTCAGAGTCTTACTAGCTGTACGACCCTGGGCAAGTCACTTAACCCTGTTTGCCTCAGTTTCCTCATCTGTAAAATAAACTGGAGAAGGAAATGGCAAACCACTTCCATAATCTTTGCCAAGAAAATCCCAAATGGGATCACAGTCAGATAATGACTGAAATATGACTAAACAACAAAAAGAAACACTTAAGTTTCTCTTTTTCATTTGGAAAATTGTTGTATTTCCAAGACTATTGGAATGTTTACTCACTTAGTATAATAATAAGGAGTATTGCAATAAGTAAACCAGGTCACCTGAAACTTTGATTGTTTTAATGTTGGGGTATAGGGGCTGGACTTTAGGGTATAGAGCTGTAATTTCATTGCTATAGGGAACTCACAGGAGAGAAAACTCCCTCTGTCAGCACCATATTGACTGCCTAGAGTGTTAAGTAATAACCATAATAAGAACAACAATGAACATTTATAATACAGCTAACATTTACATGATGCTTACCTTGTGCCAGACATTGTGCTAAACTCTTTATAATTATTTTCTCATTTGATCTTTACAAACACCCTAGGGGTAAGGTGCTATTATTTCTTCCATTTTGTAAGTGAGGAACCCGAGGCAAAGAGAGGTTAAGTGACTTGTCCAGGGTCACTCAGCTAGGAAATATCTGAGGCTAGATCTTACCTCATAGAGATAAATGCTTAATATAGCAAAAAACAAATTAATCAAATAGCATCTTCAAGGAGTTACTGAATAGGAGATAAGGAACATAAGAAATTCCATCTTTGCCTCTACACTTTGAAGGGATTGGGTCCCAGATTTAAACAATCTGTTTTGGTGGATGATAGAAAACCTTATAGTTTATAATGAGTAGGAATAACATAAATAACACCAGGAGTACAGTAAAGATGATGGTACTTCCTTCATAGCCACTCATACATATCATGGTTTAGAGATCATTTCCCTATGCTACTTGGTGCCACTTATGCCACATAGTGTTCTTTGTGCCGCCAGTCAGGACATCTCCCTTAACGCAGGCGAGTCTACTGAATCTTTGCCCCATACCACTACCACCGAACTGACACTGGTGCCAGCACCACTGCTCACTTGCTGACTGCTGCTGGGGTTTATGCCATTTCTCACTTCATTGTCTGCTGTCATTGACACCTGCCTCATGGCCCACTCTGTCAGGGTAAGGACAGCAGAGGATACTAGGGCCTGAATATGCCCCCGCCTCATGTCAGAAACAGAGTGTTTCTAGATATCTGAAAGATGTGCCGCAATTGCTAGGGGCCAAGCTCTGATGCCCTATGGTGAACTGAAGAGTGCCTCCTTATTCCTGGACCAGACTCTGTGCTCCAGTGATGGTGCATTGCCAATGAACATCACTATCACTCTCCCCTTGTAAATGGCATGGTAAAAACACTGAGAGTTCCACCTGGACCTAAATCTGTCCCTCTTTTCTGGGATGAACACTCTGCCCCCCAATAGTGGGATAGTCAGTCAATCAGTCAATAATCATTTATTTAAGCATCTACTACGTTTCAGGCACTGTGCTGAGCATTGGTTCACAAATACAGACCAAAGACAGTTCCTGCTCTTAGCTCATAGTCTAATGGGGAAGACAACATGCCAACAACTATATACAAACAAGCTGTATACAAGAAAAATTAGAGATATCATCAGGGTGTGTGTGTGTGTGTGTGTGTGTGAAAGACTTCTTGTAAAAGATGAGATTTTAGCTGGGGCTTGAAAGGGAGCAAAGACAGGCAGGAAGCACAGGTGAAGTAGAAGACAATTCCAGGCATAGCAGAAAGCTACTAAAAATGTTAGAGGTCAAGAGATAGTTTTGTGAGTGAAGAATAGTGAGGAGACCAGTGTCACTCCATCACAGAGTAATCTCTGATAATTGTAAGAAGACTGCAAAGTTGGGGGCAGCTAGGTGGCACAGTGAGTAGAGCGCTGGCCCCAGAGTCAGAAGGACCTGAGTTCGGATCCGGCCTCAGACACTTAACGCACACATACAAACAAAAACCTAGCCATGTGACCTTGAGCAAGTTACTTAACCCCAATTGCCCTCCAAAAAAAAAAAAAAAAGAAGAAGAAGAAGACTGCAAAGTTAGAAGGTGAAAGTAAGGGCAAGGAAGAAGCATTTTTTCAGAGTCTACTATGGACCAGGCACTATGTTAAATACTTTACAATTATTATCTTATGTGACTGTGTGTGTGTGTGTGTGTGTGTGTTAACAAGCTTACTTTAATCAATCAGACACACATTGTTTACCTAGTTCAGGGGGAAAAGGTCAGCACCCCGAACTTCAGAGTATACAGAGAGAACTTACAAGACAGAGAAACAGATCAAGCAGACAAGCTTCCAAACTGTCCGAACATTACATCAATACCAAATCACAGTTACAGAGAGGGAAGGATCAACATCTGGTTTTTCAAAGCCGGGGGCTGTCAATGGCTGCCCAGAGTCTCATCTGGTCAAATCACACATTTCTCAAAGTGAGCCCCAAAGTAAAGCCTCACATTAGGGATTATATAGCCTTCTCCTGGGTCAGAGAATGTAACTACCCTCTTGACCCACTGCCCAATCACACAGCTTCAAGGTGTGGGCATTCCTGAAAACCAAGCCTCCTGCCACAGGCTCCATGTGACCACATTCAGCCTATTAGGAGGCAGAGTATATTTTCAAATCAAGGAAGGTTCTCAGAGTCTCTTAAGCCTATCAAAGGGCCTAGGGGCAGGGAAGATCTTTAAATTTGCATTTCCATTACATTCAGCCCCAAGATCTTTCATGCCCATAGCATAGACAATTTACATTTGAATTAGCACTAAACTTCTCTTAGGTCACATTTTCAAGATACATAACTAAAGTTACCAAAGTGGCCACAGGGCCTTAAACAAACACAAAATACATTGCATTATCACATCAATTCAAAACAAGAGTCTGAATAAAGTTCTCTTGGCCTGAGGTGGCTGTTCTTCCCCTCACACTGCTCCAGCCCCTGCTTCCAAGTCCAGAGAGGGGGCTGGGCAACAAAACCAACAGGGTGGAGTCCTTGGGGGTCAGTGGCACTTCACCCCACCCACAATAGTCACAAGTTCATCCTTCCCATGGGTCCCAAAAGTTGGACACTACTCCACTTTGCCTTTCCCTTCATTGATTTGTAAAGCAGACAACTCAACCTTCCCTTTCCTTCATTGATTTGTAAAGCAGAGAACTCCACCTTCCTCTCCCTTAATTGATCTGTAAACAGGCAGCACCCCCACCCCTTGCTTTCCCTTGATTGATCTGTGGGCAGGAGTCCCAGCCTAGGGTTTAGCCCTGGTGGGAAATTCAAATGTATACTGACCAATCACTGATTGTAGTTTCAAATGTATACTGACCAATCACTGTAGTTTCAGCTTACATCACTGTAATTTCAGCTTACATAACCTGGCTATGGAACCCTCTATAAAACTGGCACGTCTGTGCCAAAGCACTATCTGATTTGGGCATGTACCCTGACAGTCCCGTGGTAATAAAATCCAGTTTTTAAATTTAATCTCGAGGATCTTCTGTCTCGCTTTATTGGGGTACAACACCAAACTGTGGGATGCAGCAAAGAAACACATTCAGTGCCCCTGCTTTGCCCCACAGTCCTTATCTTGTCCTGTGGCTGAATTCCAAACTCCTGGGTTCCTTCTACTCCTGCAGAAGGCAGCAGCTCCTGGCTTCTCCATAGGTCTCAATGCAGGCAGCTCACCATTCCTGCTCTCAGCTCAGTTAAGTCAGCATGCAGGCCATTCTTCTCTCCTGGTCCATGGCTCCACAGAGTCACAGCTACCACAACTGGGAAACAAATAATTATCCCGGCCCCCATACTTTCCTTTTACTCTGCAGATCCCATCCTCATCGCCATTTGTAGCAGCAAGCACCCCACCATCCCCAGGGTGGCTGCCAACACAGGTTCTTAGATCTGCTTTTCTAAAGGAAAGCAACTCAAAATGGGTTAACAAGCTTACTTTAATCAATCAAACATATATTGTTTACCTAGTTCAGGGAAAAAAGGTCAGCACCCTGAACTTCAGAGCATACAGACAGAAATTACAAGACAGAGAAACAGATCAAGCAGACAGGCTTCCAAATCATCCAACCATTACATCCATACCAAATCACAGTTACCAGAGAGGGAAGCATCAATATCTGGGTTTTTAAAGCCAGGGGGCTCTCAACGACTGCCCAGAGTCTCATCTGGTCAAATCACACAACACTTCTCAAAGTGAGCCCCAATCTTATGTGACTTTTGCAACAACCTCCCAATGCTATTATCCCTGTTTTACAAATGATAACACCGAAGCAGACAGAAGTTGTGACTTACCCTGGGTTACACTACTACTAAGTTTCTAAGACTGAACTTGAACTCAGGTCTTCCTGAATCTGGACTGAGCCATCTGTACCATCTATCTTGGGGGGTAGGGCGGCAACTTATAAAGGGGAGCATTTTATATTTGATCCTGGAAGTGATGTGAAGTATATTGAAGGGAAAGGGGCAGTGACATAACCAGATCTGCACCTTAGGAACAACATTTTGACAACCGAGTCCAGGATGAACTGGAATGAGGAGAGATTTGAATCAGGAGATCAACTAGAAGGCTATTAAAATAATCCAAGTTAGATTGCCTATACCAACATGGTGTCAGTACCAGAGGAGAGAAGGGGGAAATACAAGAAAGGTTATGAAGGAAAAAGTGGCAAGGCTTGGAAAAAAATAAATAAAGGACTGAGAGAAAGAGTAATGAATCTAGAATGACACCTGTTTTTTGAGGCTGGGAAGATGGTATTGTCCTTGAAAATAATAGGAAGAGGGGAGGATGTGTGTCCAGGGAGACAGTGAGTTCTATTTTGGACATGTCGTTTAAGATGTCTATAGGACATCCATTTGGAAGTGTCCAATACGAAATTGGAAATGTGAGACTTGAGGTCAACAGAAGTATTCAGACTGGAGAAATAGATTCCAGAATCATCAACATGGAGACAATAATTGAATCAATTGGAGCTGAAGAAATCACTGAGCTCAGCAATATACACAGGGAGAAAAGAAGAGGTAACAGGGCAGAGCACTGTGAGACATTTAGACTGTTGAATGTAGTCATTAGAGTGGCTACCTGACTGACCTTATGGTTGGAGCAGGTCTAAAGCAATTACAGCTGGTCTTGTTATATCTCTGCAAACTCCCACTTGCTGTACCTGGAGACTGTCGTTCTGACTAGATATCATCACTTCCCTGCCTTCTCTATAGACCTTATATTGAAACCTTGCCCTCTCTGCCGCTCTTGGGCACTCCAGGACTTCTGTGTTATATGGTGTCCCAAACTGCAATTCCCTTGCCTTTACTTTTTTAACAATATTTTCTTTTTCCCCCAATTGCATGTAAAAACAATTTTTAACAGTTGCTTTAAAAAAAAAGTCTTGAGTTCCAAATTCTATCCCTCCTTCCCCTCCCTCCTACCTTACATAGTAAGTAATCTGATGTAGGTTATACATGTGCAATCATGGAAAACATTTCCATATTAGTCGTCTTGTGGAAGAAAACAAACCAAAAAAGGAGAAAAAAATAGGGAAAAATAATTTTTTTTCTTTCTTTCTTTTTTTTTTTTTGGAGGGCAATTGGGGTTAAGTGGCTTGCCCAAAGTCACATGGCTAGTAAGTGTGTCAAGTATCTGAGGCCAGATTTGAACCCAGGTCCTTCAGACTCCACAGCCAGTGCTCTATTCACTGCGCCATCTAGCCACCCCAGAAAAATCATATTTTTAGGCCTGTGTTAAGATGCTACCAGTTCTTTCTCTGGAAATGGATAGTATTTTTTTTATCATGAATCCTTTGGGATTTTCTTGATTACTGAGAATAGCTAAATCATTTAGAGTGGTTCATCATATGATATTGCTGTCACTGCTCAATGTTCTTCCTGGTTCTACTCACTTCATTTTCTATCAGTTCATGTAAGTCCTTCCAGGATTTTCAGAAATCACCTGCTTGTCACTTCTTATAGCACAACAACATACCATTACAATCATATACCATAACTTGTGCATCTATTCCCCAATGGATGGGCATCCCCTAAATTTCAATTTCTTTGCCACTACAAAAAGAGCTGCTATAAATATTTTTTATACGTATGGGTCTTCCCCCACCTTTTTTTGTCTCTTTGGAGTTCAGGCCTAGTAATGGTATTGCTAGATTGAAGGGTATGCACAGTTTTACAGTGTGGGGAGTATAGTTCCAAATTGCTCTCCAGAAAGGTTAGATCGGTTCACAACTCCATCCATAGTCCATTAGCATTCATTTTCCCACGTCCCTTCCAACATTTGTCATTTTCCTTTTATGTCATATTAGTCGATCTGATGAGCATGAGGTGGTGCTTCAGAGTTGTTTCAATTTGCATTTCTCTAATCAATGATTTAAAGCATTTTATATAACTATCCATAACTTTAACGTCTTCATCTGAAAATTGCCTGTTTATGTCCTCTGACCATTTATCACTTGGGGAATGATTTGTATTCTTTTTTTTTTTTAAAGCAACTGGGGTTAAGTAACTTGCTCAAGGTTACATGGCTAGTCATTATTTATGCGTGGGTGCTCATTTTCTGAGGCCGGATCTGATCTCGGGTCATCCCAATTCCGAGGCCGGCGCTTTTACTCACTGCGCCACCTAGCCGCCCCTTTAGGGCAATTGGGGTTAAGTAACTTGCCCAAGGTTACAAGGCTAGGTTTTTGTTTGTGTGGGTTAAGTGTCTGAGGCCGGATCCAAACTCAGGTCCTTCTGACTCCAGGGCCGGCGCTCTATTCACTGCGCCACCTAGCCGCCCCTAATGATTTGTATTCTTATAAATTTGACTCTGCTCCCTGTATATTTAAGAAATGAGACTTTGATAAGAGATACTTGCTGTAAATTCCCCCACTTCCCAAGTTTCTGTTTTCCTCATAATTTTGTTTGTATTGATTTTGTTTGTGCAAAAACTTTTTAATTTTACATAATCAAAAGTATCCATCTTATGTTTTGTAATGTTTTCTATTTCTTGTTTGGTCATAAATTCTATAGATCTGACAGGTAAACTATTACATGTTCCCTTAATTGGCTTATGATATTACCCTTTATTTGTAAATCATGTACTCATTTTGACCTTATCTTGATATACAGTGTGAGATGTTGGTCTATAACTAGCTTCTGCCATGCTGTTTTCCAATTTTCCCAGCAGTTTTTGTCAAATAATTGATTTTTTCCCCAAAGCTTGGATTTTTGGGCTTATCAAACAATAGATTACTATGGTCATTTACTATAATGTATTGTGTACCCAATCTAGTCCATTGATCCATATTCTAATTCTTAGATTAGAATGTTTTGTTTTGAAGATTACCATTTTATAATACAGTTTAAAATCCGATATGTCCAGGCTACCTGCCTTTGAATTTTTCATTGATTTCCTTGATATTCTTGACCTTTTGTTCTTCCATGTAAATTTTGTGATTTTTTTTCTAGCTCTATAAAAAAAATACCTTTTAGGTAGTTTAATTAGTATGGCACTGAAAAAGTAGATTAGTTTAGGTAGAATTTTCATTTTATTTTATATGGGCTTTGCCTGTCCATGAGCAACTAATATTATTCATATATGACTTTGTGTTAAAAGTGATTTGTAATTGTGTTCATACAGTTTCTGGTTTTGTCATGGCAGGTAGACTCCCAAGTATTTTATATTGTCTACAGTTATTTTAATGGAACTTTTCTTTCTATCTCTTGCTGATAGACTTTGTTTGTAATACATAGAGATGCTGATGATTTATGTGGATTTATTTTATATCCTGCAACTTTTTTAAAGTTGTTGTTTCAAATAATTTTTAGTTGATTCTTTAGGATTCTCTAAGTATACCATTATATCATCTGCAAAGAGTGATATATTTATTTCCTAATTTACTATTCTAATTCCTTCAATTTCTTATTTCTTCTCTTATTATTATTGCTAGCACTTATAGCATGCTATTGAATAATAGTGGTACTAATGAGCATCCTTGTTTCACACCTGATCTTATTGGGAAGGCTTCTATCTTATCCCCATTACATATAATGCTTGCTGATGGTTTTAGATAGATACTACGTATTTTAAGGAAAGCTACATTTATTCCTATGTTCTTTGGGGGTTTTAAAAATTAATTTATTTTTAGTTTTCAACATTCACTTCCATAAATTTAAAATTTTCTCCACCTCCCTGCTCTTCTCACCCCCAAGATGGCATGCAATCTGATATAGGCTCTCTATATACATTCTTATTAAATATATTTTCACATTAGTCATGTAGTATAGAAGAATTAGAATGAATGGGAGGAGCCATGAGAAAGAAAAAACAAAACAAAGCAAAAAAGAGAGCAAAGAGTATGCTTTGATCTGCATTCACTCTCAATAGTTCTTTCTCTGGATGTAGATAGCATTTTCCATCATTAATCTTTTGGAGTTGTTTTAGGTCCTTGCATTGCTAAGAGGAACTAAGTCTATAAAAGTCAGTCATGCCAAGCTATGTGGCTATTGTATTATTGTGTACAATGTTCTTCTGGTCTGCTCATTTCACTCAGCATTAGCATCTAAAAGTCTTTTCAGGTTTTTCTGAAGTTCACCTGCTTATCATTTCTTATAGCACAATAGTTATTCCATTACATCCATATACACAACTTGTTTAACCATTCCCCAAATGATAGACATCCCCTCAATTTTCAGTTCTTGACCACCACAAAAAGAGCTGCTATAAATATTTTTGTATATGTGGGTCCTTTTCCCCATTTTTGTGATCTCTTTGGGATACAATCCTAGGTATTTCTGGGTGAAAGAGTATGCACAGTTTTGTAGTTTGGGGAACATAGTTCCAAATTGCTCTCCAGGAAGTTTGGATCAGTTCACAACACTACCAACAATGAATTAGTGTTCTAATTTTCCCACACCTTCTCCAGCATTTATAATTTTTCCAGTTTTGTCATGTTACTCAATCTGATAGGTGTCATATAGTTGTTTTGATTTGCATCTCTTTAATCTATAGTGATTTAGAACATTTTTATATGACTATAGATAACTTTCATTTCTTCCTCTGAAAACTGCCATTTCATATCATTTGACCATTTATCAATTGGGGAATGTCTTATCTCCTTATAAATTTGACTTAGTTCCCTTTTATTTTAGAAATGAAGTCTTTACCAGAGATGTTGGTCGTAAAAATCGTTTCCCAACTTTCTGTTTCCCTCCTAATCTTGTTTGCATTGGTTTTACACAAAATTTTTCATTTTAATATAATAAAAATTATATGTTTTGCATCTCATAATGTTCTCTATCTCTTATTTGGTCATACATTCCTCCATTCTCCATAAATCTGTTAGGTAAACTATTCCTTGCTATCCTAACTTGCTTGTGTCAGCCTTTATATCTAAATCATGTGCCCATTTGGACTTTATTTTAGTAGATGGTGTAAAATGTTGGTCCATACCTAGTGTCTGCCATACTATTTTCCAGTTTTCTAGCAGTTTTTGTCATATAGTGAGTTCTTATCTCAGAAGCTTCAGCCTTTGGGTTTATCAAACAGTAGATTTAGTATAGTCATTGACTTCATAGTCTTGTGTACCTGACTTATTCCATTGACCCACCACTCTATTTCTTAGCAAGTACCAAGTAGTTTTGATGATTGCTGTTTAGAATACAATTTAAGATCTGGTATGGGATAGGCCACCTTCCCTAACATTTCATTTCATTAATTCCCTTGATGTTCTGGGCTTTTTGCTCTTCCAGATGAATTTTATTATATTTTCTAGCTCTATAAAATAATTTTTGGTTGTTTGATTGGTATAGCACTGTATAAGTAAATTAATTTAGGTAGAATTGTCATTTTTATTATATTGGCTTGGCCTAGCAATGAACAACTGATATTTTCCCAATTATTTAGTTTCTTTCCTTATCTCCTTTGATTAGATCTCTTTTTGCTTTTGCTTTGTCTGAGATTAGGATTAATACCCCTGCTTTTTTTTTTTACTTCAGCTGAAGCATAATTTATTCAATCTAGCCTATTACCTTTACCCTGTGTGTATCCCCCAGTTTCAAATGTTTTTCCTGTAAACAACACATTGTGGGATTATGGTTTTTAACCCATTCTGCTTTCTGTTTCTGTTTCATGGGGGAGTTCATCCCATTCACATTCACAGTTATGATCATGATCTGTGTTTTTCTCTTCAACCTATTAGCGCCCCCCCCCCCAACCTTTATACTTTTATTTCTCCTTTCTCCCTCTCCCTTTTCAAAAAAATTGTGCTTTTGACTACCATATCCATCAATCATCCCTCCCTTTTATCAACTCTCTCCCTTTTCTTTCCCCTTTCCCTCCCTACTTGAAGAATATTTTATTCCATGCCCTCCAAACTCTTAATGTAGAAGCTGCAAGGTTCTGTGTGATCCTGACTATGGTGTCATGATATTTGAATTGTTTCTTTCTGACTCCTTGCAGTATTCTCTCCTTGACCTGATTATTCTGGAATTTGGCTACAATATTCTTTAGAATTTTCATTTTGGAATCCCTTTCTGAAACTGATCGGTAGATTCTTTTGATGAATATTTTGCCCTCTGGTTCTAGGACGCCAGGGCAGTTTTCCTTGATGATTTCTTGGAAGATGCTGTGCAGGCTCTTTTTTTCCATCATGGCTTTCAGGTAGACCAATTATTCTTAAGTTATCTCTCTTGTTATCTATTTTCCAGATCAGTTGCTTTTCCACTGAGGTATTTTACATTTTCTTCTATTATTTTCATTCTTTTGATTTCATTTGCCCGATTCTTGATGTCTCATAGAGTTATTAGCTTCCACTTACCCAATTCTAATTCTTAATGAATTGTTTTCTTCAGTTGGTTTTTGTACTTCCTTTTCCATTTGGCCAATTCTATTCTTTTATGGAGTTGTTTTCTTCTATGTACTTTTTTTCCATTTTGTCAAGTGTATTTTTTATAAATTACTTTATTTTTGTTTTCAACATTCATTTTCATAAGTCTTATATTTTCTCCCACTCCTTCCTCTCCCCCTCCCCAAAAGGGCATGCAATCTGATATAGGCTCTACATATACATTCCTATTACACATATTTTCACATTAGTCATGTTGTATACAAGAATTAAAATGAATGGGAGGGATGATGATAAGGAAAAAAAACAAAACCAAACAAACAGCAAAAAAAAGAAAATATTCTGCTTCACACTGCATTCAAACCCCATAGTTCTTTCTCTGGATGTGGATGGCATTTTCCATCATAAGTCCTTGCTTTAGGTCCTTGCATTGCTGAGAAGGGCTAAGTCTATCAAAGTCAGTCATGGTACAATGTAGCTATTACTGTGTACAATATTCTCCTGGTTCTGCTCACTTCAATCAGCGTCAGCTCATGTAAGTCTTTCCAGGTTTTTCTGGAGTCTGTCTGTTCATCATTTCTTATAACACAATAGTATTCCATTACATTCATATACAACAACTTGCTCAGTCATTCCCCAGTTGATGGGCATCTCCTCAATTTCCAGTTTTGGGACACTACAAAAAGAACTGCTATAAATATTTTTGTATGTGTGGGTCCTTTTCCCATTTTTTTGATCCCTTGGGTTACAATCCTAGAAATGATATTGCTGGGTCAAATAGCCCTTTTTTTTTTTTTTTTTTGCTTTTTGGAGGGCAATTGGGGTTAAGTAACTTGCCCAAGGTCACATGGCTAGGTTTTTGTTTGTGTGTGCGTTAAGTGTCTGAGGCTGGATCCGAACTCAAATCCTTCTGGCTCTACTCACTGCGCCACCTAGCCGCCCCGAAATAGCCCTTTCTTATAGCCCTTGTGGTAGAGCTCCAAATTGCTCTCCAAAGTGGTTGGACCATTTCATAACTCCACCAACAATGCATTAGTTTCTAACTTTCCTACATTTTCTCCAAAATTTATCATTTTCCTGTTTTGTAATGTTAGCCAGTCATAATAGGAGTGATGTGGTACCTCAGAGTTGTTTTGATTTGCATCTCTCTAATCAATAGTGATTTAGAGCATTTTTTCCTATGACTATAGATAGTGTTTGTTTTTTCCTCTGAAAACTGCTTATTCATATCCTTTGACCATTTATCAGCTGGGGAATGAATGGTATTCTTGTAAATTTGACGCAGTTCTCTGTATATTTTAGAAATGAGGTCTTTATCAGAGAACCTATTTGTAAAAATTCTTTCCCATTTTTCTGCTTTCCTATAAATCTTGGTTTCATTTGCTTTGTGCAAAAACTTTTCAATTTATTGTAATCATAATTATCCATTTGGTATTTCATAATGTTCTCTTTCTCTTGTCTGGTCATAAATTCCTCCATTCTCCATAAATCTGACAGAACTATTCCTTGCTCACCCTGATTTTATAGTATTAGCCTTATATCTAAATTGTATGCCCATTTGGACTTTATTTTGATATATGGTGTCAGACATTGGTCTATGCCCAGTTTCTGCCATACTATTTTCCAGTTTTCCCAACAGTTTTTGTCAAATAGTGAATTCTTATCCCAGAAGCAGGGGTCTTTGGGTTTATCAAACAGTAGTTTCCTATAATCATGTCAATTGTATTTTTAAAGGAATTGTTCAATTTTTCTTCTACCTCTCTAACTTGAATTTTAAAATCCTTCTTGGCCTCTTCCAAGAAGGCTTTTTGGGCTTGGGACCAGTGGATATAGTGACAATGCTGTCCTTTTCTGAATTTGTGTTTTGATCTTTTCTGTCCCCCTAATAAGAATCTTTGGTCTTTGTTTTTCTATATTGCTTTTTGCTTATGTTGTTTGCCTTTTCCCTAAATTTTAAAATTGATCTCTTTTTCTGTGGTACAGGGGGCACTGTCCCACACTTCTTGTACTGAAGGCTCAGAGCCTGGTTATTGGCTTTGTGTGCTGGGGCACCAGAGTTCTGGCAATTGGAAGTTATAGAGGCTATAGCTTATCTGGTAATAAGTTGGAGCTAATGGTAGTGACTTAAGTGTGCTGATGCCAGGTGGGGTTTTTTCTGTATTTCCTTGGGATTAGACTGAAGCTCAAAGGGTGAGCTGTGGGAATGAGGGTGGTCTGCCTGCTGGAGATCACCTCCTCACTGGGGGCTGCACTGAACTATGGCTGTTGAGTAAGTGGCTGTTCTCCTTGCTGCCGTCTGCCAGTGTTCCTGTCTGTGTGAGGGCACTCAGGATTCCTGGTATTGGTGCTTGCCTTTTCCACTCCGCTAGGTCTCAGGATCTCTCTCTGGTTTGCTGAGGTGGGGCTTGTTGCTGGCTTGCCAGGATACCTTCCATCCTATACTGGTCCCCTTCAGCCACAGCAAGAGGGTCCTTTCCCATTAATCCCTCTAGTCCCACAAGCTAAAAAAACTGCTGTACCCTGTCTTTCTGTTGTTTCCACTGTTCCAGGATTTTTCCTGGGCAGGGTGGGTATTTTCTGAGTTTTTTAAGGTCAGTAAGTGAATATGAGAATGACTTACGTGATTCTGCCTTCTTGGTTCCTAGAAGTTCTTTAGTGTTTTTAATAGACATAGGTATTGGGTTTTGTCAACCTTATCTTGATTAAAGATCCTAATTTTTGTATATAATGTCAGAAATGGGATTTGAAGACTCCTGCCTGGTCAGCCACCAGTTTTGACCTCAAACACCTGGTACCAGTAGGGGCCCTTTGTATCCAGTTTGGACTAGTGATCTCTACAGTATCTGAACTCCCATCTCTTTTTTTTTTTTTTTTTGGTTGAGTTCCTGGTTCTTTGATTGAGGGTTTGTTAAACATCCCATCGACAATTTGGGGTCCATTCCAACAGTTCCCTCTAAAAAGGGATGTGCTTGGTTTTAAATTATGGACTATATATGGCCATTCTGACAGGTCTCTCTAAAAGGTCGGCTGATAGATGTTTTGTACTCTGTCTTTGTGGAGAGTTATTTTTTATTAAGTGTGCCGTGTGTGTTTAAGTGTGTGTATGTCAATGAATAAAAAGTAAGTTGCTTTTTTCTATTCCCTTCGTGGTCTGAGCTCCAGGGAAGGGGATGGTGTAGTAATAGCCATGCATTTGCCTTTGCTTCCATCTGTAATGGAAACTGGGAACAAAAGTAGCCAAAAAAAAAAAAAAAGCAGTGAGAAAGAAACAGTTTGAGACAAGCACTTGATGACCATTCTCCAGATGCTCCCTTTCCCCATAGCAACCAATTAATTTGAATAAGCCCCTGTCCTTTGACAACATTACTCACTGACCTGTGCAAACCTCTCTCTGCCACACAAAGCACAAGTAAATCCAAGTTTAATTGAATCCCCAGATTTAAGTTTCTATATTATGTTCAATTTGAATCTGGGGAACTGTATAGCTTCTTAGTTGCCAACAGAGTTAACTAAAAGAGAAAAAAAGTTTGTATGTCTCAGGGACCAAGGTAAATAGGATTTGATTAGAAAATCTAAGTAGACACGGGAATTTTACAAGTTAAAATGAAGTTGAAATCAATTTAGAAATAACTTTTGAAATGATGTGTTTTGAACCTAGAAATTTTACTATTAATTATATGAGACTCCTACTCATTTTTATAATATATTACATATTTGAATTTTTAAAATTAATTTATTTTTAGTTTTCAACATTCATTTCCACAAGAGATTCTTAATTATCTATGATGTTTCTGGGAGTTTTCATTTGAGGATTTCTTTCAGTGACCTTGAAGAAAGGTCTTTTCAATGACCACTGGATCCTTTCAATTTCTACTTTGCAGTCTTGTTCTTTTTTTTCCTTCTGAAATAAATATTCTTTTTTTTGGTTCCAAATTCTTTCCCTCTTTCCACTTCCTCAACCACCCATTGAGAAGACAAACGATATGATAGTCATACAAAACCTTTCCATATTAACCAGATAGAAAAAAGGCAAAAAATATGTTTTGATCTGAACTCAGCATTCATTAGTTCTCTCTCCGAAGTGGATAGAATTTTTCTTCATGAGTCCTTCGGGATTGTTTTTCACATTGATTGTAGTAAATAAGTCTTTCATAGTTCATTATCATTACGATATTGCTGTGTACAATGTTCTCTTGGTTCCACTCTTTTCCTCTTCATCAGTTCATATTAAGTTTTCCCAAGTTTTTCTGAAACCAACTCCCTCATTATTTCTTATGACTCAATAGTATTTCAGTACAATCACATACTACAACTTCTTTAATGTCCCCATTGATGGATGCCTCCTCAATTTCCAAAAAGAGCTGTTAGAAATATTTTTGTACATGCAAAAGAGCAGCCAGTTCTTTTTCTTTTTTGCTTTTTCCTTTGATCTCTTTGTGATACAGATCTAGTAGTGGTACTGCTTGGTCAATGGGTGTGCATAGTTTTAGAACCTTTGGCTATGGTTCCAAATTGTTCTCCTGAATGATTGGAGCAGTTCACCATTCCACCAACAGTACATCAGTATACCTGTTACTACACATCCCCTTCACCATTTGTCATATTCTTTTTCTGTCAGGTGAGAGGTGGTACCTCAGAATTGTTATTACTTACATTTTTTCTAATCATTAGTGACTTAAAGCACTTTTTGATATAACTGTTATTCAAGAAGAACCCCAAAGTAGTTGTCCCTTGAGGAGCCCAACTTGTGAATGAATGCATATCGGAAGAGTAGAACCAGAGATGGAACTACCCTGTAAGAGCTACCCTTAAATATATTGGAGCTTTAGACTATTAGAGATATTTTCTGTGTGTATGGTTTTTTATTGTGGTGGTGATGTTTGTTTGTTGGTGGTGATTGATAAGGAGGAAGAACAGGGCTCCTATACTGTTAGGTGCTTCTTAATCAGGAGAATAACTATGCTTTAGGAGCATCACTTTGCCAGTTGTATGGTAAATGGATTGGAGATGGATAAGACACTTTCATAAAGTAAAAAACTTACAATAGTCCACAAAAAGAGGTGAGGATATCCTGATGAAAATAGTAGTATCTATGGGAGTTGAAAAAAAAGACAAATATGCGATAAATGTTGTGGGTGTATAATTTTGAACTTGGAACTGGAACTGTGCTCTATATGAACCTAATCCCTTTTTCCTCCCCAAGGACTCATGTTTAAGGGGAAATGGAATCATACCTCCCAATTGTTGGGGGAGTAAGTTTGTATATATGCAGTTATTCCTCTTAAAAGTAAACATTCTTTTGTTAAAGAAATAGTGTTACACCGTGTTTACTTCTCTTTATTTTCTAGTTGTTTTTAGGTTGTGCTAAGTTTTTACACACGAAGAGACAGGTAGTATAAGCTATAAGAATTTTGTGAAATGGTGCTTATTTGGTGATTTTATAATGATGTATTTGGGGATGTGTAGATTATAATAAGGTTTCTAAGCCAACTAGTTATGATAGGCTTGTGCCCTCATGGAAGATTGCCAGTTTTCATGTTGTCCAAAAGCTATGACATAGATTTTGCTAGACATTTTATTACAGTTCAGTAGTGGAAGGTGTTCCAAATGAAGCTTGAGCCTACCTAAGTCACTAGAGAACCATCCAGAATTAGTAATATGGATAAATGTGCCCAAAGAACCCCAATTGATTTGCTGGAAATGACAAGTGTTTAACGAGGTCAAGATGCATTGTGGTGGATAGGAGCAGGAAGATTCCCCAGGGGATTCCCTGATCAATTTATTTTCCCCAGTTTCAGTTAAAGAAATTATAGGAGAATAAGGACAGGTAACAAAGATGCTAAGATGTTAAAGTCTTAAAGGAAACATGAAGACCTGTTTATTACTCCTTTATTACTTCCTTTGAAGAAGCTCTTTAGTGAAACTTGTTAGAATTAAAAGGCATCTAACCATTAGCTAGGTGGTTTTTAAAAATTAAGACAGACTCACAAGGGAGTAAGTCAAGGTAAGAGACAACTCTGTAGAGAGAGACTTCTGAAGCTGAGAGAGCCTGTTATGAAAGAAGATCCTAGCTTTTGAAAGAGAATTGCTAGTTGACCCTCGGAGGAGAGGGAATTTCTCTCTTTCTCCTCTCCCATCAAAGAAGTAGGAACTTCCAGTCAAATTAAACAAAGATTTATCAATTTTATTGTTTTTTTTTAAATAAAACCAGCTTTTAGTTTTATTAGTTCAATAATTTTCTTAATTTCAGTTTTATTAAGCTCTCCTTTGGTTTTCAGTATTTCTAATTTGGTATTTAATTGGGGATTTTTAATTTGTTCTTTTTCTAATTTTTTCAGTTGCATACCCAATTCATTGATCTCCTCTTTCTCTATTTTATTCATGTAAGCATTCAGAGATATAAAACTTCCCCTAAAAACCGTTTGGCTGCATCCCATAAGTTTTGGTATGTTATCTCATTATTATCATTCTCTTAAATCAAGTTATTTATTATTTTTATGATTTGTTATTTGGCCCATTCATTCTTTACGATTAGATTATTTAGTTTCCAATTAATTTTAGTCTATTTTCCATGGCCCTTTATTACACATAATTTTTATTGCATCATAACCTGAAAAGGATGCATTTAATATTTCTGCCTTTCTGCACTTGACTGTGAGGTTTTTATGCCTAGTACATGGTCAAATTTTGTGTATGTGCCATGTACTGCTGAGAAAAAGGTACATTCCTTTCTATCCCCATTCAATTTTCTCCAGAGGTCTACCATATCTAACTTTTCTAAAATTCTATTCACTTCCTTAATTTCTTTCTTGTTTATTGTGAGGTTAGATTTATCAGGTTCAGAGAGGGGGAGGTTGAGGTCCCCCACAAGTATAATTTTGCTGTCTATTTCTTCCCGTAACTCCCTTAACTTCTCTAAGAATTTAGATACTATACCACTTGGTGCATATATGACTAGTAATGATATTACTTCATTGTCTATGGTGCCTTTTAGCAGGATATAGTTTCCTTCCTTATCTTTTTTGATTAGATCTCTTTTTGCTTTTGCTTTGTCTGTGATTAGGATTGCTACCCCTGCTTCTTTTTTTACCTCAGCTGAAGAATAATATGTTCTTTTCCAACCTCTTACCTTTACCCTATTTGTATCCCCTTGTTTCAGATGTGTTTCTTGTAAACAACATATTGTAGGATGGTGGTTTTTAATCCATTCTGCTATCTCTTTCTGTTTTATGGGAGAGTTTAACCCATTTGCATCCACAGTTATGATTACTATTTGTGTCTTTCTCTTCATCCCATCCCCCCCATATGTGCTTTTATTTTTCCCTTCTCTCTTCCCCTCCACATAAAAGTTTTGCTTTTGACCACTGCCTCCCCTAATATTTCCTCCCTTCTATCAGCTCCCCCTCCCTTTTCTTTCCCTTTTCCTTTCCTACTTCTTCCCTCCTTTCTAACTACTCCCTCCCTTTTGTTTACCCTTTCTCTTCCTATTGCCTGTATGGGAAGTTAGAATTCCATACTTAAGTGAGCATATTATTTCTCTCCTTGAAACAAATCCAATTAAAGTTCAAACAATGCTCATCTCCCTCCCTTCTTTTTTTTTTTGTGCCTCTTCATGTGATGTAATTTGCCCTTTTCTGCCTCCTCCTTTCCTCTTCTATTATAATCCCTTTACACCCCTTAATTAGGTTTTTTATTATCATATCAGTTAATTTATACCCACACCCTCTGTCTATGTATATCCCTTTTAAATGTCATAATAAAGACAAATTCTCAAGATTTACAAGTATCATCTTCCCATATAGGGATGCAAACAGTTTGCCCTTATTGAATAACATAGTTTTTTTTTTTTATTGTTCACCTTTTTATCCCTCTCTTGAGTCTTATATTTGAAGATCAAATTTTCTATTGAGCTCTGGCCTTTTCATCAGAAAAGTCTCAAGTCCCTTATTTCATTGAAAATCTGTCTCCTTGCCTAAAAGATTATACCCAGTTTTGCTGGGTAGTTGATCTTTGGTTGTAATACAAACTCCTTTGTCTTAAAGAATATTCCATGCCTTCAGATCTCATAATGTAGAAGCTGCAAGGTCCTGTGTGATCCTAACTATAGTGCATGATATTTGAATTGTTTCTTTCTGACTCCTTGCAGTATTTTCTCCTTGACCTGATAATTCTGGAATTTGGCTGCAATGTTGTTTGGCATTTTCAATTTGAGGTCTCTTTCAGGAGGTGATCAATGGGTTCTTTTGATTACTATTTTACCCCCTTGGTCTAGGACCTCTGGGCAATTTTCTATGATGATTTCTTGGAAGCTACTGTCTGGTCTCTTTTGTTCATCATGGTTTTCTGGTAGACCAATGATTCTTAAATTATCTCTTCTGGATCTGTTTTCCAGGTCAGTTGTTTTTCCAATAAGATTTTTTACATTTTCTTCTATTTTTTTCATTCTTTTGATTTTGTTTGACTGGTTCTTGGTGCCTCATAAAATCATTAGCTTCTGCTTGCCCAATTCTAATTTTTAACTCATTGTTTTCTTCAGTTAGCTTTTGTACCTCCTTTTCCATCTGACCAATTTTACTTTTTAAGGAGTTGTTTTCTCCAGTTAGGTTTTGTATTTCCTTATCCATTTGACCAATTTTATTTTTTAAGGAGTTCTTTTGTTCAGTGAATTTCTTTTCATTTTGTTGATTGTATTTTTAAAAGAATTGGTAGATTTTTCTTCTACCTCTTTAATTTGACTTCTAAAATCCTTCTTGAGCTCTTCTAAGAATGTTTTTTGGGCTTGAGACCAGTTTATATTCCTTTTTGAGGTTTCAAATGTGGGCATACTGTCAATGCTGTCATCTTCTGAATTTGTATTTTAATCTTCCCTGTCCCCATAGTAAGAATATATGATCTTTGCTTTTCTAATTAGCTTTTTTTTTCATTGTGATTGCCTTTTCCCTTGCTTTTAAGGTGGATTTCTGCTTCTGGGGCATAGGGCCCTCTGTCCCATGCTTCTTGTGTTGGGGGTGAGAGGCCTGGTTACTGGTTTTGTGTGCTGTGGCCTCTGGTTCTAGTATCTGGAAGCCATATAATGCTATAGCTTACCTGGTGCTGAGTTGGAGCTGGTTGGTGTGTGTTAAGGTGAGGTCTTTCTGTGTTTCTGTGGGGCTAAGCTGAAGCTTGCAGAGTGAGATGTGGAGGAGGGATGGTTTGACTGCTGGAGGTTTCCTTCTTCTCTGTGGATGCATTAGAGCACTGGTAGGCTAAGCCCCTGGTGGATGGGGTATTTTCACTGGTGTATGCAGATTCCCCTGGCTGTTCAAATGCATACCTGGCATCCTGATGTTGTTACTTCTCTACTCCAGCACCCGGGGGCTCAGCATCTCCTGTTGGTCTGCTGAGGTGGGGCTTGCTGCTGGCTTGCTAGGATGGCTTCTGTCCTGTACTTGTCCCTTTCAGTCACAGCAAGAGGGTCTTTCCTGATAATCCCCCTAGTCTCCTGAGCTAAAAGACTACTGTATCCTTTCTGCTGACTCCACTATTCCAGGATTGTTCCGGGGGCAATATTCTCTTGGTTTTTCAAGGTTAACAAGGGAGAGTGAGAGCAACTTACTGTTTACTCTGCCATCTTGGCTCCCTGAGGTTTAAATAGATTATTTTCTAACATTCAGCCTGTGGGCTGATAGCCCCAGGGTAGCTGCTGCTGCTTCCACAGCCTCCACACAGGACTAAACTTCTCTCTTACCCAGTTCCAACAGATCCCTGTCTTGCACTGAGAGGTCAGGGAATCACAACCGCCACTGCTGATTCAGTCTGCTGGTGTCTGCTTTGGCTTTGCTATGGTCAAGTCTGTGCTGGTGCGAGCTAGGAACCTCCAAGGGTAAATGATACTGGTTCTCTGGGCAGCAATGTTGCTGAACATTATCCAAGTTCCATAATTCAGGAAGTTCTATCCAGGAAAATTATCCTTTATGTGAATCAGTGAACCAGTCAAAACTTTAACTGTTTATGATTATATTAATTTGGGGAGTAACAGCATCCTTCAATTGTAATTGACGCACTGTTAGTTTAGGGCTCCAGGCGGCTCTCTTTACCTCAAAGCTTAGAAGTTCCTGGACTTCCCTAGTCTTGTGAGATTCCTACTTTCCATGATCCTTCAGTCTTTCCTTTCAGTTTAGGAAAACTATTCTTCCCATAAGCTCACCTGCTGACGGGGTTTCACAACTACTTTTTAAAACTGAAATTTAATTTATAATCTTCCAATTTTTTTTGTGGAATATTGATGGCATTAGGTTCAATAGATTGAAAACTCTAGTCAATTCTATCATGTTGGAAAGGCTATGTCTGTTTTCTAAGTACTAAGCTACCTAAGCATAGAGATACACATCACCAATAAGCTGGTCATTTGATGAAATGGATGACATTTTTTAGGGAAAAATATTTACCATTGATTTGGGAGTTATGTTTGAATCAGCAATCTCTGTATAGCCAGATCATTAACTTGTCAGAGCTAAATTCAGAATAAGTAAAAAAGACTAATAATAAAAAAGTTGGAAAAATTCTATCTTCAATTATCTAAACAAATAATGAGGGGACCAAAATATAAATCATAAAAGTAATTATTATATGAAAAAGAATCAACCAAAAACACATTTATTAAACACATACTATGTGCTAGGTGCTAGAAAAACAAAGATTAAAAAATAGAATAGTCTCTGCACTCAAGGAGTTCTTAAGATACACCCATTAAAACAATAAATACAAAGCAATCTAGGGGGAAAGGGCACACTATCAGTTAAGTGGAAAGTCTTCTAGTCTGCTGGGACTGGCCTTCACTAAACTGAGTTCCACTATCACACAAGTGTGATAGACCTTTCCTGACAACCTTCTAAGTTGTCTTTGGATGAAAATTTGTTTCACTCCAACCTTTTGAGGGTTCTGCAGCTTTAGTATGTGTTTTGAGGCATTATTTACCTTTATATTACCTTTTTATGTTTCTTTTGAGTCTTGTATTTGAAAGTCACATTTTCTATTCAGCTCTGGTCTTTTCATCAGGAATGCTTAAAAGTCCTCTACCTATTTTCCCCTAAAGGTTTATACTTTGTTTTGCTAGGTGAGTGATTTTTGGTTGTAAATACTAGCTCTTTTGCCCTTCAGAATAACATATTCCAAGCCCTCTGATCCTTTAATATAGAAACTGCTAAATCTCATATTATCCTGACTGTGGCTTCATGATATTTTAATTGTTTCCTTTTGGCTGCTTGCATGATCTCCTTGAACTGGGGGTTCTGAAATTTGGCTATAACATTACTGTGAGTTTTCATTTTGGGATCTCTTTCAGGAGGTGATCAGTGAATTCTTTCAATTTCTATTTTACCCTCTTGTTCTTGAATATCAAGATAGCGTTCCTTGATAATTTCTTGAAAGATAATGTCTAGGCTCTTTGTTTTGATTGTGACTTTCAAGCAGCCATTGATTTTAAAATTATCTCTCCTGAATCTATTTTCTAGGACAGTAGTTTTTCCAATGAGATATTTCCAATTTTCTTCTATTTTTTAATTTGTTTTATTTTGTTTTGTTGTTTCTTCATGCCTCATAAAATAGTCAGGGTGGCTAGGTGGCTCAGTGAGTAAGAGCGCCGGCCTTGGAGTTGGGATGAACCGGCATCAGATCTGGCCTCAGAAAATGAGCACCCACACATAAATAATGACTAGCCATGTAATCTTGAGCAAGTTATTTAACCCCAATTGCTTTAAAAAAATAAATTAAATAATCAACTTCCATTTGTCCAATTCTAACTTTTAAGGAACTATTTTCTTCAGTGAGCTTTTGTACCTCCTCTTCCATTTGACCAAATCTTTTTAAGTCCTTTTCTTCACTGAATTTTTATGCCTCTTTATCCTTTGGATTAATTCTGCTTTTCAAGGTATTCTTCTGATTGGATTTTTTGTACCTCTTTTACCTGTTGGCCTATTTTGTTTTTTAAGGTATTATTTTCTTCAGTATTTTTGTGTCTACTTTACAAGCTGTTGACTCTTTTTTCATGATTTTCTTAAATCACTTTCATTTATCTTCCTATTTCCCCCCTTTACCTGTCTTATTTGATTTTTAATATCCTTTTTGAGCTATTCCATGGCCTGAAACCAATTCATTTATTTTGAGTCTTTGGATATAGGAATTTTGACTGTCATCTCCTTCTGAGTTTGTGTTTTGATCTTTTTGTCACCATAGCAACTTTTTGTAGTCAGAATATTTTCCCCTTGTTGTTCATTTTTCCAGGCTATTTCTTGACTTTTAATTCTGCTAAAGTAGGGCTCTGCTTTTGGGCATGGAGGACACACTGTCCCAAGCTTCAGGGCTTTTGTGCAGCTGTTTTCAGAGATAATTCTGAGGACCTGTAAGTTTCAGTTCTTCAAGGTGGTATGATCTAAGAAGAGGTATGTTTACTACTCTCCTGTCCTGTGCTCTGGTTTATAAACAACCAGAGTTGTTTATAAACTCTTTTCTTCCCTGGAACTGTGACCAACATTACTGATCCCATGGGTCCCCAAGCTTTAGTATGCTAGTGCTCCTCCTCACCCTGGGACTGCCACCCAGATCCAACTATGGGCAAAATAACAAAATCCTGCCCATGGTGCCAGCAAGGAGATTACTGTAATCTCTTTTTGATCAGTTGTCTGACTCCCTTACCATCTGTGGGCTTAGAGGTTCGAAAATCATCACTGATTCAGTTGCCCCCAAGGCCTGCCCCTGGTTTGTTGGGGCCCAGTCTGCCCTGACTGGTCTTCACTAAACTGAGTTCACTATCACCCAAGTGTGACAGACCTTTCTGACAACCTTCTAAGTTGTCTTTGGATGGAAATTTGCTTCACTCCATCCTTTTGAGGGTTCTGTAGCTCCAGAACGTATTTTGAGGTATTATTTTAAAATATTCAAAAGAGTTTGGCGGAGAGTTTAGACAATTCCCTGCCTTTCCTTGTCTGTGTACCACAGACCTTGCCAATTTTGCTTTTTAAGGAGTTCTTGTCTGTAGTGAATTTTATATATCTTTTCCCATTTGACCAATTCTGCTTTCCAGACATTCTTCTCTTCATTATATTTTTGTGCTTCTTTTACCATTTTGTCTATTCTATTTTTCAAGGCATTATTTCCTTCTGTGTGTGTGTGTGTGTGTGTGTGTGTGTGTGTGCCTGCCTCCTTTTCCAAGCTCTTGCCTCTTTTTTTCATAATTTCCTTGCATTCCTCTCATTTCTCTTCCCTCTTTTCTCTCTGTATCTCTTAATTGATTTTAAAAATACTTTTTGAGCTCTTTTATGACCCAAGACCAATTCATATTTTTCTTTGAGTCTTTAAATGTAGCAGTTTTGACTGTTATTTTCTGAATGTGTGTTCTGATCTTCCTTGTCACCATAGTAACTTTCTATAGTCAGAATAGTTTTCTCTTGTTTGCTTCTAGCCTATTTCTAGACTTTTAACTCTATGCTAAAATGGGACTCTGCTTCTGAAGCTGGAGGACACACTCTCCCAAGCTTCAGGTTTTTTGGTTGGTATAGTTGTTTTTGTAGATAATTCTGGGGACCTGTAAGTTTTCAGTTATTTAAGGTGGTATGATCTACGGAGAGGTGTGTTTACTACTTTCTTGGCCTTGTACTCTGGTCTGTGTGTAACCACAAGCACTCTTTTCTGTTCTGGAACTGTGACCAGAGTCCCTGCCAGCTCTGGTGTGCTAGTGTTTTTCTTCATCCTGGGACTGAGACCCAGGACTCCAACCCAGATCCAAGTATAGGCAAAGCAACAGAGTCCTATTTTAGGCAATATTTAAAGTTCTTTGTAGGGGTTTGGGAGAGAGCTCAGGAGAGTCCCTGCCTTTTCTTTGTCATCTTGGTTCTGCTCCATAAAGTTTTTTTTTTAAAGAGATTGGTTTTATTGCAACCCAAATAATTAGAAAAATTTAAATGAATTATTGCTCATTGTGAGCAATAACATAATTTAACTGATCCAAATGTCTGTCATGTTATAATTTTTGAGTTTAAAGAAACATTAGAAATTATCTAATCCAACCTCCTACCCTATGAGGAGGGGGTAAGGGAATGGGACTTCCATGGAGCAGGGTTCTGTTGTACTCCAAGATGGAGGGAAAATATATGGTCCTTAGTTTGCAACTTTTCCTAAAACATCAATAATTCTCTGCCTTCCTTCATGTAGATCAAATATTCTTTCTTCAAATTTCCAGAAATTTACAAAGGATTTCTGGAAACAGTTTCTGTGTTTAATTATGAATACCTACTTTGGGGATAATTCATATGTATCCCATTCCCAAAGTCCATTGGTATATGACTCTTTCCTCATTTATGGAAATCTATTCTCTCTGATTGTGTGAGCAGTGGGAAAAAATTGATGATAGCGAGAGAGGAGGGGGTTAGTCCCTTCAGACCTTCTTCAAATCTCTTCAAGCTCCAGAGTCTCTTCAGGCTTTGCAGTTGCTTTGGGTGTTTCTCCCTTCCAGCTTTGAGAAAGAAGGCACAAGATGCAAACCCCACTCTAGATTCCTAAAGGAAAAGACTTTGGGAAGATGCCGACATTAGAGGAACTGACAGGCATGTCCCTAACCCTAGTTTGTTACAGTAGAGGCTTTGGGGAACTTCTCCTTGGGCAAGATCTGGGACTCTGTCTCCTGGTTGAACTGAGTTACCTTGATCCGAACAGGAAAGGTTTTGCATTCTGTATTGTCTGTTATATATTCTTTCTTGTACATTTTCTTTGATTTCTATGCTACATAGTGGTAGTGGAGTGATACAAAAAGGAACAAGATTCCATCTCTGTCCTTAAGTAGTTTATAGTTTAGTGGAGGAGAAAAGGCAAGTATACAACTAATTATAAAACAAGGAAAAGTGTGGCAGTTATTTTATAAGAGAACTATATAGTAAAAAGATATCACATTCTATTGGATGTATCAGAAAAAAATTTATGAAGATGCTACTCCATGAGATGAGATTCTAAGTAGGATTTTGGTAGGCAGATATGGGCGTTGGAGCAGATTTAAGGTTAAGAGAGTAGCATGAGGGCGACTAGGTGGTGCAGTGAGTAAGAGCACCGGCCTCGGAGTTGTGATGACCCGAGATCGAATCCAGCCTCAGAAAATGAGCACCCACACACAAATAATGACTAGCCGTGTAACCTTGAGCAAGTTACTTAGCCCCAATTGCTTTAAAAAAAGAGAGAGAGAGAATAGTATGAAAATAGTCAATTGGATGTATTTAGGTATAACAAGTAGTCTAGTTTGTCTGGAATATAGTGTAGGATTATAAATAAGATGTAAACACAGAAATGTAGATGGGAGAAGACCATGGAGAACATTGAATTCCAGGCTAAGAAGCATGGACTTGAATTTGTAGGCAATCGGGAAGTCATAGGAGGTAGAGAAGTGATATGATCCAGGGTTGTAGCTACACTAAGGTATTTGGAGGCATTGTCCTATGATGGTCTACCTTTTCTCCTTGATGCTCCTGTCCCCTTACATTTTTTATAGAGGATAAGAATAAGACCTATGATTTCATTGGTGTAGGAAATTCTAGCAAGGAACTTCCTCTGCTGATTCAGGTTGGCACCTTATCTCCAACTTATACTCATAGAGTTGCTTAGAGCACTGAAAGTTTAAGTGATTTGCCCAGGGTAACAGCCAATATGGGATTTGAACACAGATACTACTGGCTTCAAGGCCAGTTCATTATACTCTGTTATATTGCATTCTTATGTGTTTGATAATTATTTCTGGGTATCTATTAATCCAAGTGGAAAAGGAAATGGCTAATCAATCCAGTATTTTCTTTGCAAAGAAAATCCCAAATGAGGTCATGAAGAGTCAGACACCACTCAAACGACTGAACAAAGACTTTGGGCTATATTTTGAAGGACTTATATTTCACTGAAGGATTGTGAGTAGATCAGTGACATGATCAGAATGGTACTTTAGGAAGATGAATATGAAAGCATTGTTAGGAACAGATAAACAGACGAGTATATAGAGTGATTTTACATATATACATACTTGTGTCTAATGGTAGCCATCTGATTGGAGGGAAAATTAAGAAAAAGAAATTTAAAAATTAAAAAAGAAAGATAATTTTATTATATAAAAGAATTGCAAGTTGTACATAATACATCGACAGTTTCATGTGCAATCATCTTTTTTAAAAATTTAACTATGTGTAGCAGTAAGCACCCCAACATCCCCAGGGTGGCTGCCAACTGTTCCTTTTACTCAGCAGATCCCATCCCTCGTCGCCATTTTGTAGCAGCAAGCACCCCAATATCCCCAGGGTAGCTGCTAATATAGGTTCTTAGATCTGCTTTTCAAAAGGAAAGCAACTCAAAATGGGTTAACAAGCTTACTTTAATCAAACAAACACACATTACCTAGTTCAGGGGAAAAAGGTCAGCACCCCAAACTTCAGAGTTACAGAACTTCAGAGTTACAGACAGGCTTCCAAACTGTCCCAACATTACATACATCAATACCAAATCACAGTTACCAGAGAGGGAAGCATCAACATCTGGGTTTTCAAAGCCGGGGGGCTCTCAACATCGGCTTCCCAGAGTCTCATCTGGTCAAATCACACAACACTTCTCAAAGTGAGCCCCAAAGCAAAGCCTCTCCTCAGGGCTTATATAGCCTTCTCTTGGCTCAGAGAATGTAACAACCTCCTTGACCCACTGCCCAATCACAAAGTATCAAGGCGTGGGCTTTCCTGAAAAACAAGCCTCCCACCTCAGGCTCCAGGTGCACTTAAGCTAGGGGCAGGGAAGATCTTTAAATCTGCATTTCCATTACACCAACACAGGTTCTTAGATCTGCTTTTCTAAAGGAAAGCAACTCAAAATGGGGTTACAAGCTTACTTTAATCAATCAAACATATCGTTTATCTAGTTCAGGGGAAAAAGGTCAGCACCCCAAACTTCAAAGCATACAGACAGAAGTTTCAAAACAGAGAAACAGACAGATCAAGTAGACAGGCTTCCAAAGTGTTCAACCATTACATCAATACCAAATCACAGTTACCAGAGAGGGAAGCATCAACATCTGGGTTTTCACAGTGGGGGGTGGGGGGGGGGAAAGGCTCTCAATGGCTTCCCAGAGTCTCATCTAGCCAAATCACACAACTCTTCTCAAAGTGAGCCCCAAAGCAAAGCCTCACATCAGGGATTATATAGTCTTCTCCTGGCTCAGAGAATGTAACTACCCTCTAGATCCACTGCCCAATCACACAGCTTCAAGGTGTGGGAATTTCTGAAAACCAAGCCTCCAGCAGCCACAGGCTCCATGTGACCACATTCAGCCTATTAGGGGGCAGAGTATATTTTCAAGTCAAGGAAGGTTCTCAGAGTCTCCCAAGCCCACCAAAGGGCCTAGGGGCAGGAAAGATCTTTAAATTTGCATTTCCATTACACTAAGTTATGGAAATGTTTGTTTATTCCATAAAGATAAACAAAACTTAAAAAAAGAACAGATAGGTGGGCAGAAAGCTTAGAGGGCTTTACCCTGTTTATTCTATTTTGACCTATTTTATTTGTCTATTGCTTTATATTTTGTTTGTAATTATAGACAACCTGCACTTTGGATACTGCTTTTATTTGGATATGCCAATGCACCCAGTGCTATTGGACTTTGCTATATATTTTCTTTCTTTATTTGTAGTGATATATAATGTGTTTCAGAAAAGATACTGTTGTGATAGAACTAAAAAGGCCATTTCTTAAAAAAAAAAAAAAAACCTGTCTAAAGGATAGGGCAGCTAAGAGGTGCAGTAAAGTACCAGGCCTGAAGTCAGGAAGACTTATTTTCCTGAGTTCAAATGTGGTCTCAGACTAGCTGTGTGACCTTGAATAAGTCACTTAACTTTGTTTGCCTCTGTCTACTCATCTATAAAATGACCTGAAGAAATGGTAAACCACTACAGTATCTTTGCCAAGAAAACTTCAAAAGGGGCCAGGAAGAGTCCAACACAACTGAACCACAAATAAGGTTCATGGAAGCAAAATATAAGTAATATCACAAAGCCAAAGATGTTGGATGGCTGATAAATCCCTGGGGTTAGTAGCACTTGATAGAAAAGCATTTACTGCACAGTGGAAATAACAGTTCTGGGAATTCCAGATGTCCAGAGACGCGACGCTTATATTAGTAACTAATAATTGATTGAAGCATAGTCTAGTGAGGCCTCTCTCAGAGTAGATAATCTTCCTTTTTAACCTTGAATGCTACGTACGCTGTAGCTGGTTTAAAAAGTCGGAGAACTCGGCGTTCGTGGACAATGAAAGCGCCTGCCTGGCAGAAAGGCTTTTTGGCACTGGGGGTGTTGGGCATGGTGAAACGGGGGGCGGGGCGGGGAGGGCTCTGGAGGCCGTCTGAGCCTAGGGGAGCGGTGAAAACAAAGACGGAACTGCCCCCTCTGCCTCGTTTCACGCACTGAGGGCAGGGATGGGGAGAGACTGTGCGCCCTGTCCAGGTCTCCCTTCTCCCTGTGAGAACCCGTAGGGCAGGACGTGGGAAAGGGAGGCGGGCTGAGGCGGCTGCAGCTCCTGACGCATTGCGGAGCCTGGAACCTGACGGACCAGGAGCGGCCCGAGCCACGCCTGCCTGGAGGCCGCAGGCCAGGGCCAGGAAGGAAGGGGGCGGGCCGCGGGCTGGGTCAGGAGGGCTCGGGAGGTGGGACCGGCCTGCGGTCCATTTAAGCTTCAGCTTCTCCTGCGGGGAGGAGAAGAGCCGAGGCCTCTGAGTGGCTGGTGAATCCTTATCCTCCTCCTCCCGGTTCTCGGGCCGCCGCCTTCCCATTCAGTCGCCCCACACCGCTGGAGGATTTGGGAGGTGAGCTGTGGCCTCCGGCGTCCGCCTCTGGCCTCCGCCTCCGCCTCCCATCTCGGCTGAAGCGGTCAGGCCCCTTCCTTGCCTCGGTGCCACAGGGCAGCGGAGGCCCCTGCGTGTGCGCTGCCCCCGTGTGCCGCCTCCGGTCCCCGCCCAGCGCGGAGCTCCGGGAGCATGTGGGGCGGCCAGGACGAGAGCTCCGTGAGGGTGGCTGTCAGGTAAGGGGGAGAGGCGAGGTGCGTGGGCGCCGTTTGGGGTGTGTGCGTGAGTGCGCGTGGGTGTGAGTGCGCTTGAGTGTGAGTGGGTGTGGATGTGAGTGTGAGTGGGTGTGGATGTGAGTGTGAGTGCGCTTGAGTGTGAGTGGGTGTGGATGTGAGTGTGAGTGTGGGGAAACGGAGGGGCCCGCGTGATGTCAGAGTTTATTGTGTTATTAAGGTCCTGAGCTCCGCGGACACGTATCTGCCGGGGCAGCCCTGTGCTTGTGACCCGTGCGGGCGAGGTTTGTGCTCCGTCATCTGCCCGGGATCTGTGTGTGTAAACGCGCGGAGACGTGTAGACACGCCGGGGTGCGCAGTCCCCCTTTCCTCTCCGGCTCCTAGATTTCGCAGGTGGCTGCCCTGCCGGAGCCCGGGTGTCTGTTTTCACATGGAGACAAGTACATTTCTCTCTCCTCTCTCCTCCCACTCTCCATACACACAATGGACAATTACTAAATGTTTGGCTGCCCTTGGCGACTGCCTGTCCTGCCTGGTGTGCTGTAATTGGTCTCCCTCTCAGGCTCCCCGGTTATTTTTATTAGGACTCTTACATGTATACATGCTGAGAAGCAAACGGCAATAAAACCGATTGTGAAAGGCCCCCTGATTATTGAGCAACTTATCAAAAGTATTCCCGTCTTTAACACTTTAGCATTTGAAAGAACCAGATAAGCCTCAGGTTTTTGTTTGTTTTCTTTGTGTAAGTGTGTAACCTACTTAGGACATATTTGTTTGGCTGTTTCATTAAACACTATGTAGGAACCATTATAATTCATATGTAACGAGAGGAAAATTATGGTTCCTCTGGAGTAGAGAGATTAAATAGGTGACTGTTCTGAATGAATGAAGCTTACTGAGGTTAAACAGAGTGGTTCCAAAATAATATTTAAATTATATAAGATCCTAAGTGCAGCTTTGAGACTTTATGGCTTTCATCAAGCTATATGTTGGCCCCCAAATTCTAACAGAATGCATTGTCATTATCGAATGTTTTAGACTTTATAACATAAAGTTTCACTTATTTTCTGAAAGTGAAAATATGACAGTTTTATTTGTAGAAAATTGCAACATCATTGTGCACTGCTTGAAAAATTAATGAATTTCAGGGTAGAACAAATGCATTAATTTAGCTAAGTACTAGTATTCTCTTTTATATCCTTTTTTTCTTCAGCAATAATAAAAATCCCTCCCCAAGACACCTAATGTGAAATTAAATATATGCATATATTATTTTCCTATATAGGCATATACATATGTATATATATTTGTGTGTATGTGTGCATATACCTTTAAGGCAAGGGTAGGCCTCAGGTTCCCCACCTCTGCTTTAAGGCAAATATACCACATTAGAATTGTTAAGAATGTATAATTTGTACTATTTCTTGAAAACTTAAAAAAATTTTAACTTCAGTTATTTGTGTGTGGTAATAGCTTGTTAGTGACAGTATTTTTAAGTTGAAAAAATTGTAGTTAATACTCATAACTTTCAGTTTTTATGTTGAAAAAAGTTTTAAGTTGAAAAAATTGTAGTTAATACTTATAACTTTCAGTTTTTCCCAACATCATTTTTAGGTTGGGACATGAATGTTAGAAAATTTTCGAAGTTTTAATATAGTCAACTGTTGCTTCCTAAATAGTGTTACTTATATAATTACATTCCTTGGTTCTTTGAAGCATAGAATTTAGAACTATATGGCATCTTGGTTGACTGTAAGGTAACTCCATTAGGCGGGCGGAAGTGGGGTTAGTACAATGAAAAGAACACTGGCTTTTGGGTCAGAGGACCAGATTTCAAATCCTGTCTAATGCCCACCACCTGTAATGGTCAAGTCTTTTCATCTCCCTGGGCCTCATCTGTAAAATAAGAGGTTAAAATGGATGGCTTCTGATGTTCCTTTCAACTCTAAAGCTATGATCCCATGATCTAGTCTAACAACCCTATTTTATAGGTGAAGAAATTTAAGGCCCAGAGAGAGTCTGTCCAAGGTCATAGAGGTAGTAAGTAATAGAAAACCCAAATCAATAGTGTATAATTCCCTTCTCTTACTGTAAATCTCTTTTGGCTTTTAAAACTATTTTTAATAGAAGCATCATCCTAGAGTGGATGTAGAGTTGGCCTGAGTCACTTAACTTCTCAGTGCTCTAGGTTGTAAATTGAAGAAAAGTTGTAATCTGCAGTTTTTCTACCTGGTTGATCCCTGTGCTAATGTAATCATAGGTTTAGTTGATATTTTTCAAGATGGGAGGAAGTCAGGCATAGAATAAAATAGTCCTGTCTAATACCATTCCACTCTACTACCTACTGTCTTCATAGAATACAAAAACAATATTTTTGCTTTATTTGCAAAGAATATTTGCAATATTCTTCATAGAATACAAAAACAATAGTGTTTGCTTTTAGGTCAGTTTGCTACATACAAACAAGAACACTTTTAAAAACCAAATTTAAAATGATGTGGGAAAAGACATTGGGAGCCTATTATTTCATGTTACCTACAAATATTCTGGTTTTCCGGACACTTCGGAATCTGGTTTCAGCTTTAACTTAAACTATTCCCATCACATAACATACTCAAGCCAGTCAGCACTACTTGCTTTCTGGGGACATGTTCTTTCTTTTACCAAACAATTTTTGATACCAGGATGCTACTGTTTCTCTAAATTTGCCTGTTAAAATTCTTCATGTTCTTCAAGGCCTAGGTCAAATGCTACCTCCTTCATGTAACTTGCCTTGTTTCTTCCCTCCTCAAACTCCATCCACCTACCATTGAACCCAAGAAAGTAATTTTTCTCTTCTCTGAAATTTCATACTTTGTTTTTTACTTCTCTCATTTGTCATACTTTGTATTCTGTTTATTATTGTATTAGTTCCCTACTAGATTGTAAACTCCTTTTGGTGAGGGACTGGATGTTATTCATTTTTTGGCTTGTTCATATTTGTATTTTCTCTCAGTAACCTAGTATAGTTAGTACCTTGCCTTTTGTTGATAATAATTTTGTTGAGTGTTGTTGAATGGACTCTGTGATATGTAGTTTGCTGGAGCATTTAAAAAAATTTTGTAAGTTGTAAGAAGCTAGCTTAAAATATTCATGATTATAGGTTTTTCATAAGGAGAGTTGCAACTTGTATATATTCTCTCTCCTCATATTTTCTTAGCATAGTTTCGTCTCTTTTGGCCCTATTACATTTTGTTTTGTATTCGTCCTCCAAATAGATTGTGAGATTCTTAAATCATAGACTTTGTCATCTTTGACTTTGTATCCTCAAATTTACACATAGTAGGTGTTTAATAAATGTTTATTGAATTGAATGATGTTTGGCAGTTGACAAAAAAAGAAAAATAAAGGAGCTAGTTGAAAGTGACAATGTTGTTAACTAAATAGGAGCAATTTATTGTAAAAATAAGTATCCTATAAGATGATAGGAAATAGGGACAGGATCTGTTATTTCATTGACATAAGGAACTCTTAGATGAGCAGAGTCCCTTTGTCATAATATAAATAATTAAAAATTTTGACATTATTAGAACTTGTGTCCTTTAATACTTCTTTTCCTCATAGGACTGACTCAGTGAAACTCAGACTATTTTTTCTAAGGATATGACATATTCCCTAAAGGATGTCAACTCCAAAAATATGTCTGGAGCAAGGGGAAAAAAATCAGATTCAGAAGTTGCTCTTTTTCCTACTTGGTTCAGGAATTGTATCCTTGAACCGGATTTTGAAATTTGTGTAATGCAGTCTAGCTTTAATTTTAATAAATTATTTAAATAACCTATTATTTTAATAACCTATTAGGTTATAATTAATAACCTGTTAGGTTATAATTAATAACCTATTAGGTTACAATTAATAACCTAATAGGTTATTAATCTAGTTTTACTGTTTACGAAAACATTAGTTTTAATGATTTTTTAATCTAAACTTGCAGTCTAGGTTTAATCTTTAAAACTTTTTTTTGCTTTTTCATTACTGAAACAAATATACAAGAAAAGAAAAAGGAACATTATAAATTTAAATATTGAAACTTTAAAACAAAATAAGAAAGGAAAGCAATCATGTCATATGCACAGCAGAACTAAGAAAGGATTAACAATAAATTTCCATTTAGAGAGTCTATATAAGAAATACTCTGCTTTTCGTTGAGATATGCCCATCTTTCCTTTGTTTCCCTGAGAGTTTTCTTTTGTTCTCTGCTGTTCACTTTTTACTTTGTTCTTTTTCTCCCCTTCTCCCTACCCCCCCAATTAAATGTAGATACACACACACACACACACACACACATATTTTATTTTTGTTGGGCAATTGGGGTTAAGTAACTTGCCCAAGATCACAAATCTAGGTTTTTGTTTGTGTGTGTTAAGTGTCTGAGGTCAGATCCAAACTCAGGTCCTTCTGACTCAAGGGCCGGTGCTCTACTCACTGTGCCATCTAGCAGCCCCAAATGTAGATATATTTAAATATAGATACAGCTACACATATACATATATACACATACATACATATAGATAGATATATACTTTTCCTAACAAATTCTTCTTCTGAACTTTGTTTTTATGTTTATGCCTATCTCTTATTTCCTATCACTCTTACCTCCTCTATGATACTTCTTTTTTTTTTTAATAAACAAATGCTTTATTAACTTCTGTTTTACATCATTCATTTCCGCCAGATTTTGAGTTACAATCATTTTCCCCCCATTATTCCCCTACCCAACCTCCCAGAATAGTAGTCCCACAAGATAACGATTCCTCCAATCTGCTCTCTCCCATACCCCCATCGACTTTTCCATTAGAGGAAGGTGAATCTTTGTGTCCCAATGCCTGCACATCTTATCTCCCTATTACAAGCAAAAGAGTATTAATAATAGTATTTATATATATTTGAAACATTTAATGTTACGACCTCGAATTTCAGATCCATTTCCTTCCTCCCTTATCACCCATTCCCTCTTGGGAGATAAGTAATTCAATATATGTTGTACATGTCTAGCTATGCAAAACATTATCATAGTAGATATATTGTACAAGGCTGCTTATAATTCCCTCCCACTCATCCCACCCCCCACCTGGTCCATTCCCTACATGATCCTGTCCCTCTTCTATAGTGGGTACTTCCAACCTCCCCTCCCCCAAGGATGCCCTCCCATCCATCATCCCTCCTCTCATCCCCCTACCCGCTATCCTGCTGCAGGTTGAGATATCCCATTTAGTATGTATGTCATTTTCTCCCTGAACCAAATTCAATGTGAATGTGGTTTTGCCTTTTTAGCCTTCCTTATTCTCCCCCTCCTTTGCAACCACTTCCCCTTGCTTCTTCTACATGGGATAGTTTACCCTACCCCTGTCTCTCCCCATCTCCTCTTGCCACTTTCCTCTCTCACCTCATAATTTCATCCCTTGAGTATTCTCCCTTCCCAACAAATTCAACCTATGCACTCTATCCATATATAACTGTAACCATATACACACACATTCACATATGTATTCATATGACCACACCCCTTCTTCCATTATTTTCATAGTGAGAAAGATATCATCAGTCACAGTTATTGCTTTTCCATATAGGAATGTAAATAGTTCAACTTTGATAAGTTCCTTTTGATTTCTTTTCCCTGATTACCTTCTCAGGCATCTCTTCCCTCTTGTGTCTGGATGTCAAATTTTCTATTCAATTCTGGTTTTTTCCTCAAGAATGCTTGAAAGTCCTCTATTCCACTGAATGACCATATTTTCCCCTGAAACAAAATACTCAGTTTTGCTGGGTAGGTGACCCTTGGGTTCATTCCCAGTTCTTTTGCCCTCTGGAATATCATATTCCATGCCCTTCGATCCCTCAGTGTAGAAGCTGCCAGGTCCTTGGCTATTCTGATTGTGTTTCCACAATATTGAAATTGTTTCTTCCTGGCCGCTTGTAGTATTTTCTCCTTGATCTGGGGATTCTGGAACCTGGCTATAATATTCCTGGGAGTTTTCTTTTTGGGATCTTTTTCAGGAGGTGATCGGTGGATTCTTTCAACCTCTATTTTGCCCTCTGGATCTAAAACATCAGGGCAGTTTTCCTTGAGAATTTCTTGAAGGGCGATTTCTAGGTTCTTTCTTTGATCATGGCTTTCAGGTAGTCCAATAATTTTTAAATTGTCTCTCCTGGATCTATTTTCCAGGTCAGTGGTTTTTCCCCTGAGATATTTCACATTGCCTTCTAATCTTTCATTTGTTTGGATCTGCTTAACAGCATCTTGATTTCTCATAAAGTCATTAGCTTCCATTTGCTCCAGTCTAACTCTGAAGGAATGAATCTCCTCAGTGAACTTTTGAGATTCTTTTTCCATCTGGCAAATTCGACTTTTTAAGGCATTCTTCTCCTCATTGCCCTTTTGGGCCTCCTTTGCCATTTGAGTTAGTCTATTTTTTAAGGTGTTGTTTTCCTCAGTCAGGCTGTTGACCCTCATTTCATACTTTTCCTGCATCCTTCTCATTTCTCTTTCCAATTTTTCCTCCACTTCTCTTATTTGATTTTTAAAGTCCTTCTTAAGGTCCTCTATGGCCTGCAACCCGCTCATGTTTTCCCCTGGGGCTTTTGGAGCAGGACTTCTGACCTCACAGTCCTTTTCCTGCTCTATGCCCCAAAATAGGAGTCTAGGGTTGCATTTTTCTGTTTCCTTTGCCTTGGCATGTTGCCACTTAATTGCTTGACTTTTGGGCTTGTTGCCACACTATGGCTTTAAGGCCAGATAGAGGAATTTTCGTCCCGAACGTGTGGGGGGCAACTTCCGTTTCTGGCAAGCTGTAAACCCACCCACAGCTTCCACCCTAGATCACAATCCAGATCCAGGGAGGTTAAAGCAAGAGCGATTACCCCCCAAGACTGATCGCTGAATCTCCCCACGATTTGTAGGCTGGGAGCCGGAAATGCCTCTGAAAACTACAAAATGGCGTGTCTCCTCAGTGGCTTCTAGCCCCCAGGGGAGGGAGCTGACGCATTCCCCAAATACAGGTCCTAAAGTCCATAGGACACTAACCTCTTACTTTGTCCTAGGCATGTCTATGTTGATAATTCTGGAGTCGCCACAGCTCCTGGTGTTCTGGGGTTCCTCCAGCCGGCTGCTGGCCCTGCCGCCCTGGGGCTAAAACCTTGGCTCACGCGGACCTGGGCTCGGCTCGGCTCCTGCATTCTGCGCTCTGCGTGCTGCCGGCTCCCAGAGCACTGCCCTGGTCCTTCCTGCAGGGCTGCTGGGCTGTCCTCAGTGGGAGGTTAGCTTCTCTGTGTCGTTCTGTGGGTGCTGGGGCTCCAGAAGTTGTTCACAGTCCTTTTTTACATAGTTTGTGGGGAATCTGGGGGCAGAGAGGCTTGGAAGCGCTGTTTCTACTCCGCCATCTTCCTCTATGATACTTCTACCCACTACCTTGACCTCTTATTACTTAACCTATCCTCCATCCCTCCTTTATCCTCCCATTTCAATAAATCTAAACACCTTTCTCTACCCTAATTTAACCTAGTAGGTTAAGCCCCCTCCCCTCTAGACATCCTTCCCTTATCCTCTCTCTATCCCTTTAGAATTTCATTTATTTCTGAATTTAGAAGACTTATACTCTTGTAGAGATGTATGTTCATTGTAGCCTCTTAACCCCATTCCCAATGAAAGTAGGTTTCCAGAAGTAACAGCTCTCCTCCCCCATGTAGTTCTTCCTCTCACACATCATTTGTATAAAATGAGTATCCTTTGTAGTTGTTCCTAAATGGTTTTACTTTTTAAAGTCATATCATCCTCAGGTCTACCCCAATTTTCTTATGAACTACCCAGTTACTAATAACAATATTAGATGTGTTTACATTTTACATTCATAAAAGGCAAACCGTCTGTCCTCATTGAGTCCCTTGTAATTAGTCTTTGGTATGTACTTTATATGTTTCTCTTTGCTCTTATATGTCAAATCATCTATTAAGTTTAGGGTTTTGTTTTGTTTTTTTCTTTAACAACGTCCCGAAAGTCTGACAGTTCAAGTATCCATTTTTTTTCATTCAATATTATGCTTAGCTTTGCTACATACGATATTTTCAGTCAGAACCCCAGTTCTTTTGCTTTTCAATATACAGTGTTCCAAGACCTGTGATCACTGCTGCTAGGTCTTGTGTGATTCTAACTGTGGCACTGCCATATTTAAACTGTTTTTTTCCTTTTTGCTCATAATATATTATTCTTAAACTGGGGCTTTTGGAATTTGACTATAATATTCCATTGGGTTTTCATTATAGGATCTCTGAGGTGGTGATCAATGGATTTTTTCTATTTCTGCTTTCTCCTCTAGTTCTAATACTTCAGGACAATTTATTCTTTTCTTGTATTATTGTGTCAAGATTCTTTTTTTGATTATAGCTTTCAGGTAGTCCTATTATTCTTAGGTTTTCTTTTCTTGATCTGTTCTCCAGTTCAGTTGTTTTTTTTTCTTAAACCAGTTTTTCTTATGAGATGTTTCATATTCTCTTCTATTTTTTCATTCTTTACATTTTGTTTTATTATTTCTTGACTTCTTATAATTTTGCTGACTTCCCCTTGCCCAATTCTGATTTTCTTTTTTCTTTCTTTTTTTATTAGTTTATTTATTTTTAGATTTTCAACATTCACTTCCATAAGTTTTAAACTTTTTCCCTTCTGTTCCCAAAGATGGCATGCAATCTGGTATGGGCTCTATGCATACATTCCTATTAAACACATTTTCGCATTATTCATGTTGCATAGAAGAATTATAACAAATGGGAGAAACCATGAGAAAGAAAACAAAACAAAACAAAAAAAGAAAATAGTTTGCTTCTCTCTGCATTCTAACTCCATAGTTCTTTCTCTGGATGTGGACGGTATTTTTCATCATGAGCCCTCTGGAATTGTTTTAGGTCCTTTCCCAAATTATGATTTTCAAGAAGTCATTTTCTTCCATAAGATTCTAGATCTCCTTTTCTAATTGGTTGACTTTCTTTTCATAATCTGCTTATTTATCTTGCATTCTTTTTTTTTTTTTTTAAGCTTTTCCTTAATCTCTCATTTGAGTTGTAAAGTAGTTGCAGGTAACCATTTGACATTACTCTTTGGGATAGAAGAGGGTTTCTTTGCTTCAGTATTCTCTTCTGGAGACATACCCTGGTTTTCTTTATTCCCATAGTAGCTTTCTGTGGTTGGATTCTTTCTCCTTTGCCTGTGTGTGTGTGTGTGTTGTTTTTTTTTTTAATTTGTAATAGCTTAATTTTTATAATCACCTCTAGTCCTGGGGCATGTAGAATGGTTCCTCTGCCCTCAGATCCTCCTTGAGTTCTTCCTTCTGGCCTGGAATTGGAATCAAGACCTCCAACCTCCTGTAAATACCCATAGCCAGTGCCCCACTGGGCACTCACTGGGCATGTGCTGGTTCTCTTTGTCTCTGCAGCACAGCTGGGTGTATACCTTGTCAGTAAAGGCTTCCTCCATCTTCCCTGGCTCAGATGCCCAACACCCTTTATTGTCCAGGGGTAAAAATTCCTGCAGCTTAAGCAGACCTAGGTCACGCTGGGATGCTTTTTTTTTTTTTTTATTGTTCCAGGAGGACCCCTGTTCTACCCCTACTCTTATTTATTTTTACTGATCAATATTCACCTTGAGGCATTATTTCATCTTTTTTTTTTTTTTAAAGCAATTGGGGTTAAGTAACTTGCCCAAGGTTACACGGCTAGGTTTTTGTTTGTGTGGATTAAGTGTCTGAGGCCGGCTCAGAACTCAGGTCCTTCTGACTCCAGGGCCGGCGCTCTATTCACTGCGCCACCTAGCCGCCCCTATTTCATCTTTTTTAAGGGAGAAAATCTTGAGAGCTTGGAATTTTCTGACCTACGTCACCATCTTACCAGAATTGTCTCCCCTAGGTTTAATCTTAATAGCTACTAAGTATTAGTTTTGTTTTGATGCTATAATATGTTATTGCAATTTGATTTCTTTCCCCTATCTTTAAGGTTATATTACTTGATGACCAGATTTTGTTAAGAAAAGTGCTAAAAGGATTGATAAAGTGATTTGAAGTATATTTCTTTACCAACTTTTCATACTAATGTTGGGTTGGCATTTATGGGGAACTTTCCTATACAGTTTTTAATTTCAGAAAATTATTTTATCTGATGCATTATTTTAACAAGCCCAATTTATCTTTCCAGAGAAAAATACCCTTTTGGAGGTACTTTTTTCAAAAGAAAAAAAATGAATTGTTTAGTCTCCTTGTCAGTTGTGTCCAAATCTTCATGACCTCATTTGGGATTTTCTTGGCAGGGATACTGGAGTGATTTGCCATTTCCTTCTCTAGTTCATTTTACAGATGAGGAAACTGAGGCAAACAGGATAAAGTGATTTGCCCAGGGTCATATAGTTGTTAGGTTTCTGAGGGTGGATTTGATGTCTGGAAAATGAGTCTTCCTGACTCTAGGTCTGGCATTCTAGCAACTGTGCAACTTAGTCTCCTTGATTCCTGTTAAATGATATAAAAATATTTTCAAGATATTTTCATTTAGTACTTTCCATGAAAACTTCCATTGGATGGAATCTAGAGACAGACACAGATCACAGAGAATGAGATGTGGATGGATGGGTTTGAATCTTTACCCAATGGAAGTAATACTCACATTGATAAGATCATGGATCTGCTGAATATTGGATTATAGTGTGCTAAGGAATGAAAGGTCTCTCATATATTAGTATAAAGATCGATCTTAGTGTTACAAGATTTATAGTTGGGAGGAAATCTAGAGATCCTAATCCATCTTTCTCATTCCACAGATGAGCAAACTCTGACTTTCTTTTAAGTAATTAAAAAGATACAGTTAAGATTTTTTTTTTTAAATAAAGCTTTTAGAATCATTAGTTCTTCTCTTTGAGTTGAATTCAAGATATTCTCAGATGAAGTAAAGAATCCCAGGTTTTAGTTTAAGGAAATCTGGTTTTAAGTAAGCTTCTCACTTATTAGATGTATGACTTTAGAGAAATTACTTTCAATCTCAGTTTCTTTATATATGAAATTACAATAATAATACCTGAATTTCAAACTTCATTAGGTGGTTGTACAGATCAGAAGAGCTAATATAAGTAAATTGGTGTAGCAGATAGAGTACTGGCCCTAGAGTCAGGAAGATCTGAGTTCAAATTTGGCCTTAGATACTTAATAGTTGTGTGTGACCCTGGGCAAGTCATTTAACCCCTATTTGCCTCAGTTTCTCTTCTAAAAATGGGACCGCACGGAAGAAGGAAATGGCCAACCAGCAAAACTGGGAGACTGACACCAGACATTAGCCTCATAAAATGATTCTTACTTTATGTACTTGTTTGTTTTTTAAATAGACACTTGAGTACTCTAGTTTAGTTTTTTTTTTTTAAACAGATCATTTGACTTGGTGTTCATGTGGGAAAGGGAAAAGAAATAAATTTGCAGTGTTGGGAGATCCAGTTGAAAATGATTTTAAAAAGGAAGCTAAAGAATCTATAAAATTATAACATAAGTAAATGGGAAAATGTTTTGATTTAAGCAAAATTGGTTTATGTGTAATTTTCAGATAAAGTATGGAATGTTTCCTTAATGTTTTAACTCATACTATTTCTTAAGCTCTTACCTTCTTGCATGCTAATTGATTGATATTTTGGGGGCATAATTAGGGTGTAGGGAAAGCTGCACCAGAAATTCCAGTTCAGTGAAGTCTGAAAGTGTTTTGACAGTTAAGCCAACAATTAGGTAGTCTCTCATAATTTGCCCTACTCTTTACACTTACCCCAGAAATAAACTGTAACAATTTCTCTTATGGCTAATTTTTTTTTTAAAAACAGCTGTGGAGCTCCTTTCTGTGACAATGACTATTAAACATTTGTTGTTCATACTATTTTCTGTCAAAATTAGCCATTTTTTTATATGAGTTTCAGAGTAAGGAAAGAAATGCTACTGACTCATTGAGGATGGATACCTGAGAATATGCAGCATACAAAGAGAAATTTTGTACAGTGGAAAACCACTTTATTAATTATTTTAAAATTATTTATTCACATATTTCTTGCTCAAAGGAGAATTTAAGTTTGATATGACAATAATAGCAGCTAACATTTATGTAGCATCTATTACATGCCACATATTTAGCATACTATATGCTGAGTGCTTCATAAATATTATCTGATTTGATCCTCAAAACAACCCTGGGAGGTGGATACTATTATCCCACTTTACAGTTGTTAAAACTGAGGCAAACAAAGGTAAAATGATTTGCCCAATGTCACATAGCTGGTAAGTACCTGAAATTTGAATTCAGGTCTTCCTTATTCTAGGTACAGTACTCTATGCCTTGTGCCACCTAGCTGCCTCAGTTTTTCTGTGAATAATGTTTTAATGAATTTTTTAAAATTAGGTCTCAACTTCAAACTAAACAATTAGGTGGTGCACTTGATAAAGTAGTGGACCTGAAGTTAGGAAATCAGGAAGACTTATCTTCCTGCTTTCAAATTTGGCCTCAGACTACCTATGTGACCCTGGGCAAGTCACTTAACCCCATCTGTCTCAGTTCCTCATCTGTAAAATGAGCTGGAGAAGGAAATGGAAAACCACTTCAGTATCTTTACCCAGAAGACCCCAAATGGGGTCATGAAGAGTTGGACACAACTGAAATAACTGAACAACTACAAGTTTAAATTCTTAACATGTTTTGAGGTTCATTTATTCATTATTTTGTACTATTTACCAATGTATTTTAGTTGTTGAAGCTCTAAAACAGAACTCTTTACCTTTTCTCCCTCAAACTTTCAACTGTTCTTAACTTTGCTTATATTCTCTAGGGTTCCACAATCTTCCAAATCTCCTAGGCTTAAAACTAGATGTCATGTCATCTTTGACAGTTATCTTACCAGTGCCCCACCACCCCCATTGCTAAGTCTTGTCAATTCAGCTGCCCTAACATCTTTCATGCCCATTCCCTTTTCTCCTCTGACTTTGCCACCACCCTGATATAGGTCTTCACCTCCTCAGGCCTCAAATATTGCAATAGTATCTACCCACTCCAGGCCATCCTCCACTTGACAATCAAGGTGATATTCCTAAAGCACAGGTCTGAAAAGGTTATTTGCTAAATTTATTTGTTAAATGTTATTTACTAATTCCAGTGACTTCCTAATATATCCAAGATCAGATATGAAATCCTCTGTTTGCCTTTTGAAGCTATCCATAACAATCTTCTTCAGCCTTTCTCCCCGTCTCCTCTTTCCCTCCCCTACCATAAGCAGTGATTGAGAGGGGCAAGGCTTATCAACCAAGAACAATAATAACTAGCTTTATTATTATTTTTTGTATTGTCAGAGCCTAGAACAAGACCTTACACATAAGTGCTTAGTAAAATTATTGGCTGAATTTGCCTCACCATTCTGTAATGCTGTAAGGTTTACAGAATGGGTGGGGGGGGGGGTAAGGAGAGAAAGAGAACAAAAATTTATAGAGCGCTGTTTCAGGCACTGTGCTTAAAGTTTAACAAAGAAGAAATTGAGTTAGACAAGTTGGCAGTTCCAGAGAACCATGTAGTAAATAAATGTCTTCAAGTCTAGTACTTTATTCATTGTGCCGCCTTAGCTAACCCTAGAAGGTAGATAGCGGCATGCCTCATCTGTTTTACTTTAATTAGATCAAAAGGATGGGGGTAAGGGTGGAAGAATGACATTCTAGGCTCTTAAAGATGAGTTTGACAGTTTGTTAATTAAATAATAAAATGTGTTATTCTTGTAACTTACTTTTCTTTACTGCTTTAAGTTTTATGAGGGCTTTCCTGACATCAATTCTGTGATGTAGATAATCTAAATATTAATTTTCCCGTACAGAAGAGGGACTTGAAGAGGTACAGAGAAGATAGATGACTTGCCTAGGGTAAGTTTAATAAGTGTCACATCAAGGATTCAAAGCCAAGGCTTTTCTGACTCCCAACTCCTATCATCTTTCCACTAAAGATTTTGCCTTTCCATTATTGAAGCATTACTGCTTTTGTAATATTCCAAATTACAGTAAGTAAATGACTTCATATATGTTATAATTCTTACTGGTCTGGTACTTAAAAGGATGTTTTATAGTCATTGTTTCTATCATCTTGTTGGTGAGTTACATATTTTCCCTATTTCCATTGATTATTATTTACCAAAATGTCATTCTTCCCTTCAAGGCTTATCTCAGGTATAATATCCTACAGGAAAACTTTCTGGATCCTTTAGTTATTTTTCTCACCTTCCTCAAATTGTGTTATGTTCCTCTATCTGTGTAAATGTTTTTTTCTCTCCAGTATAATGTAAGTTCCTTTAGGGTAGGGGCTGTTTTGTTTTTACCTTTGTGTCCTCAGTTCCTTAAACTTAACAGGGGATTAATAAATGCTTGTTGAATTTAATTGGATACCCAAAAGTAAAAGACCTCTCACTGTCTCTCAATTCTCCTTTAGCTTTTAAATTTGATAATTATTTTTAGTTCGAGAAATAATAATTTTTAAGTAATTAACTATTTATAGTTTTCAGCATTCACTTCCATAAGATTTTGAGTTTTGAATTTTTTCCTACCGCCTTTCTTCCCGTCTCCCCAAGACAGCATGCAATCTGATATAGGCTCTACTTATGCATTCATATTAAACACATTTTAACATTAGTTATTATGTAAAGAAGAGTTAGGACCAATGGGAGAAACCACAAGAAAGAAGAAACAAAACAACAAAAGAAAAGGAAAGCAAACACTATGCTTCCATCTGCATTCAGACTTTCAGTTCTTTCCCTGGATGCGGGCAGCTTTTTCCATCGTAAGTTTTTTGGGGTTGTCTTAGGGCCTTGCATTGTTGAGAAGAGCTAAGTCTATCAAAGTCAGTCACCTCACAGTGTGGCCATTACTGTGTACAATGTTTTCTTGGCTCCACTTATTTAACTCAACATCAGTTCATGCAGGTCTGTCCAGGTTTTTCTGAGGTCTGCCTGCTCATCGTTTCTTGCACATACCGTAGCTTGTTCAGCCATTTCACAATGGATGGGCATCCCCTTAATTTCCAGTTCTTGGCCACCACAAAAAGAGCTGCTATGAATATTTTTGTACATGTGGATTCGTTTTCCCTTTTTTTAAGTTAATTTTTTTCTTTTTAGTTTTCAATAATCACTTCTATAAGTTTTAAATTTTCTCCCCCTCGTTCTTTTCCTCCCTTCTCAAGACAGCATGCAATCTGATATTGGCTCTACATATACATTCCTATTAAACATTTTCACATTAGTCACATTGTATAAAAGAATTAGAATGATAAGATATACAAGTACTGGGGTATAGAAACCCATCTTGCCCTACTAGAAAGTTAGGGGGGTGATGGAGGAGGACATAAGAGAGACCAGATTGGGGGAAAGGTTATTCAGTAGGCTTGCTATTTTGGGGTGGGGGGCAGGGGAAAGACAGAAAAAAATTGTAACAAAATCTTATGGAAATGAGTGTTGAAAACTAAAAATAAATACATTAATTTAAAAAAACCAACAAAACACAAACAGGATAAAATAATAAAAGTAAAGAACATTAAAAAAAATTAGAATGAATGGTAGTAACCATGAGAAAGAAAAAAATAAAACAAGCAAGCAAAAAAGAAAGTAGTCTGCTACTATCTGCATTCATACTCCATATTTCTTTTTCTGAATGTGGATGCTATTTTTCATCATGAGTCTTTTGAAGTTGTTTTAGGTTCTTGCATTGCTGAAAAGAGCTAAGTTTATCAAAGTCAGTCATCCCACACTATGGCTATTACTGTGTACAGTGTTCTGGTTCTGCTCACTTCTTTCACTATCAGTTCATATAAGTCTTTCCAGGATTTTTGGAAATCAGCCTGTTCATCATTTCTAATAGCACAATAGTATTCTAAATACACAACAGTATATTATATATATACTAATATATATTATATATACTATAATATATATACTAATATATAGTATATATACTATAATATATATACTATATATTATATACTATAATAGTATATAGTATTCTAATAGCACAATAGTATTCTAAATACACAATAGTATATTCATATATACAACAACTTGTTCAGCCATTCTCCAATTGATGGGCATACCTTTGATTTCCAGTTCCTGGGTACTACAAAAAGAGCTGCTATAAATATTTTTGTATATGTGGGTACTTTTTCCATTTTTATGATCTCTTTGGGATACAGCCTTAAAAATGGTATTGCTAGGTCAAAGGGTATGCACAATTTTATAGTCCTTTGGGCATAGTTCCAAATTATTCTCCACAATGGTTAGACCAATTCACAACTCCACCACCAGTGCATTAGTGTTCCAATTTCCCTGATCTTCTCCAACATTTATCATTTTTCTGTTTTGCCATGTTAGCCAGTCAGATGAAGGTGAAGGTGAAGGTATCTCAAGAGTCATTTTCACTTTTATTTCTCTAATCAATAATTATTTAGAGCATTTTCTCATGACTATAGATTTCATTTCTTTTCTTTCATTTCTTCCTCTAAAAACTTGTTCATATGCTTTGACCATTTATATACCTCTTATAAATGAGACTTAGTTCTCTATATATTTTAGAAATGAGGCCTTTATCAGAGACACTGATTTTAAAAATTGTTCTCCAGCATTCTGCTTCCCTTCTAATCTTGGTTACATTGGCTTTGTTTGTGCAAAAACTTTTCAACTTAATATAATCAAAATTATCCATTTTGTATTTCACAGTGTTCTCTATCTCTTGTTTAGTCATAAATTCTTCCCTTCTCCATAGATGTGACAGTTGTAAACTATTCCTTGCTCTCCTAGTTTGCTAATGGTATCAGTCTTTATATCTAAATCATTTTGATTTTATCTTGGTATAGGGTGTAAGATGTTGGTCTGTGCCTAGCTTTTCCCATACTGTTTTCCAGTTTTCCCAGCAGTTTATTAAATGGTGATTTCTTATGCCAGAATCTGGAGTCTTTGGGTTTATCAAATAGTAGATTATTGTAGTCATTGACTGTTGTGTCTTGTGTACCTAACCTGATTTGATCCACCACTGTTTCTTAGCCGGTACCAAGTAGTTTCGATGATTGCTTTCTTGTAAATATATTGTGGGATTATGGTTTGTAATGCACTCTACTCTTTGTTTCTGTTTTATGGGAGAGGTCTTCCATTCACATTTACAGTTATGCTTGCTATCTGTGTCTTTCCCATCCTATTCCTCCTCTCTACTCCCCCCCCCCCTTTTATACTTTTCTCTCTCCTTTCTCCCTTTCCCTCCTCACTGGTGTTTTGCCTTCCTCAGTCTGCCCTCCCTTTTATCAGCCCCCTCCTTTTTCTATTCTCTTATTACTTTCCCCCCCTTCTATCTATCCATCTCCCTTTTCTTTTGCCTCCCCCCTCTTACTACCTGTAGGGTAAGTTAGGTTTCTGTGCCTAACCTTAGATGAATTTGACAGTTTGTTGGTTAAATAATAAAATACGTTATTCTTGTAACTCGCTTTTCTTTAGTGCTTTAAGTTTTGTGAGGGCTTTTCAGCCAAATCTGATGAGAGTAAGGTTTGGATAATACTCATCTCTCTCTTCTTTTCCTTCACTGTAATATGTTTTTGTGCCTTTGTGTGTGATATAACTTCTCCTTTTCTGCCTCCTCTTCCGTCTCTTCCCAGTACACCCCCTTTTTACCCCTCAATTAGGTTTTTTATCATCACATCAAAGTCAGCTTATACCCACTCCCTCTGTCTATGTATACACCTTTTAAATGGTTTAATTACAATACAGTTTTCAAGAGTTACAAGTGTCGTCTTCCCTTTTGGATGTAAATAGTTTGCCCTTATTAATAAAATGTTGTTTTTTCTTTCCTGTTTACCTTTTATTCCTCTCTTGAGCCTTGTATCTGAAGATCAAATTTTCTGGCAGCTGGAGGCTGTAGGGGTCTGGCTGCTTACCTGGTGCTGATCTGGGGTCAGCAACACTGGAGTTGTTAGGGTGGAGGTAGGGTGTCTGGCCCCTGGGGGATGCCTGCTCATCTGGGCCTTGCACTAAGATGTTTGGCTCCTGCTCACCTGGGCCTTATGCTCTAATGTTTGCCTGCTGGAGGATGTTTGCCAGCCTGAAGCTGTGTCTCCTGGAGTTGTACTGAAGCCCTGGGAGATATGACTGCTGGAGAATGCCAGCACACGTTGTGTTTTTCTGAGCTGGTTTCTACCAGTTCCCCTTCCTGTGTTGAGGCACTTGGGGATCCTGGTGTTGGTGCTTGCCTGCTCCACCATCGTGGGGCTCAGGATCTCCCCCTAATTTACTGAGCTGGGGCTTGCCACTGGCTTCTTGGGATTACTCCCGCCCTGTATTGCTCCCCCTCTCCCAGACCTAGAGAGGCCTTTCCCATTATTCCTCCAAGCCTCTTGTGCTGCAAAACTGTTACACCCTGTCTTTCTGCTGTTTCAGCTGTTCCAGGATTTTTCCTGGGGTGATATTGTCTGGACTTTCAGAGGTCAATAAGGGAGGGTGAGAGTGATTTACTTCTTACTCCACCATCTTGGCTCCCAGAAGTAGGTGAAAATTTTCTAAAATTCAAGATGTGAATGCTTCTATGGAATATGGGACTAAATGCTGTTTTATTATTCATACTTTTATGAAGATACAATTGTTATTGTTATTTCATATTAGTTTATGTTTCTCAGTACTTGCTTGATGTAATAAGAAAAGGTATAGAGAATCTAAACTAATTAGTGTCTGTAACTACAACTAGCAACAATGCACAAAATATCATCAGTACCCATATTTCCTTTAGTTTATTGCACAGATTATATAGTTTTGTTTCCATTCTTATTCCATATACTTTTTGGTCAACTGGGCAATTAATTGAAAGACCCTATACCACTTAGGAACCCTTTCTTCTTCCCTTCCCCCATTAACTCTCTCCATGGTCCCCTGTCCACAACACCATTGGGCTACTTAACTGCTTTGAAGATTTAGATGAAGTCTGATGATATTCAGTGGATAAAATTATTAAAAAAAAGATTATTGGTAAATAGAATTCACCGAAGCTGCTACCAACTTAGTGAAGTAAAGGTCTATGTATCATACAAATGTCATATGTAGCTTTTTGTGTAGTTTCATTGCTATTACTTTTGAAATGTAAGTAATCTTAACTAGTAAAGCAGAATAACCAGCAGGGAGGTATTTTCCCCCCTCATATGTTATCCTAATATGTCTCCAGGTAAATCTTCCTGGAGACTGAATCCCAGAAAATGGGAGAGTTGTTCTTTTTCCTTGGGTGGTGGCAACATTGTTTTATCTTAGACATTTCTCCTAGGTAGTCAAAAATCCAACCTAGGCAGTCAAATGCCAGATGATGCATCTCTTATGATTAGCAGGAAGAAACCTCTTGTATTGAGATAGAAGAGTGCTATTTTAATGGATGGAGACAAGTTGAAGAGCAGTTGTGTTAAACGGGCAGTTTTATTGGTACAAGGAGCCAGTTGGAGAGGAATCACTTCCTTCCCCTAAGGAGGATCAGTGTGGTCCTGTACCCAGCACCACATGGTAGGACCACCCTAGTTATCCATATTGTCAATGGACCCACTCCGTGACCTCTGCTCTTCTTATAATTGTTCCATATTAGTCGTTTAGCATATAATGTCACTTATGGGTGCTGTCATGCTCCACAAACAACTATATGAAGTGGAACATCAACAAAATTCCTTAGTCCTGATGAATTTTTGATTGCCAGCCCTGTGCCCTCCTGGTCCCAGACCACTTAATCAGACCCAAGATCCCCTTTCAGGAACTGATGTAGAGGGATATTTTCTCTTCTTTATACCCCAGGGATTTCTCCCATGCCAGCCATATAGCCCGGGGCTCAACCCATTGCAGGGTGGGCATTCCTCGGGGATTTACTGGGAAAGTAGCACTGAAGTCTATTTGCATGTGCCTTCATAGTGGATAAAGCCATTGTTAAGTCTGGCAACTACTTTGCATCACCCAATTCATAGGCAGTTCTGGACAAAGGGTGATTGTATAATTTTACATCATCTGTTCACTAGCAACTATGGCCCAATAACAGATAAATAACTGCTGTTCAAAAATTGTGTACAAGGGACCACTTTGGGAAACTTGGAATTCCAGAATCCTAACCCCTCTTAATTCCAGTATGTTTCCTCTTTTAATTATTTCCTATTTATACTGAAAATAGGTTGCTTTGTATATATTTATCTTCATGTTGTCTCCCTCATTAAATTGTAACCTCCTGAGAGTAAGGACTATCTTTTTTTTTCTTTTTGTATCCCCAGAAATTGGCATGGTTCCTGGTGCATAAAAGGTGCTTAATAAGTGCTTATAGAATTGAATGAATGGGTGTAACTTAACAGTCACTTATTCTCACCACTTTTTGGTATCTGCTAAAAGCTGGACTCAACCTTGTCCTTGTGGATAGAAACCTCCAGAAACATGAGCCTTGAAGGGTAATAAGAGTTTAGGGGCAGACTAAACAGCCTGACTTAAATCTTCTAAGACTTGTACCTTTTCTGCACCCTCCTTGAAAGAGGAAGACTTGTGGCTGACTTGGTAAATGGGGAACATCAATGTACCTAGTCAGGTAATTTGGGCTGTCCAAAACCCAGAGAGTCCAATAGTCTCTGGGCTTCCTTAGATTGTGGAGAAGTGAGTGTCAGTAGCTTATTTTGGACTCTGCCTGGAATCTTGTAGGTTTTCCCCACCCATTGTAGTTCCCCAAAATTGGCTAAGTGGTTAGGACCCTGGATTTTCTTAGGATTGGTTTCTTAACCCTTTTCCTTATTTGACAGCCATTTGATCTAGGGCCTCTGCTACCATGGGATCATCTGATCCATTCAGTCTTTGGTCATCAATGTAATGGCGTACATCAGTGCCCTCAGTATTTTTTTTTTATTCATTTTATCATTTTAGGGATATTATAAAAATCTTTCAGATGAAAGTCTCAAAATAAAGTTCAATAAGTACTTAATACTTTCATAGGTGTTTTCAAAAGTATCTTATCCCTTTAGAGGTACTTTCAAATTTGCCTCTTTGTAAGAGTTTCTAGGTTATCTGGGATAAGTAAAGTCCACAGTAACCATATTACTTTTTTTTAATATTTTTATTTCCTGTATGAAAATGTGAAAACTAATTTTGGTTACTAATTTTGATAGTTTTCATTAAATTATATTTTTCCTGTCTTCACGACATTTTCTGTATAGTTCTAAGAAAAATATAAGAAAGGTCTTACTATGTATGTAATTTTAAGGTATGCATGGGAGATAGTCTTTTCTACAGAAAGCCTTCAAAGGCTACATTTTGTCCTATAGATTAAATGCTTTTAAAAAAATCATTAAATAAGATACAGTGAGAGCCTACATTTTTACACATCTTGGTTGTGAGACCATTTGAAAAATGTTCTGCGATAGAAAATAGTATTTAGAAACATGCTTGTTCTTTCATATTTTCGTCAAGTATATATACTGGATGCGTACATAGATATCTGATAATGATTTCATGGAAATGGGAAAATAGGCACATAGAATAGTAGTTGCTATTAATGATTTTTACTATTAATCTTTTTTTTGGTAAAAGCACTATTTTTTCCCTTCTTTTATAATCTTCCCCCTTTTATGTTATCATTGAAGTTGTAAAAGATGAAGAGTAGGTCTGGTTGCATTTCCTAAGGCCTATTTGTATTATATTTTTATCTTGACCATAGAGTTGATATATGATCTAATAGAATTATCGTCCTCATTATCTCCTCTATGGGCCTGGGGGCAGCGGGGAGTAAGCCTTTATATGGTACCTGCCATGTGTCATGTATTGTGCTTCACACTTTATAAATATTATCTCATTTGAGCCTCACAATAACCCAGAGAGTAGGTGCTATTATTATTATCCCCATTTTGCAGTTGAGAAAACTGAGGCAAGCAAGTCTTTAGAAGCTGGGTGTAGAATTTGACCAGGACACTTAGCATTCCAGTGCCAGGAACTGAAATAGAACCATAACACAGCACTAGGACAAGAAGCACTGGGGGGGAAAGAGATCATAGCAGATCGCTGAACTAGTGCAAAAAGGAGTGTCCACTGGCAGCTCTGTTGTTCATTCTCTGGTTCTAAGTCACAAATCCAGGATGGATGGGAGTGGTTGCAAGCATCAACTATAGCTGAACAAGGAACAAGTTACAGAAACAAAACATAGCTGTGTAGCTCTGATTCTAGGAGAAGAGTAACAATTCAGTTCTAGCCTCAAGGCCATTATGGAAGCCTGCTCTGAAATAATTAGGGAGTCCCACAAACCAAAGGGGAGCATGTAATTTAGTTTGCTGTGAACTTGCTAAGTCTCTGAGTAGGCTAATAGTGACAGTCCAGCTGCCAGCAGTCTACTGAAATTCTCAACCAGGGACAAGCTGACAGACCTAAACCTGGATCAGGAACTTGTAGAAATCAGGACAGAGAGTAGATCTTGCCTGGATCACACAACTTTGGGCCCACAATGAAAGCTTGTAGCCCCCAAGCTGAAGCTGTGAAGGCAGCAGGAAGATGTAAGAGGTCAAAAACTTAGACTAGATTGCCCCCTAGAAGTGTTCAGAGCACATAACATAAAGTCCAGTGTCAAGAAATAGTCTAGAAGGTGCCAGGATGGCAGAGTGAAGAAGGAACTCCCTGGAGCCCTCCAAATTTTCCTCCAAACAACTTGAAAGCAGCCTCAGGATTGATCTAGAAGCAGTTAAGCAGCTTACCAGCACAGCAGAAAAGGTCCATCTCACTGGAGTGAGAGTGGAGTGAGATCCAAGAGCAGCAGCTAGCCTCACAGCAGGGGGCCTGCAACAATACTCCAAGCCTGGGGCAATCCACTGTCAAGGTCCCACCCTTCTGCAAGGATTTTAAAAAGCAAATTAGGTAGGAGAAAAATTGGGAAAAGAGATGAGAGTAATACAAAAGAATCATAGGAAAAAAGGTGTCAGCAACATAGAAAAAGATATTCAAATTCACCAAGCAAAAATTCACCAAAATAAATAACTTCCTAAAAAATAAAATTGACCAAATAGAAAAGGAAGTACAAAAACTCATTGAAAAATAATTTCTTAAAAAAGAATCGAGCAATTGGAAGGTATGAGAGAGACATCAAGATACAATAAAACAAAATTTAAAAGGAAAAGGAAAAAGAAGAAAAGGTGAAATTTGTCATTGGAAAAACAACTGACCTAGAAAATAGATCCAGGAGGGATAATTTAAAAATTTATTAGATTACCAGAAAGCCAGGATAAAAAGAAAATCATGGAAGACATCTTTCAAAAAGTTATCAAGGAAAACTGCTCTGATATACTAGAACCAGAGGACAAAATAGAAATTGAAAGAATTCACCAATCACCACCTGAAAGAGTTCCCAAAATGAAAATTCTCAGGACAGGAGCATCATAGCCAAATTCTAGAGCTTATAGATTAAGGAGACAGTACTGCAGGTAGCCAAAAAGGAACAATTCAGATATTGTGGAGTTACAATCAGTATTACACAGGATGTAAAGGAATCTTGGAAATCCCATTGAAGGGCTTGGAATATGATGGTCTGAAAGGCAAAGGAGTTAAAATTACAACCAAGAATCACCTACCCAGCAAAACTGAATTTGCTCTTTCGGGGGGGGGGGGGGAATGGTTATTTAATGAAATGGAGGAGTTTTAAGTATTCCTAATTAAAAGACTAGAGCTGAATAAAAATTTGACCTCAAAATACAAGACTCAGGGGAAACACAAAAAGGTTAAAAAAGAAACAAGAAAGAGAAAACATAAAAGATTGAGTAAGGTTAAACTTTATATTTCTATGTGGCAAGGTAATATTTGTAACTCTTAAGAACTTTATTACTATAAGGGCAATTAGGAGTATACGCAGAAAGAGAGTGTGGATATAAGGTGACATTGACAGGATGATACCCCCAGAAAACAAAATAAAGGGGTGAAAAAAATTGAACTGGAAGGAGAAGGAAGGGGAGGGGATAGAATGGAGGCATAAAAGAACTATGGAGGGGAAGATGGGGGCTGGTAGGGCAGGCAAACTTAAACCTTACCTCTCAACAGAATTGGTTCAGAAAGAGAATTAACACAACTCAGTTACAGAAATCTATCTTAACCTATAAGGAAGTAGAAAGGGATGAGGATGATAGAAAGCAGAGGAGAACTGATAAAAAGGAGGGTGATGGGAAAAGACAATTATTGGAAGTAAAATACTTGTGATGAGGGAAAGGGTGAAAGTAAGAGAGAGAGGGATAAACAAGGGAAAAGTTAGTATTGAGGGAAATATACAATTATAACTATGAATGTGAATGGGATGACGTAATGATAATTGGAGTTTGGATCTTCCCTACCCCTTAATAAGCCTAAGTTGAACTTGAGGACCTTTTCTGATTTGAAAATAAACTCTGTTCCCTTATAGTCTGCATATGGTTACATGGAGCGTGTGGTGGGCAGTTTGCTCAAGGGTAGAGCAGAGCCCACAGGAGAAGCTAGCTTAGGGGAGGCTTGTTTTTCAGGAGACACAACTTTTTTTACTTTGTAGTCAAGTGGGTCTTGAGGGTTGTGATGTTCTTTGACTCTGGAGAAGGCTACATATACCTATGAGATGAGGTTTTGCTTTGGGGCTCACTTTGGGAAGAGTTGTGTGATTTGGCCAGATGAGATGCTGGGCAGCTTTTGAGCCCCGCCCCCCCCAGATGTTGGTGCTTTTCTCTCTGGTAACTAACTAGGTATGGATCTAATGGTCAGACAGCTAGAAGCCCTGTCTGCTGAATTGTGTTACTTTCTCTGTGTATTTTTGTCTGCTTGTAACTTCTGTTTATATTTTCTGAAGTTCAGAGTGCTGACTTTTCCCCCTGAACTAGGTAAATGATATATGTTTGATTGATTAAAGTAAGATTGTAAACCCTTTTTGAGTTGCTTTCCTTTAGGAAAGCAGATCAAAGAACCTGTGCTAGCAGCCATCGTGGGTATGCTGGGGTGCTTGCTGCTACAGATGAACTCACCCATTAAATGGAAATAGATAGCAGAATGGATTAAAAAACAGAATTCTACAATATGTTGTTTACAAGAAACACATCTGAAGCAGACACACACAGACAGAGGAAAGGTAAGGGGCTGGAGAAGAATTTATTATGTTTTAGCTGAAGCAAAGAAAGGAGGGATAGCAACAATTATCTTAGGCAAAGCAAAAGCAAAAATAGATCTAATTAAAAGAGAAAAGGAAAGAAACTCTGTTTTGCAGAAAGGTACCACAATAAAGTAATATCAGTACTAAACAAAAAGGCACCACATCGTACAGCATTTTTGAAGTAGAGCTGAAAGGAGGAAATAGACAACAGAACTATTATTAGTGGGGGACCTCAAATTTCCCCTCTCAGAACAAGATAAATCTAACAAAAAAATAAACAATAAAGAAGTTAAGAAGGTGAATAAAATTCTAAAAAAGTTAGATATGATAGTTCTTTGGAGAAAATTGAATTGAATTAGAAAGGAATATACCTTTTTCTCAGAAGTAATTATCCAAAAATTGATCATTTGTTTAGGACATAAAAACCTCACAGCCAAGTACAGAAAAGCAGAAATAGTAAATGCATCCTTTTCAGATCATAATGCAATAAAAATTACATTCAGTAATGGGCAATGGAAAGATAGATTAAAAACTAATTGGTAACTAATCTAATCCTAAAAAGTAAGTGGGTCAAAGAACAAATCATAGAAACAGTCAGTAATTTTGTTAAAGAAAATGGCAACAATGAGGTAACATGCCAAAATTTAAGGGATGTAACTAAAGTGATACTTTGGGGAAAATTTATATCCCTAATTGCTTATATCAATAAAATAGAGAGAGCAGATCAATGAATTGGGCATACAAAGCACCCCCCCCCCCAAAAAAAAACAAACCTAGAAAAAGAACAAATTAAAAAACCCCAATTAAATACTAAATTGGAAATCCTGAAAATCAAATGAGATTGAAATGAAATTGAAAGTAAGAAAACCATTGGCTAATAAAAAAAAATTAGAAGCTGGTTTTATGGGGGGAGGGGAAGCCATATTAAAAGCCAATAAAACAGATAAATCATTGGCTAATTTGATTTAAAAAAAGAAAGAAGAAAACCAAAAAAGAAATCCTGAAAGACTTAAGAAGGATTTTTAAAAGCAAGTTAGATAAATATTAGAAAAATTGGAGAAAGAAATGAGAGTAATGCAAGAGAATCATGAAAAAAAGTGTCCACAGCATGGAAAAAGATAAACAGAAATTCCCTGAAGAAAACAACTCCCTAAAAAATAGAATTGGCTAAATGGGAAAGGAAGTACAAAAACTCACTGAAGAAAATAATTTCTTAAAAATTAGAATTGAACAAGTGGAGGATTTGAGACATCAAGATACAAGTTTAAAACAAAAGAAAAAAAAGGTGAAATTGGTCATTGAAAAAGCAACTGACTGGGGTGGCTAGGTAGCACAGTGAGTAGAGTGCCGGCCCTGGAGTCAGAAGGACCTGAGTTCGGGTCCGACCTCAGACACTTAACGCACACACAAACAAACAAACAAACAAAAACCTAGCCGTGTGACCTTGGGCAAGTTATTTAACCCCAATTGCCCTCCAAAAGGCAAAAAAAAAAAAAAAAAAAGAAAAAGCAACTGACCTAGAAAGTAGATCCAGGAGAGATAATAAATTAAAGGAGTGAATTCACCACAAATGAATAAGAAATTAAGACAATTGTTAGGAGCTATTTGGCCCAATTATATACCAATAAATTTGACTATCTAAATGAGATGGATGAATATGTACAAAAATATAAATTGCCCAGAATGATAGAAGTAGAATATTTAAACAACCCAATCTTAGAAAAATGAATTGAATAAGCCATCAATGAGCTTCCTAAGAAAAAAATCCCTAAGACCAGATGAATTCACAAGTCAAGTCTACCAAAAATTTAAGGAACAAATTAATCCCAATACTATGTAAACTACTTTGGAAAAGATAGGCAAAGAAGTAATCCTATAAAATTCCTTTTATGACACAAATATGGTGCTGATACCTAACCCCAGAAGAGCTAAGGCAGAGAAAGAAAATTATAGCTCAATTTCCCTAATGAATATTGGTGCAAAATTTTTAAATAAAATACTAGCTAAGAGATTACAGCAGTTTATCACGGGGATGATACACATGACCAGGTGGGATTTATGCCTGGAATTCAGGACTGGTTCAGTATTAGGAAAACTTATCAGTATAATTTACCATATCAATAATAAAACAAACTGAAATCATATGATTGTCCCAGTGAATGCAGGAAAAGCCCTTTGACAAAATACAAACACTCATTCCTACTAAAATCACTAGAGCATGGGAATAAATGGAGTTTACCTTAAAACAATAAGTAGTATTTGTCTAAAACCATCGGCAAGTATTATCTGTAATAGGGTTAAGCTAGAAGCCTTCCCAGTACAATTAGGGGTGTAGCAGGGATGCTCATTATCACTTCTATCATTCAAAATTGTATTACAAGTGTTAGCTATAGCAGTAGGCAAAGAAAGAGAAATTAAAGGAATTAAATTAGGCAATGAGGAAACAAACCATTCTTTGCAGATGATATGAGGGTATGCTTTAAGAATTTTAGAGAAACAGCTAAGAACTATTTGAAATAATCAGCAACTTTAGGAAAATTGCAGGATACAAAATAAACCCATATAAATCATTAGCATTTCTATATACCAATAAAGTCCAGCAGCAAGAGATGGAAAGAGAAATTCTGTTTAAAATAACTGTAGATACACCTATAAAATACTTGGGAGTCTACTTGCGAAGACAAACCAAGAAATCATACGAACACAACTATAAAACACTTTTCATACAAATAAAGTTAGATTGGAATTGGAAAAATACTTAATGCTCAAAGGTAAGCAGAGCCAATATAATAAAAATGACAATTCTACCTAAATTAATGTATTTATTCTGTTTCTTACCACTTAAGCTACCAAGAAATTATAGAGCAAGAAAAAATAATAAAATTCCTCTGGAAGAGCAAAAGGTCAAGTATATCCAGGGAATCAACGAAAAAGAAAGTAAAGTGTGATGTCACAAAGAAGTTAGAGCATGGAAAGTTTTTCTGTCAGATATATGGATAAGGAAAAACTCTAGGACCAAAGAAAATATAGAGAGCATTACAAAATGCAAAATGGATAATTTTGATTATATAAAATTTAAAAAGTTTTTGCATAAACAATGGCAATAAAAATTAAAAGGAGAGCAGAAAACTAAAAAAAATTTGAAATGAGTATCTCTGATAAAGGTCTCATTTCTCAAATATATAGAGAACTGAGTCAAATTTATAAAAGTTCAAGTCATTCCCCAATTGACAAATGGTCAGAGGATATAAACAGGCAGTTTTCAGATGAAGAAATCAAAGTTTTATTTATAGTCATATGAAAAAATGCTCCAAATGACTATTGATTAGAGAAATACATCTCTGAGGTACCACCTCACACCAAGATCAGATTGATGGATATAAAAGGAAAATGACGAATGTTGGAGGGGATGTATCCCAAAGAGATTTTAAAAATAGAGAGGGAGATAAAAGGGAAAAGGACCTACCTTGTACAAAAATATTTGTAACATCTTTTTTTGTTGTTGTCCAGTCATTTCAGTCATATCGGACTCTTTGTGACCCCATTTGGACTTTTCTTGACAAAGATATTGGAGTGGTTTTCTATTTCCTTCTCCAGTGCATTTCACAGATGAGGAAGATAGGGTTAAGTGACCTGCCCAGGGTCACACAACTATTAAGTGCCTGAGGCCAGATTTGAACTCAGGGAGATCAGTTTTCCTGACTCCAGTCCCAGTATTATGTCCACTGAGCTGGGTCTTGTATTTTGGTAAAAGCTTTCCCTGCATCTCTATGATTCATGTTGTTTTCCTTATTTATGTGGTCAATTAAGCTGATAGTTTTCCTAATATTGAACCAACCCTGCATTGCTGTTATAAATCCCACCTGGTCAGGGAGGCTAGGTGGTGCAGTGAATAGAGTACCAGCCCTGCAGTCAGGAGGACCTGAGTTCAAATCCGGCCTCAGATACTAACACAGAAACTAGCTGTGTGATCTTGGGCAAGTCACTTAACCCCAATTGCCCTAACCCCCCCCCCCCAAAAAAAAGCAAAAAATAAAATATCTGGGTGGCTAGGTAGTGCAGTGAATAGAGCTCTGGAGCCAGGAGGACCTGAGTTCAAATGTGACCTCAGACACTTGACACACTTACTAGCCGTGTGACCTTGGGCAAATCACTTAACTCCAACTACTGTCCCTCCCCCTCCAAAAAGCAAAAAGAAAAAAAAAATTCCACCTGGTCATTGTGATATATTATGATATATTGCTGTAATCTCCTTGCTAATGTTTTATTTATAATTTTTGCATCACTATTCATTAGAGAAATTGACCTGTAGTTTTCTTTCTCTGTTTTTGCTCTCCATGGTTTCAGTATCAAAATTATATTTTTATCATAGAAAGAATTTGGTAGAACTCTTTCTTTACCTATTTTTTCAAACAGTTTATTTGGTATTTGAATTTATTGTTCTTTATGTGTTTCGTAGAATTCACTTGTAAATCCACATAGTCCTGGGTTCTTTTTCCAGTGTATGTAATGCTTGTTCAGTGTGTTTTTCTAAGATAGATTTAAGAATTCTATTTGCTCTTTTAACTGGGCAATTTATATTTTTATAAATATTCATCCATTTCAGTTGTCAATTTTATTGGCATATAGTTGGGCAAAAAAGCTCCTGATGATTGCTTTAATTTCATCTTCATTGGTTGTGCATTCACCCTTTTAATTTCTGATATTGGTTATTTTGGGGTTTTTTTCTTTCTTTTTGGAAATCAAATTAGTCAATTGTTTATTTTTTCCTCATAAAATCAGACCTGGAACAAGTTCAAATACATCCCCAGACATTTACCAAGAGCCTTACCCAGGGCATGTCACTTAGTCCTGTTGGCCTCAGTTTCCTTATCTGTAAAATGAGTAGAAAAGGAAATGGCAAACCTCTTCAGTTTGACTCAATGGTCTCTACACAAAAATACACATGTATGTGTATATTTGTACATAGTCAATGTTGGAATTTGACTCCATTAGACAACAAAAAATATTAAAACAGCCCAAAAAAAGCTAAAAATAGAAAAATATCAAAGGTATTTCATTTCAAAAACAAGTAACCTGAAAAAAAGGTCAGAGAGATAATTTTAGAAACCACCTGACTACCTAAAAGCCATGAAACAGAGGGTGCACAGATATCATATTCAAAGAATCACTAAAGAAAACTGCTTAAACTACTAGAATCAGTAGGAAATTTTAAAATAGAAAGAATACACCCCTGGTCACCTCCTGAAAGAACCTCAAAAATCAAAATTCCCAAGAAAATTATAGCCAAAATTCCAAAGGAAAAAAACTGAAAGCATACATAAAGAGGTCAAGTACAGAGGAGTCAATTTATAATCACACAATACCTGTTTGACAATTAAGAAGAATTTACTCAGCAAAACTGTAATTCTACATAAGAATGAAGGCTAAATTTTGAGTAAGATAATCCAGAGTTTGAATGCTAACTCTGCCATTTAATACCCAGTTGACCTTGGGCAAATTGCTTTATCTTTCTGGGGAACAAATATATACATATATGTGTATTTTTGTGTATATACATACATAAGTGTTTATTTAGATATTGAACTCAGTGCAGTACACATATAATTCTGACATACGTCTATCTGTGTGTGTGTGCACATACATGTCTGTGTTTATGCAGAATAATCACATACACTTAATTCTGTCAAGTGGTAGGAAGCATACTTTATCATGGGTCCACTGGAATCAAGATTCTTCATGGTATTTGATCAGATTACTTAAGTCTTTAGAGTGGTTTTTCTTCCAATCATGACTAGAAAAATGAATACCTTCCATATGTAGAATAAAACATGTGTTTGTTTTGCATGATTATGCTTATTTTTAAAGGAGGGCCTTTTAGGTGTGGAGAATAAGACTTTTGGGGAGAAAATAGGTAGATATCTTGTGTTGCAAGAAAAAGAAAGTCAATGAAACATTAAAAAATACACAGAGGAGAGTGGAAGTCCAGAAAGGGAGATAGACAAGCAGAGAAAGTAATGATACTATCATCGAATTTCGTCTATCCTTGAAAAACAGCTATTCATAATAAGATTTATAGTTTCATGTACATGGAAGATGTTTTGATATTTTATTAATTTTATAATAAAAAATAGACTTCATAGCAGACAGAATTAACACTTGAAGAATAGGGCAGGATTTCAGTATGTAGAGTTGGGGGAGAAAGATATTTCAGGTAGAGGGGGCCAATGTAAGCAAAGATTGGGAGATAGGAATGGAGAGCATGTTTTGGGAGGACAGTGAGTGGAGTTGAGTAAAGGGAGATAAACCTAGAAGAATAAAATGGTGCTCTGTTGGAGAAGTCTTTGGATTACATGCTAGGAAGTTAGGACTTTATCTTATAAAAAGGTGGTAAGCCATTGAAGATTTTTTAGCCCTGCAGTTATATGATTGGATATATCCCCCAGGAAGATTATTCTGCCAGTGATGTGTAGGACGTTAGCAGGCTGTTGCAATAGGATAAGCAGTGACCTGGGGACCTGAATAAATGATAGAGGCACTGGGAAACAGGTCATAGGATTTGATTGGAGCAGACCTTAGATACCTTTTAGATCACTCCCCTTATTTACTGATACTGAGGTTTAGGGAGGCACAGTGATCAGCATAAAGTCAAACAGGATATAAGTAAGAGCCAGGATAAGAACTCAAGTCTTTGGACTCCAAATCCAGTGCTATTTTCACTTCACTACGAGGTGACAGATATAAGATGCATTCTTGACAGAATCATGTTCTGTAATTGCTTGAAAAACTCAACAAATAATCTTGTTTTTAGAACCAATCTCTCCTATTTTCTTTTTCTGATCAATTTTGTTATTTCCTTTTTCATGCAATACCTTTTCCAAGTGAATTTTCTACCATGTAATGCAAGAAATGAACCTAGGCTTGGAGTTCACATCAGCATTCCAATCCTCTTTTTCTCTTTGACACACTGCATAGTCATAGAAAATTAAGGTAATGCAATTTTCATTTGTCAAATGAGTAAACATGTTAGGGAATCTTTATAAAGTGTAACTAATAAAGAATAGGTTGATGCTCTTTGAAGCAGTAACAACTTCTTTAACAAACTTTCATTTCCATTGTCTTGCTTCTAAAGTTTTGCATTATAGAAAAGGATATGGAGATCAAATTTCCTTGATTTTCTTCCTTTATCTAATCTCGTCTATTTCAGTCTATCTTGTACAAATTGCCAAAATAGTCTACTGAAAAATCTTTTAAAAAATTGTATTACTTCCTTATTTTGGATATTATATGAGCCACTTTCCTTTGGCTGTCTTGTAAAATCTAAACCATAGTTCTAATATTCATAGTCATTATCAACTTCATCACCTTTTCATTCCTCCCAATACTTTTCCAGGTTCTTCATTTCCACAATTCCATAGTTCAATTTATTTGAACTCATCTCTGTGCTTTTTTTGCTCATGAAATTCTTCCCTCATCCTGGTCCTTTGATATGAGCATAGAGACCAGGCTTTACGCGTTTATACCCATAACACCTAATACAGTGAGTTGCACATAATATGTATACAATAAATATTGGTTGATTTGATTTTAAAACATGGACACTTTTTTATAACCAGTGTCTGATAAAGGACTCATTTCTAAAATATACAGAGAACTGAGTCAAATCTATAAGAATATAAGTCATTCCCCAATTGATAAATGGTCAAGATATGAACAGGCAATTTTCACAGGAAGAAATTAAAGATATTTATAAGCATATGAAAAAATGCTCTAAATCACTATTGATTAGAGAAATGCAAATCAAAAAAACTCTGAGGTTCCACATCTCACTAGTCAGACTGGCTAAGATGACAAAACAGGAAAATGATAAATGCTGGAGAGGATATGGGAAAATTGGAACACTAATGCTTTGTTGGTGGAGTTGTGAACTGATCCAACCATTCTGGAGAGCAATCTGGAACTATGAGCAAAGGGCTATAAAAAGTGCAATACCCCTAGACCCAGCAATACCACTTTAGGGCTATATCCCAAAGGCATCCTATATAAGTGGGAAAAGGACTCATATGTACAAAAATATTTATAGCAGCTCTTTTTGTGGTGGCAAAGAATTGGAAATAAAGGGGATGCCCACCAATTGGGGAATGGCTAAACAAGTTATGGTATATGAATGTAATGGAATACTACTGTGCTGTAAGAAATGAGGAGCAGATGAACTTCGTAATAACCTGGAGAGACTTATATAAACTGATGCTGAGTGAGGAGAATAGAACCAGGAGAACTTTGTACATCATTATAGACACATCGTATGTGTGACGACCAACTTTGATAGACTGGGCTTCTCTCGGGCAATGCAAGGCTATAAGACAACTCCAAAAGACTCATGATGGAAATGGATATCCACATCCAGAGAAAGAACTACAGAGTCTGAATGCAGATTGAAGCAAACTACTTGCTCTCTCTCTTTTGTGTTTTGTTTTGTTCCTTCTTTCTCATTGTTCACTCCATTGGTTATCCTTCTTTACAACTTAACTAATGTTTAATGTGAAGGTATTTGTATTTAATGTGAAGGTATACTATATTTGATTGCATGCCACCATGGGAGGGAGGGGAGATGAGAGGGATGGGAGAAAATTTGAAACTCAAGATACTGTGGAACTGAATGTTGTAAACTAAAAGTAATTAAATAAATTAAAAAATAAAAACATAGACATTAGGCCCTACTTACAGAATTCATATTATTCCTTAATCCTAAAGCCCAACATCTACGAATGTATTAGTGTGAAATAATTTCACATTGTTCATATGATATTTTGAAAACATTTTATAATTATTTCATATGTCTTTGTTCATCTTTAAGCTCTGTGATATCAAGGATAGGATTTAGAGTTTCTTATTGGAGATATCAGGAGCACTGAATTTGTTTCTGACACCTGGGTTCAAATTCTTACTCTGCCCCTATGATTTTGAGGAAATCATACTTTGGAGGAATTTTGGCTGTGTTGGAACTTCAAGACCAGTCTACCTGGATACTCTGTTAGATCTGAGTTCTCTGACATTGTGTAAGAAAAAGTTTTAAAACATTAAGAAAATACCTTCCTCTCCTGCAATGACCTTAGTCTTAAGAAAAAAAGAAAAAACTGCTCATTATCCTTTTTTTTCCCCTTCATTTTGAAGGGGGAAAGGCTAGGCAGTTCGGGTTAAGTGATTTGCCCAAGGTCACAGGGCTAGTAAGTGTTAAGTGTCTGAGGCTGTGTTTGAACTCAGGTCCTCCTGACTCCAGGGCTGGTGCTCCATTCATCATTATCCTTTTTTGAAGAGGATTATATGGGAAAGTTGTTCAGACAGAGGCTAGGTGACGACTTCTTGGTTATTTTATAGTAGAGATCCTTTTAGGTATGGGCTGGACTGCAGGACTCCAGAGGTCGCTTTCATTCTCAAATTCTGATTCCATGAAGCCATTTAATTTTTCTGGGCATCAGTCTCACAATGTAGATGGAGGGGGTTGTATTAGATGACCTCTGAGAGCTCTTCCTGTTCTAAATCTATAATCCTATGATTTTATACACTGTGCTGTCCTTTCACAAGTTTTGCCCATACTAGACACAGTGTCAGAGGGTTGAATGTTGAACACCAATTACGTGGTCATATCTTCTTAAACACAGAAGAAAAATATGTAGCATAATCTCATAATTAACTTTATGTGAATTAACTATATTATAAATTACCTGTTTTTTTGGACCCAGAATTGCTAATTTGGGCCAAAATTTCATTGTCTAGTAATGACCTGTTATCATCATCATCATCATCATCGTCACCATCTGTCCACCACCATATCGTTGTAACTCATATTTATGTAGTATTTTTGATTTGCATCTTAATTAATTACATTACCTCCTGATCCTCACAACAGTCCTGGTGAGGTAGGTGTTAGATAGATGTATTAGATTTAGAAGAAAATTGAAAGAGTGAAAGTTAGGATATTGCAGTAATCTGAATGTGGAATGAGGAGAATCTAGATCATGGGATGAATAGAAAGGTGAGACTGGTATAAAAGCTGTATTGGGAAAAATAAATGTTCTAGAAGAGAAATAACTTGTGTAGTGGAAAGAACACTGAGTAAGGATAAAATAATCTGCGTTCTATATTTCACTACCACCTATCACTTGTGTCCTTGGTGAGTCCTTTCACTTTTTGGGGACTCAGTTTTCTCATTTTCAAATTGAAGGTACTGTACTAGAATATCTCTCAAGAGTGCCTTCCAGGTCTAAAATTTTGGGGTCTGTCATGAGCCTAAAGCTGGATAAGTGCCAAATGAATAATACAAAATGTAAATAATATCAGAGTTCAGAGGAGGGGAGGTCAAAATTGTATGTCCCCGCAATCAGGGGAAGTTTTACATAGGAGGTACCATTTGAGCTGGATTTCAGTAAGAATAATTATGATGAACTTTTATCTAGTTCTTTATGGTTTATGGTTTTTAGAATTCTTTATATACATATATATATATATATTTTGTCTTGTCGTCTCTTGTCATCCTACAAGGACGTTATGAAGTATGAAATAAAGTTATCGTGTCTCCATTTTACAGATGATGAAACTGAACTGAAGGAAGTAACTTGAAAATGGTTATGTAATAAGTAAGTGCAGAAACAGCTTGATCCAAATATAAGGCTCTTCAGATTTCAAGTCCAGTGCCTTTTTTACTACATCAAATTGCCTCCCTGTATAAAATGCAAACACTTTGAGAGCAGGGATTGTGTGTTTCTCCAGCATCTAGCCCAGTTCCTGGCCTAGCACATAAATGCTTGTTGATTGATTCATTGGGGATAGAAATAATTGATTAATATCACTTCGGCTTTAGGAATTCCTCTTCTTGCAGAGAGCCCTGTAAGTCTTTATTTTTTGTAATTGTATTAGATCCAGTTGAATGCATGAGTGGTCAAAACCCAATGTAGGCTAAAATAAACAGTAACTCTAGCCATAATCAATCAATCAATGAACTTTTTTTAGGTGACTATTTGTCCCAGGTTCTCTGCTAAGTGCTAGGGATATGAGAAGAAGCAAAAGACAATCCCTGCAATTAAGGAGCTTACAATCTAATGGGAGAGCCACCATGCAAACAAATATATACAAAGCAAGCTATATACAGGATAAATAAGAAAAAATTAACATAGGGAAAGCACTTGCCTTAAGAGGAGTTTGGAAGGGCTTCCTATAAAAATGGGATTTTAATTGAAATTTAAAGGAAGCCAGGGATAGTAGGTGAGAAGGGAAAACATTCCAGCATGGGGAACAGCCAGAGAAAATACCCAGATAAGACATGGAATATGGAGGGTATAGTTCATAGAAAAGCCATAAGGCCAGTGTCATTGGATTGCAGAGTACATGGTGGGGAGTAAGGTTTGAGAAGAATGGAAAGACAGGAAGGGGCTAGGTTATGAGAGGCTTTTAATATCAAGCAGAGCATTTTGTATTTGATACTGGAGGCCATGGGGAGCCACTGGAGTTTATTAACTATAGTTGTAAGTCATAGATACATCAAGTCCCACCACTTTGGAGTTGAGTTTTTTTCATTTACCATTTTAAATATTTTTTGAAATTAATTGGAAGATTTGAAATCTTATTACTGTTTGGTACTGAGATTTTTTTTTTTATTTTAGTTTATATTGCTTGTGGAATTTGAAGCTTAGTTTTAAACCTTTTTTAAAAAAAATTAAATTATTTATTTTTAGTTTTCTTTTTCTTTTTTTAAATTAAATTACTTATTTTTAGTTTTCAGCATTCACTTCCATAAGTTTTAAATTTTCTCCCTCTCCTTCTGCAAGACAGCTTGCAATCTGATATGGGCTCTACACATATATTCCTATTAAACACATTTTTACATTTGTCATATTGCATAGAAGATTTATAACAAATCTGAAAAACCATGAGAAGGAGAAAAAACAAAACAAAACAAAAAAATAAAATAGTCTGCCTCCTTCTGTATTCAGACTCCATAGTTTCTTTTCTGGATGTGACTGACATTTTCTATAATGTGTTCTTTGGAATTTTTTAGGTTCTTGCATTGCTGAGAAGGACTAAAGTCTATCAAAATCAATCCTCACACTCTGTGTACAATGTTCTTCTGGTTCTGCTCAGTTCACTCGGCATCAGTTCATATAAGTCTTTCCAGCTTTCTCTGAAGTCTACCTGTTCATCATTTCTTTTTTTTTTTAAATATATAATTTATTTGTTTATTTTTAGTTTACAAGATTCAATTCCATAGTTCTTGAGTTTCAAATTTCCTATCCTTCCCTTCCCCCACCCCCCACGACGGCATATTGTCCAGTATAGGATGTGCAAATACTTTCATATTAGACATTAGTCAAGTTACAAAGGCGAATTGTACTAGGTGGGATGAAAAATGGTAAAGAAGAAATAAAACCAAACTGAAAAGAAAAAGATCAATTAGTTTGCTTCCATCAGGATTCAAGCTCAGTTCTTTCTAGTTATTTCTCTGGATGTCACATCTCTCTCCTTCATGAGTCTTTTGAGATTGACTTATATCACTGCATTGCTGAGAAGAGTCCATTCTGTCATAGTTGGTCATCACACATATGTTGTGTCTGTGATTGTATACAAATTTCTCCTGCTTCTACTCTTCTCACTCAGCATCAGTTTGTATAAGCCTCTTCAGGTAAATACTGTCTCCTCCTCGTTTCTTATAGCACAATAGTATTCTATCATATGCATATACCACAACTTTTTTAGCCGTTCCCCAATTGATGGGCCTCCCCTCCATTTCCATTTCTTGGCCATCACAAAAAGAGCTGCTATAAATATTTTGTACATGTAGATGCTTTTCCCATTTTTGTGATCTCTTTGGGATATAGCCCTAGGAGTGATATTACTGGGTCAGAGAGTATGCACATTTTTATAACCCTTTAGGCATAGTTCCACATGGCTCTCCAGAATGGTTGGATCAACTCATAGCTCCACCAACAGTGAATTAGTGTTCCAACTTTCCCACATCTTCTCTAACATTTATCATTTTCCTGTTTTTCCATTTTAACCAATCTGATAGGTATGATGTAGTTTCTTAGAGTAGTTTTAATTTGCATCTCTTTAATCAATAGTGATTTAGGGCATTTTTTCATATGACTATAGATAGCTTTAATTTCTTCCTGTGAAAACTGTGTGTTCATATTATTTGACCACTTATCAGTTGGGGAATGACTTGTATTCTTGTAAATTTGACTCAGTTCTCTATATATTTTAGAAATGAGGCCTTTATTAGAGACATCGGTTATAAAAAGTCTTTCCCAGTTTTCTGTTTCCCTCCTATACATTATTAACAAAGTCCAACAGCAAGAGATAGAAAGAAAAATTCCATTTAAAGTTATAGACATTATAAAATATTTCAGAGTCTACCTGCCAAAACAAACCCGTGGACTCTATGAATAATTACAAAACACTTTTCACACAAATAAAGTCAAATCTCAGTAATTAGAAACAAGTTGCTCACGGGTAGGACAAACTTATATAACAAAGCCATTGGCTTTGTTCATGCAAAACCTTTTCAATTTAATGTAATCAAAATTATCCACTTTGCATTTCATAATCTTCTCCATCTCTTCTTTGTTCATAAATTCCTCCATTCTCCATAAATCTGACAAACTATTCCCTGTTCCCCTAATTTGTTTATAATATCAGCCTTTATACCTAGATTGTGTACCTATTTGGACTTTATTCTGGTGTATGTGTCAGATGTTGGTCAGTGCCCAGTTTCTACCATACTATTTTCTACTTTTCTCAGCAATTTTTGTCAAACAGTGAGTTCTTATCCCAGAAGCTGCAGTCTTTGGGTTTATCAAACAGTAGATTGCTACAATCATTGACTACTGTGTCTTGTATACCAAATCTATTCCACTGATCTACCCTCTCTGTTTCTTAGCCAGTGCCAGGTAATTTTGATTATTGCTGCTTTATAATATAATTTAAGATCAGGTATGGCTAGGCCACCTTTTCTCGCATTTCTTTTAATTGATTCCCTTGATATCCTTGATTTTTGTTCTTCCAGATGAATTTTGATATTATTTTTTCTAGCTCTATAAAATAATGTTTTGGTAGTTTGATTGGTATGACACTGAATAAGTAAATTAATTTAGGTAGAATTGTCATTTTCATTATATTAGCTTGTCCTACCCATGAGCAACTGATGTATTTCTAATTATTGAGCTTTGACTTTATTTTTCTGAAAAGTGTTTTGTATTTGTTCATGTAGTCCTTGGGTATGTTTTGGCAGGTAGACTCCCAAATATTTTGTAATATCTACAGTAATTTTAAATGGAATTTCTCTTTCTTTCTCTTGCTGTTGGGCTTTGTTAGTAATATATAGGCATACAGATGATTTATGTGGGTTCATTTTATATCCTGCAACTTTGCTGAAGTTGTTTATTATTTTGAGTAATTTTTTTACTTGATTCTCTAGTATTCTCTTAAGTATACCATCATATCATCTGCAAAGAGTAATAACTTAGTTTCTTCTTTGCCTATTCTAGTTCCATAAATTTCTTTTTCTTCTATTATTGTGAAATCTAACATTTCTAGTACCATATTCTATAACAGTGGTGATAATGAACAACTTTATTTCACCCCTGATTTTATTGGAAATGCATCTAACTTCTCCCCATTGCATGCACATAATGCTTGCTGATGATTTTAGGTAGATACTACTTATCATTTTAAGGAAAATTCCATTTGTTTATGTGCTCTCCAGTGTTTTCAGTAGAATTTAGTATTTTGTCAAGAGCTTTTTCTGCATCTATTGAGATAATCATATGGTTTCTGTTAGTTCTGTTGTTGATATGATCTCTTATGCTGATAACTTTTCCTAATATTAAACCAGCCCCTGAATTCCCAGTATAAAATCCTACCTGATCTAAGTATGTTGTTCTTGTGATGAGTTGCTGTAATCTTTTTGCTGATATTTTATTTAAAATTTTTGCATCCATATTCATTAGGGAAATTGGTCTATAATTTTCTTTCTTTTTTTGGCTTTTCTTGGTTTAGGTAGCAATACCATATTTGTATCATAAAAAGAATTTGGTAGAATTCCTTCTTCACCAATTTTCCCAAATAGTCTATATATTGTTCTCTAAATGTTTGACAGAATTTGCTTGTGAATCCATCTGGCCCTGGAGATTTTTTTCCTACGGAGTTCATTGATGGCTCATTCAATTTCTTTTTCTGAAAAGGGATTATTTAAGTATTTTACTTCCTCTTCTGTTAATCTGGGCAATTTATATTTTTGTAGATATCCATCCATTTTCCTGAGACTGTCAAATTTATGGGCATACAGTTGGGCAAAATAATTTCTAATTACTGTTTTAATTTTCTCTTCAGTGGAGGTGAATTCACCCTTTTCATTTTTGGTACTGGTCCCCTTGAATCACATTAAGAATGACCCTTCTTGTTGATCTCCCTAGCCTCCTGAGCCAAAAGATTGCTATACCCCTTCTCTTGGTTCCACTATTCTAAGATTTTTCCTGGGGCAGTATTCTCTGGGTTTTTCAAGGTCCACAAGTAGAGGAGGAGAGTACTTACAGTTTAATCTACTACCATCTTGGCTCCTGGAACTTCAATTAGATGACTTTCAATCATTTAGTATTTAGGCTAATAGCCCCTGCTGCCCCCTTCCCCATCCTGTGTTCAGAGTTTTGGGAATCACCACTGTTTCGGGTGATTCAGTCCACCAGGGGACACTCCCACTTTGCTATGGTCAGTTCTGTGTTCAGCGCTCCCCTTGCCCAGTGCAATAAATCTTTGCTGTCTGACTTAACTTGTTGTCCTGGGCTGGAAATCTGCCACACCCTGTCCTAGTGTATTCTGCTGCTCTAAAATTTGTTTTGGTTCACTTTTTAGAGGCATCTGAAAGAATATATAGGAGAGCTCAGGTGGGTCCCTGCTTTCACTCTGACTTCTTAGCTCTCCCCACCCCTTTAAACTTTTCAACTAAAAATATAGGAGTATTTAGAAGATGGCTAAATTTTCTTAACATGAAGACTCTCTAGGAAGAAAATACAGAATCTATTTACTTTACATTATAAGTTAAAGGTGAGATTTAACATTCAGTAGTAGGAAAAAAACCTTATAATTTATTTTGAAATACAGTAAGAGATTTGTAGCTTCCCTTGTGAGTAGTCCAGTGAATTCATTATTTTTCTTTCTACATATTTTTTTTCCAATTGTACAATTAAGAATGACAACTCGTGTTTTCAGGCATTGGAGTAAACAGGATGCCTTCTGTTAAAAATAGAGAAAGTTTTGTAAGCTAAAATAATAAACAATACTGTAGAGGTTTTTTAGTAGTTTATTTTGGAATTTTATATACACTTTTATAAAGCAGCTAGATAGAAAAGCATCCAAAGTATTTTTTGTTTCTTAAATGCTGACCTAAAGAATATTTTTTAAACAAATGCTTTATTAACTTCTGTTTTACATCATTCATTTTCCACCAGATTTTGAGTTACAATCATTTTCCCCCCGTTATTCCCCTACCCAACCTCCCAGAATAGCAGTCCCACAAGATATCGCTTCCTCCAATCTGCTCTCTCCCATACCTTCTCCCATATCCCCTTCGACTTTTCCATTAGAGGAAGATGAATCTTTGTGTCCCAATGCCTGCACATCTTATCTCCCAATTATAAGCAAAAGAGTATTAATAATAGTATTCATATATATATTTGAAACATTTAATGTTAAGACCTCGAATTTCAGATCCATTTCCTTCCTCCCTTGTCACCCATTCCCTCTTGGGAGATAAGTAATTCAGTATATGTTGTACATGTCTAGCTATGCAAAACATTATCATAGTAGATATATTGTACAAGGCTGCTTATAATTCCCTCCCACTCATCCCACCCCCCACCTGGTCCATTCCCTACATGATCCTGTCCCTCTTCTATAGTGGGTACTTCCAACCTCCCCTCACCCCCCCAAGGATGCCCTCCCATCCATCATCCCTCCTCTCATCCCCCTTCCCCCTATTCTGCTGCAGGTTGAGATATCCCATTTAGTATGTATGTCATTCTCTCCCTGAACCTAATTCAATGTGAATGTGGTTTTGCCTTTTTAGCCTTCCTATTCTCCTCCTCCCTTGCAACCACTTCCCCTTGCTTCTTCTACATGGGATAGTTTACCCTACCCTGCCTCTCTCCCCATCTCCTCTTGCCACTTTCCTCTCTCACCTCATAATTTCATCCCTTGAGTATTCTCCCTTCCCAACAAATTCAACCTATGCCCTCTATCCATATATAACTGTAACCATATACACACACATTCACATATGTATTCATATGACCACACCCCCTTCTTCCATTATTTTCATAGTGAGAAAGATATCATCAGTCACAGTTATTGCTTTTCCATATAGGAATGTAAATAGTTCAAGTTTGATAAGTTCCTTTTGATTTCTTTTCCCTGATTACCTTCTCAAGCATCTCTTGCTTCTTGTGTCTGAATGTCAAATTTTCTATTCAACTCTGGTTTTTCCTCAAGAATGCTTGAAAGTCCTCTATTCCACTGAATGACCATATTTTCCCCTGAAACAAGATACTCAGTTTTGCTGGGTAGGTGACCCTTGGGTTCAGTCCCAGCTCTTTTGCCCTCTGGAATATCATATTTTTTTTTGTTTGTGTGTGCATTAAGTGTCTGAGGCCGGATCCGAACTCAGGTCCTTCTGACTCCAGGGCCGACGCTCTACTCATTGCTCCAGCTAGCCGCCCCTATGTGGATTCTATTGTAATGGTCATTAAGGAGGATATTATTTTGATTAGTGGTAGGTGCTTTTTCTTTTCTTCCTCCCCTTTTCACTTGTTCTTTCAGGAAAACAACCTTCTTTCATACAGGGAAAACGAGCATAGATGCTCAAAAAATGGGAACCATTGGCAAGTGTTAAATCTCTATGTGTGTCTGTACCAACTATGATGTCATAACTATAAAGCTATTCCCATGTTACTGAAAGATTGTATGTGTTTGTGTGTGCGCCTGCACATATGTGTGTGTACACATGCACATGTGTGTGTATTCATGCTCTCTTGTATGAGATTAAAGTTTGGGAGACTACTGATATTCTGTTTCATTCTTACTGAATCTGGCTTAAGTTTCTATGCTTGAAGACTAGGGATAAACTACTGCTGGGTACTAAGCTGTTTTTAATATTTAATTGAATTTTTAAAAATCTCTTCACATAGGCCTGGACTCTACAGGATTTCCTTTCTTGTTTTCAAACTTCTAAACTATATGGAGCTTATAAATATAAAAAATAAGGCATTAAATATATTTAAAACAACAAAAAGCCCTTCCTACTCAATTCAATGCAATAAAACAGTTATTAAAGGTCTTCTATGTGTGTACTACATTGAGAATACAAAGAACAAAAGAACCAGTTGCTTTTCAGCTGTATTAAATGGAGAAATATAAAATGAACACAGATATAATACAGAGTAAACTGAAGAAGTAGAAATCATTAACAATTTGTTTAGGGGTCAGGGAAGACTTCTTTTTGGAGAAGGTAGAAGGCTGAGCCTTCAAGCAAGACGAAGATTCCCAGAGTTAAAAATTAAGAGGAATCCAGTCATGGGAGATACTTTGAAGGATGTAGTTTTGGGGATTGAATACTGAATTTGGGG